>JANRFK010001234.1:4883581-4916853 GCA_030068395.1 Apalone spinifera
CCCCCCGCACCGAGATCTGTTTGCAGTGAAAACAAGCATAAGGGTATTTGACAAAGAACAGACTCAAAGGATAGCAAGGAAAGTTAATGGAAACAAAGGGTTAACCCCCCACCATCGCCTGCTGCATGTCTCTGTGCACCCCACTGAACTGCCATTATAGTCCCCTCACACCCTTCCCTGCCCTCTCTGCCGCACCCTCACCTCACAGGTAGAACAGCCAGTAGAAAGGCAGCTGGTGCCTAGTGTCAGAGACCAGAGATGGATGGTAGGGAAAGATATGCCAGAAGTAGCATCTTGCTTATACAGGGCACTGGGGACAGATGTACAGGACACCTGTACCGCCACCACAGCCCTCCTCTCCTGCAGTCACTCAGGGAGCAGCTGCTCTTAAAGAGATAACCCCGAGGAGGCCCCTCACCTAGGGTTGTGTGCACATACAGGAAAGACTCACAACCCTCGGGAGCAGATAAAGGAGATAGCAGAAAAATCTTGTGGCAAAGAGCAGAAGGAAAGAGCTCAGGCTATGTCTACGCTGCAGAGTTTGTGCGCAAAACCAGCCGTTTTTGTGCAAAAACTTGTAGAGCATCCACACCTCAAGCACGTTTTTGCGCAAAAAAATGTACAGTGAATCGACAGAACAGAGGGGTTTTTGCGGATTAGGTATTCCTCTTTCTACAAGGAATAACTCCTTTTTGCGCAACAGCTCTTGCTGTTGCGCAAAAAGGTGTCTGTGGACGGGAAACGGGTCTTTTTTTGTGCCAAAACAGACTATCGAAAGAAGTACAGGTGCCCTGGCAGACATTGTTTTAATGGCAATCAGAGCTTTCTTGCGAGAGAGCTTCCATGCAGTTTGGACGCTCTCTTGCGGAAAAACGCATCGCTTTTGCAGTGTGGATGCACTCTTGCACAAGAAGTTTTTGCAGAAGATTTCTTCTGCAAAAAGCTTATTGCGCAAGAAACCTGCAGTGTAGACGTAGCCTCAGAGTGGAATGCAGATGATCTGGAAAAATGGCTTAGTTGTTTAAATACTGCATGGTTTATTACCTAGTGTCCATGACAGGAAGCAAGATGTTTCAGGAGCACTGGATGGTTGTGGAGATGTAAATAAGTAATGAAGTGCCAGTAGATGGCACTCAAGTACATACAGAATAATTCCTGGATTGTGTGTGTGAGTAGCACTTGTGCACTGCAACTGACTCTTCTGGTTTAGTCTTTCCATAAGCTCTTCACAGTACTCACAGAATCCCAGCCCACATCTAGCGAGATGAAGGTCCTGGCTCTGTAAGGGTGCGTCTACTCAAAATTATTTAAAATCTATTTCGAAATAGCTTATTTTGAAATTCGGCACCTCTACACAGCGCCAGATTTCAAAATAACACACTATTTCGAGCCATCCCTTATCCCTCGTGCAATGAGGTTTACCGGAATGGCAAAATAGTGGCGCCTGTTATTTCAAAACAACAGGAAGTTTGTGTAGACACAGGGTAGCTATTTCACGATACCTCCAATATTCTCAAATAGCCGTGCAGTGTAGACGTAGCCTAAGGCTTTGTCTACCTAGGCAAGTTTTTACAGTTATACTGGTGCAGTTACTTATGTAACTCCCTGTTATTCTGGTACCTGGCCTTGTATATATAGGAGATTTGGGGGTGGGGGGGCATCTGTAGAGGTTTTTTTAAGCATGAACTACTTTGCATCCACACTTTTTTTTTTTTTTTTTGCTTTGACTTGTGTTTTATCTAGTTGTAATTAATCCACTTTGGAGATGACATGGCTATTTCCAAGTGAATTATACCACATTAAGGTTTGGGTTGACACAACCCACTTCCTATTTCAGGTAGTCCCTCTGCTATCCCATGTTGCATTGCTTCACATCTGGCTAAGCTGGTCTGGTTACCTATGAGATCTCCATTGCTGCAGGTTCATCTTGACACGATGTCTCCTTCTTCCCTTCTTCCTCCCCCAATTCCAATACATTGCAAGTTCACAGACCCGGAGTCCATTCCAGCCATGATGCCTGATGCTCCCACAGAAATCCTGCATCTCCTTGCCCTCTGAGAAGAGAAGCACGTTCAGTCTCCTCTCCAGTGCCTAGTGGAAAGGTATTTCCAGCAGTTACCACAGTTAATGGCATAGGAGGGAGACTGAGACATGTGCCAATGCCTGGCCAAAGCCAAGGAATTGAAATTGAATTATAAAACTGCCGAGAGGGGGTGGGAAAAACCCTATGCTAATGCTCGTAGTACATCTGTGTACTATAAGGAACGGCCACAAATGCACCATTACCACCCAACTGATTGATGTTTTCTATCTCCACCCTTCAACCATCTCTGCCGCACCCTTTCTTCCCTTACCCCATGGTTACTAGTTTACCCAGAAACAATTCCTAATTTATTAATCTATTTACCTATCAATAATTCCTCATGCTCTGTACATATTAATCAATTGTTCATCAGTTGTTTATATACTGTATCCCATTAGTCACTTCTTTGACATGACCTGAGTAGTAGCTAAGTAGTTGTCTGGCTAGGAGTTATTTGCTAGATGGCTTGTCCCACATTGACCGACCAACAGTTTCAGAGTGTTGTGATTTTCATTTCTGTAATAAAAACTTGTATTTAAATACTTACCTGAGAGTCTGGGATTGGGTCTCAAACCAGGCAGGTCGCAGGAGGAATCTGCAAAGGAGAACTAGTGCCTGTTTAGTTTAAGTTTTCAGACATGTCAAGTTTTAGTTAAGAAGTGCAGTGCTGAATGGATACTCTGATTCACAAGGGAAGTTGTTGCTGAAGCTGTTTTAGACAAAGCAGTGTGGATAAGACTCAAGGATAAGACTCTTTTAAGGGGAAAAAAACTGTTGGGGAAAAAAATTCCTGTGTCGATGAGGCTGCATTTCGTTTTTCACTATTGGCCAATACTGTTGCTGTGTTTGGGAATACTATATAAGTGCTGGCTGACATGCAGGTATTACTCTAATGGACATTCCAGAAAGACCAACAACAATGTTCAAAAGCCCTTCGTTAGCTTTTGTTATTCAAACCATCCAGGGAATGACTTTTTTTTTTTAAATAAAGTAGCAGCAGTGTTCATGGTCAGCCAATCCTGCAGGACACAGCTTCTATACTGCCCTCTCTCAGTCATACCATGTTATGCATGGTGATAAATGCAATGCTTTATCTAGGGTCTTCCTTGTGTTCTAGCCAAGAATTTACAGATTTTTTTCTTTCATTGTAATTGTTTAAGTAATGATATGTAATGGTATGGCATTAACTTGTTATACAGAGCTTTCTTAAGAGGCAAAGGAATTTCTTCCTTGGTGTGTGATGAGTTGCTCTGGGTTTACAAAATCCCATTAGCTGGTGTGTTGGCCCACATTCACCACAGCCCTCTGTTGGGTGGAATGGTAGCCAATCATCTCTCCCTTGGTGCCTATCAACAAAAAACATAATTCAAAGGGGGCATTCAAGGAGCGATGTCTGCAGGCTTTGTACTTCACCGTGACATACCGGCTAGCTTTTTCACACTTGAAGAGCAGCTCTGTGAAGCCCAAAAGCTTGTCTCTTCCACTCACAGCAGCTGATCCAGTGAAAAATATTACCTCACCCACCTCGTCTCTCTCAGTGTTGATCATTTCTTAGAGCAGTGCTACAGTACTTATCAGGAACTGCTTTAAGAATTCTGAGCCTGCCACCAAAACTTATCCTTTTCCCTCTGCATTAAAGGTAAGCCTATCAACTGGCTATTAGGAGAGGTCATAACATCATATCTGGGTTATTGGGGTTTCCTGTGACATCATCCTAACCTTCCTACGTAGCCGCCTTCTGCTGCAGGTGTCACCCCATGTGCTTCATCCTGCAGCAATCTATTCCTCTCCCTGCCTTCCCAACAGAAAGGGCAGGAAGCAATAGGGAAGGGGGCAGGCTTTTGTGTGGATCCTCTGTGTCTTTGTACAAATGTAGAGCAGGGCAAGGTAACTCAGAGGAATCCAGAAACATCCAGAAGGATGTGGTTAGCACTAGGCATGTTCCATATTTGTTTCTGAAGATGTATAGAAAACCACCATTATAGGTAGAGCCCTGCAAATCCGCGGCTATCTATGGCTCATTTTTGCTGATACAAAATGTTGTATCTGCGCAGGGCTCTAATTATGGGCACGCAGTTTTGCATGTCTCACATAAGGCACAGCCTGGGAGCTGAGGCAATCAGAGCTTTATACATCTGGGCATTTCTGGATGCCACATAGGAACAGGGGGTGCAGGTCTCAGAGAAGAATCAGCTGACAGATGGGGGCTCGCTTTGAGGACAGTATGGCTTAGTCCAGCAGTCACCAGTTAGGGAACACTCTACAACAATCATCTGTGGTCCTGATTGGTAGATAGGAATATAATTAATGCCAGTGAACATAGTTTTATGGAAAATGAGGGCTGGCAAACAAACCCATTTTCTTTCTTTGACAAGATTACGTTTGGTTGATAAAGGTAACTGTTTAGCTGCCACATCCTTAGACTTTTGGTGTTTGAATTAGTACCACCATTCTGGTCACACAACTAGCACCGCACAAAATCCGTAGGGAAGACGCTAAAGGGTACAAGAACTGCCTAGCAGTCACTGGCATGAGGCCTGCCACTATTCAATATTGTTCTAAATCAGGGGTAGCCAACCCATTTAACAAAGAGAGCTGAAACAGCGGCGGAAAAAATGCGAAGAGCCCACACCAGAATTGTCGAGCCAAAAACAACAAAAAAACCCCAACCCCCCTCCTCCCCCCCCAAAAATGGAGGCTGACTCTTTAAGAAAACAAGCTTAGGCTTTTTGGCCATATCAGATTCCCGTCGACAGCTGCCATCTTGGGCGCCATTTTGAATCGCCACCCCGGTGAGCACAGGGGAGTCTGGGGCCGGGGGGGGGGGGGGGGGGGGGGGGGGGGGGGGGGGGGGAGGGAAGGGAGCCAGGGGCGGGGGCCATTTGGGAGGGAGGCACAGGAGAGGCTTTGCAAGCCGCACTTTTGGGGGAGAAGAGCTGCATGTGGCTCACGAGCCATGGGTTGGCCACCCCTGTTCCAAAAGGTCTGAAAGGGAACGTAAAATCATTGCTGATGAAATAGGCTGATGACTGAAGGAGGTGGTAAATAAAGGCGAGGGCATGGCAGTCCCACAAAGCAATCTGGATCACTGTGTGGGCACATTCAAACAAAAGGTGTTTTTCTATAGTCAAATGCAAGGTCATACTGCTAGGAACAAAGAATTCAGGCTAAACCTATAGAAATGACTCTGAAAAGCACTTGGGGTCATGGTGAACAAGGAACTCAACATAAGCTCGCACTGTAATGCTTTCCCAAAAAAGGGTGATGGAACCTGTTGATGTATAATCAGGGGAGTAGAGAAGAGAAGAAGGAGATTGTATTATCTCTGATTATGATATTGGTGGATTACACTGGAATACGGTGTGCAGTCCTGGAACCCACATTTTTTAAAAGGATGTTGATAAATTGGAGGGGGAACACAGACCCACAAAAATGGTTTGTATACAGAGACAGACTTACTAAAAAGATTGAGCAATGACTTGATTCTAGTGTAAGTGCTAGTCCGGGTAAAAATGCCAGGTACTTTAAAGGTATTTCAAAAATCAAAGGCTACAAGCTGAAATCAGACACATTCAAATAAGATATAAAACACAGATGTTTAACAGTGAGGATGGTTAACCATTAGAACAAACTCCAAGGGAAGCAGTAGATTCTCTATCTCTTGATAGCTTAAGACCAGACTGGAACCTTTTCTGAAAGATATGCTTTAGCCAAACACCATTTATTGGTCTCAATACAGTGATGATCAGCTGAAATGTGATACACAAGATGACCAGACTAGATGCCCTAATGGCTCTTTCTGGCCTTGAAGTCTTACCAGCAGAAATCCTGTATGAGTAGCTGACAGTGGCCGCATGCTGGGCTTCTCTACAGCACAATGCTTAGTGCTTCATTTATGGGGACCCTTCCTGTAAAAGATGGGTGCTTGTAGTTATACTATTCAGCCACTACGTCTGTGTGTATGTTATACAGAGTTCTCGACATGGTGTGGTCCCCAGCTTTGTATTTCAGCTTTGTCTTCCGTTTTTATGTGGAAGCCTATTTGTGCCTGTAGCTATAACTGATTTCTTTGTGGAGGGAAATGGATAACAGTTGTGTATGACAATGAAAGGAATGTTCAACTGTAGGGCTACATCTATGCTAGAAGCATCCCCAAATAGATATCTTGCATCTTTTGAGCAAGCCCGTTATTTCAAAATATAACGGGCTCTCTATTCCAAAGTTCCTGTAAACCTCTTGCCACAAGGAGTAAGGGATGCTTTGGAATAGCACTTATTTCCAGCTCCGGGTGCAATGAAGTCACATCCTAGGAGACCAGAGCTTTCTTGAAAATCAGCCCAAGACTATCGCATTGTGCCAGGAACTAAGTACCCATCATGAACCTCCCTGCCTTCCACTCCAAATACTAGGTTCGCGTCTTTGACCTGCTTTCTCTAAAAGACATATAACATGTATGTTTGAAAAATGCAAAACAGAAGGTACTCCGCCTGCACACACTTCTCCCCTTGGGGAGAAACAAGTGACAAATAGTAGACATTTTGCTCAACTCATGACTGGAAAGCTCACCAATATCAGTGATGAGCACAGTATATGAGCCTATAGCAATCTAGTTTTTGTAGGCACGTCTACCGTGCATACCAGTGCAGTATCAGACATACCTGTTACCCAGAGATGCAGGCGCAGTCAACTGCACTGATAACTCTGATGAGCCACAGACAGTTCATAGCAAATCACAACCCCAATAGCATATTTCACACGTACCTCTGTCCATTAGATGTCTGGTAAATTTTACAACCTCCCTTCATGAGCAAAATAAATGCATTTTAAAAAAATCACAATTAACTTGTTCTCAGGGTTGCTCACCTTTGAAGGTCATCTACCAGTACTCAGCACTTCCTAGCTGTGGATGTCAGAGTACTTAACAAAACCAGGCAGTCAATACTGTTTCTATCTTGCAGTTGGAAAAACAAAGGCAAAAAGAGGTTAGTTTGTCCAAGGTCATAGAGTAAGTCCCCTGCAGAGCCTACACGTGCATGGAAACTATGATGTGATGCGGAGCAAGTACAAGGACTTAAAAAAAACCAAACAGGTTAGGCTAAAGTGAGAGGAGAATTATTGAAAAGGGTTCATTTGCATTAAAATGGGGAGAGAAACTAAGGAAAGCGTGCTCCGTCCACATACTAGGGAAGCTGACCATCCTTGTGATCAACAATGGTCCCCTGCATTATTCTTTGGTGGTCATCTGTCCTCAACAAACCAGGGAACGATGTAGCGTGGCCAAGGACTTGTGGACATGGTAAGTCCCCATCCCAAGTGGCCTGCCAGCCTCTGTATGTGTGCTGAACTGGATTAAAATGGTTCCTGGTCAGTACATAGGGCTCCTGGCCTAACGTCTGAAAATTAAGTATTTGAGCAAGGGAAAATGAAACAGGTCAATATTAGATAAAATTGTATCATAACATTTGCCCATGGGTGTTAGTAGTAGGAATGGGTACCACCACCAACCTCTAGGCCCCCCGACATGTTGACCTTTAAAACACATATTCTCTAGTGTTGACTAAAACATTTGGACCCTAAGAATTACTTCAGGCTCCACTTCTTTCAATGGTGGATTTTTCCCCCAGCGATTGGTTGTAAAACTCTTCTGTGTATATTAGTACAGGAAAGAACATTATATTGTATTTGCATTTTAGACAGATGATTTTGCAAAATTTTCCCATGTTTTTTGTTGTTGATGTTACTCTCAGTGAACTCATTCCCATAAATAATTTAACTACTAAAGCAAAAAACTAAGATTAGAATTTAATCTGAAGGTCTCTCTCAGTGAATATCTCAGCTCTTAACTCATTAAGATATTATGCAACAACACTTACAATGCAGATGAGTTCAATGATGAAAGCTACTGAAAAAGCAGTAAAAGAGGAAAACTGGCAAAATTAATACCAAAAATGCAGAAAGTTTGGTATTCTCCCCTTCTTAGGCAGATGTGTTTCCTTGTCCTTTCACAGAAAAAATCCACGTTAGATGAAAGACACATGCACCCCAATGAATTTTCAATGAAACCTACCCATATACAAATGAGATTCAAAAATAAAAACCAGACAGACTGTTAAGACTACACAAGTAAGCAAATTTATTTTAAGACAGAACAAATATTGTGGCAAACAATATATAAATTCAGTTGATAATGGGGTAAATATCAGACTTTTGTTTTCAAATAGATATAAAATATATTTGGATTTTTTTCTCCAAAAAGCAGCTCCTTTTCCTTCCCCATTACTCTAAAACCAATAGACCAAAGGACTCATCAGAATATTGGCTCCTCAGCTGGCAGGGAGTTTTGAAAGTCCTATGGGAAACCTGGAGATTTCCCTGTAGCAATTCTAGCTTCTACTAATTTTACAGTAGTGTAAAATGTATGTGGGCGAAAAACAAGTACAGTAAAAATGCTATGGAAATACTCTGTTTTCTTAGTGTAGCTTTGGTCATTTCTATATGTACTGTCAAAGGCAAATGTATTCCCCTCTTAGGTTTAGGTCACCTACTTATCCTTTTCTTTCTTGGCTTCTTGCCCTAGAAACTCAGAAGGAGAAATCTATTACCACTGCAGACACTGCCTTTATTTTGACAGAAAAGGGACATACGATGGGCACTTTCTAATGATCAAAACTGGAACAGACTTAGCTACATGAGTGCTCAGAGAGGTACCAAGATGCATCCAATTCTTATTTGTGGAAAATGAATATTCACAAAGAACCAGGACTATTCAGCTCCAAAAATTAACTTCTCTTGTCATCTGCAATTCAGCGATGATGGAACTGCCTCTGTCACTGACTTTGCACCCTACCAATCCATGGCATCCTGAAATGGAAGAACTGATTTTTGAGAGCTGAGGAAATTCATTGCTTAAGCCTAGTTTATATAGTTAAATGGTGTCCAGTGTGACCATCCAGAGCTAGCAGAAATCCACAGAGCACTTTTCCATTTTACCGTTAACAGTGTTCAAGTGGGCAAAGTTGGGGTTAATGTAGCTACACAGGGGCTCACAAGCTACAAGGAATGAGCACAGATTTCAAATGTGTATTGGTAAATCCTCCATACTGCCAGTATTTACCCTTTGCAATGCAAGGTCCCTGCATTGGGAATACCCTGCATGCAAGCTGCCAGCACTACTCCTGCTTGTGGCCAGAGGAGTGCCTGCTGTGTGATGCAGAGTATTCTATTTCCTGAAGTGCTGAGTGAGGAGCCTCTGTAGATTTCCCTTCTTCCACTGGCACAAGAAATGAAATATCAAGTGTCTTGGCACTCTTGCATGGCAGAGAGAGCTGCACTGCTGTCTGGTCACCTGACTATCCCGTAGCGGTTGTAAGGACTGTATTCATGCCAGACAGTTCATGTAAATGTGTGCTACGCAACAGCGAATTTGATACAAATCTATAGTGTCCAACCAGTCCTGAAGCAGTAGCCACTAAAGTGGCTACTGCAATAGTGAACTAGTCTCACTCACCCAGCCAAATAGCCACATGTTGCTAGCGTGTTGGATACCATGGATATATAGTGGAATTGGATTGAAAAATCAGCTAAGGTTCAAAGAATTTTAAACACCTGAGGAGTAACCTAGATTCTTGGCCTTGCTAGGACTACAGAGCAAGTATGCTGAAACCATCTCCTAGGAGAAATACAAGAGCATGTTGTATAGAAACAGAGCTCCTTTTTGGAAAAACAATCCTGAACCCAAAGAAAGCACACATAGAAAACAGTAGATTGTCAATGGTACTTTGAAACAAATTCAAGTTTATCATTTTGTGTTTACTTCATACAAACAGACGAGAGAGACTTTAAACTTCAAGCTTTGTTCAGCATGTGTGCAGTTAGCATCCACAAAAGCACCATCGGGTATGGAAGAATTAGCACCACATAATTTTAGGACCTAACTGGCAACATGCATCATTAAAAAACTTGGAACAAGGAAATTTTTGTGATACATGGTACAGTCTATTATAAACAATACAAGGCAATTTATGATTTTTCATATAGTACAATACAGTCACTGATCAATGAACCCTTTTAGTACAGTATATGACAAGTCACACCTTGCACCCTGTTAACACTAGTATAGGCTGCAGATTTTAAAATGTTTTACGTGAGAGGGTTAGTTTACCTTCTTCCTACCTTCGAAATTCAGGGTCTGATAGTTACATGATCTCAGAAAGAGTGCCTAGATCTGCTGGTCTGTTTCAATATGGGCAAATACCAAATGTGTATTTTGCCAACAAAGACACAAATTAAATGTCAGAACTACAAAAACAAAAACAACCCCAACAACGAAGAGCTGTAACCCTTTAGCCTTCCTGAAATGTAGGCGATGAAGTAGCATCCCAATGTGGAAGTCGAGGAAATGCCCCCAATGGGCATCTGAGTAGATTTGCGGATACAGCTAGGAGTGCTATGGAGTGGGCAGCCTTGGGATGCTGGAATGGCCTGCCTCAGTCTGAACATGAGGTCATGATGTGGGGTTTCAACATTTTGATGTTACCCAGCATAGAAGGAATATGACTGCCCTGCTCTGCAGCTGGGAACCAGACTTAGGGGCAGAGTTCCAGAGCCAAGAGCTGCACTGGGAGGTACCCAGCCCCCTATTCCAGGTTCAAATATGTGAATAATCCTGCAGCCATCACTTCCTCCTATGTCACTTAATAACTTGCAGGGACCTTGGACAACCAAGCCGTAAAGCGTCAGGACCTGTACAGTTGTCTCCTCCTTGCTGGCCAACTGACCCTTGCTCTCTCAGCCATGCTCCTCCTCCCTTTCATTTCTCCTCTTTCCCACCCCCACAGTCCTGCTGTTCTCTTTCCTCTACTGCTCTCACTGGCACTACTGTTTATTGTTGTCCTCCTTTCCCTCTCACCCTCAGAACGCACCTCCACTCCTTCTTTTGCTGCCTCCTTCTCCTCCTCTCTGGTGACATCTGCCTTGCCCCCACCTCTGTCCCCTCCTTGCTGGGAGCTACTCTTATTCCAGACATGGATTTGATTGCCACCGTGATCCTCCCACAGCTCACAAATCTACTTCTTGACTGACAAATAATCACCCTCCATCCAGTCCCACATTTCAGTCGATCTATGATAGTTCTTCTGCAATGCCCTGTCGTCTTTTTAAACCCAACGTGCCCCAGCTGGGCCCTTGATCCTTTTTCCATTTCCCTAGGTCACCCTAGAGATCAACCTCCCTTGACTAACGCAAGTCCATAACCAGGGACTTATTCTGTCTTCTCTCTCCTACTTTCCTGCACATTGAGAGATCAGACCCTCAACCTCCGGCTGTTACTCCCTCTGCCTCGTACCCCTCAGATGCATCAAGGATGCTGCTGCCCCGACTCATCGCTTCAGCAACATCAGCTCCCTCCATCGTACGTCTACTTCCTTATTCTCCCCAGTTTAGTCCGCCAGCCAGAGAGAGATTATTGCTCCCCCTCACACCTGTACCTCTCTATTCCTGACACTACCTCGCTTTGACTCTGTCCCTTTTAAAAACCACTAAAACAAAATATCTGACACAGCTGTGTCAATTTTTCACCAGATTCATTCCTGAATATTCTCTATCCCTGCCCTTGATCTTTAGTCACTTATCTACATCTGGACAGC
The DNA here is from genome assembly GCA_030068395.1 of Apalone spinifera. NCBI lineage: Eukaryota > Metazoa > Chordata > Testudines > Trionychidae > Apalone > Apalone spinifera. The sequence continues at coordinate 4,895,309 of JANRFK010001234.1, forward strand.
CCCTAGGGAAAAACATGGGCCTTTGGGTATTACCTTCTCATAATGGTCATTGCTGCTGCTGCTGCTAACAATAAAGAGGCTGGGGGAATAGAAAATCGAATTTAAATGGATTAGTGACACCTGCAGGGTTAATGAAAGGTAAATTGCACGTGGGTCTCTTGACAACATGCTGGAGCTAACCACCCTAAGCATTAGTTTCTATTTTATTGGGGCACTTGCATAGCGGATTTTGATAACCATGAGAGCTGGGATAAGCTTAGTTTTGACTCAGAAAATACACTCCGTGCTAGAATGGCCAGGCCCATCTGGTTAGGTGCACTTGAGGATAAAAGAGGTTAAAGGCATATTCACATTATTACTCTAAAGCTAGCTGTATGATTGCCGGGACAGTGGAATGTACCCTCCCCCCCAACCTAGCTGGCAATGAAATGTCTTTCTGGAAACAGATCATGCAAAGAAACCCTGAATTTTTAGTTGCATTTAGACCAATTCTGGCATCCTGCAAGATACTGTATTACAAACAAGTAGAAAGAGTAGCCAGACCCACACCAATACCATTTCATACCTCTGACGTAGTGAGAACAGGGTCCAATGGGAAAAGTGCTAAATTACAGTACATTTGCATTTTTATATGTTAACTACTGAACAGCAAAACAGATTGTTTGAAAACAGAATCAGTATCGTACAGTAAGTTCACATTTAATTCTTCACCATTTCTACACTTTTAACACATGCATTTTATTTCCATTATTTTAATTCCAGTAGGACCAAAATCCTTCAGAATAATGATCTAACATTAAACAAAAAAGAAAAATATTAAGCATCACATAAGTTTCAGAAAAGTCAGTTAATTAGCATCACAACATACTCAGGTTTACATTTAAGATTTTTCATGCCATGACTTTAAAACACCTTTTGGTTAATAATATTCTACTGAAAAAGAGTACTGTTGGGGAATATACATATATCTATCTATAGTTTTAAATTACTACCTGCTATACACAGGTTTCTGATAAACTTGACTCATTTCAATGTCATCCTATTAATGTATGTAGCTGTGAAATTAATATATTTATTAAAAGAATGTGAAATGATTATAGTGACCTTAAACGTTGTTAAAAAGATAAATTACAGGAAAACATTGTCTGTGTGCCATTACAATTTACTCTTTGACTATCAACAAAAATACTTAAGAATTTTATCCCTTTTGAAATATTTTTCTGATGAAAAAGGTGCTTTGCTATAAATTACACTTGGGCTTGTCATGTGTGCCATGTACTAGAGAAGTTTATGTACTCTCGACATCTTGAAGGAGGAGATGCCAACTAAAAGGGAGCAGCAAGCGTACTTTGAAGATAAGCTGCTCCCTACGTCCCATATCCTGAGCTAACATAGTATGCCTTCACTACAGGCTGGATCGACAGGCAGCAATCGATCCAGCGGGGATCAATTTATCGCATCTAGAATAGACACAATAAATTGACCACTGAGCGCTCTCCTGTTGACTCCAGGACTCCACCAGAATGATAAGAATAAGCAGAGTTGACAGGATAGCGTCAGATGTTGACTTGCCACCATGGTAAGCAGACCTAAGTGCGTCGACTTCAGCTACGTTATTCACATAGCTGAAGTTGCGTAACTTAGGTCGACAGCCTGCAGTAGTATAAACAAGGCTTGAGTAAAGGGCACACCAAGGTCTTTTTAGCTCACTGAGAATTTTCAATTTTCAAAAGCACCTATGTGGCTTAGGAGTCCAAATGCCTTGCAGGTCCATCTAGAGTCCTGAGTCACACCTTTTGAAAATGTTTCCCTCTAACTAGCTATGCCTATTGCTAAGACATGCCAATACTTCCAGCTGTTATGGATTTAAACCTGGATTTGCAGAATGAATTGAGCTATGAAAAAAACCCTGTCCTTAATTTTAGCACCACAGCTAAAAAGATAGAATATAAAAGCATAATCCTATTTGACCACCAATACTTAACGTTTTTAAAATCACTTCAATACTTAATCAAGCTACCAAAACAATAGAGTTCTATTCCAATGAAAAATCTAATCAGAGCTGAGAGGAAGAAATCATTAAAATCTATGGTTTGTTAGGAAAAATATTTTGATTGCTGCAGCAAAATAAATGTAACTGATATATCTACTTTTAGAATTAATACGCCATATTCAGACTAGTAGAATTTATCACGCTATACTCTTACAAGATTATTTCTGTTTTGTCAACTGGTTTATAATGATATATGAAATCCCAATTTACATTTCATACTTTAGACTGAATGTACAATTTACTACACTAAGCATGTGGCCTTATCTAGCATATTTCACATGGGAAGAACTCCCACTAGGAGCATTGCCAAAATAAGAAATGACTGGACCCGTAACTAGTAAAGTAGGAAAAATATACATCCTGTAGTGATATTTAGATACCCACAGCATAAATGCCTTCACAACCAGATAATTTGTAGAGCCCTGCATGAATACAAAATCTGTATCGACAGCCTTTCCTAGAACAGAACCTGAAGGCTTTTTAAAGAAGCTAAACATCAATCAAGGGCTTGATAGAGTGCAGCGTGTGATGTTAAATATGTACATCCTACATCTGAGGGTATAACTTCATTTTCAAAATCATATAGAATTAATGCTTAGCATATGGTGACAAAATATCATATTCAATGGAGTGTCTTTCCAATCATCCTCTTAACGCCACTCTTCAAATTCAACAGCAAACCCAACAAACATTCTGCCCAATATGCCGTCCTCCAAGTATTCTACAGTTCCTTCCTTTGAAAAAGACCTTTTTTTTTTAATAAGCCCACAAAAGGTCTAAGTTGAACTTCCTATAGAGGCACACTAACGGTTTTTATTGCAATGGCTTAAGCACAGTCTGCACTGACGTTGCTGTCCAATAAACCTCAAGAATTTTCAATTTGCTTTCCTGGCTACCATTGATAGACACAAAGGTAAAATTGCGATACCAAAAGCAAGAGTATGTAGCCACATATTTAACTGTATTTGTTATTTCACAGCCAGTGGTCTGGGCAATGCAAAGTATAGAATACAGGGGTCTTGCGCTGTTCTTCTCCCCCATAAGATTTCACCTGTATCTTTGGTGTTTCTAAAAAGCTATACACTCAATGGCCTCAAAATTTAGAACAATCGCATTTACCTGGACACCAACAATACATTGAAGATACATTACATATGTTTGGATTGTTTTGTTTCAGTAATTTATATAATTTCTAACATATTTACTGATGTCAAGTGCCAGACATTGGTCGTATTCACTTAAAATTCTTTGCTGATTGCCACTACATTTTTAAAACATACAGCCTGCTATAGGCTACACAAAGTAGGAAAAATAAATGGCAGAAAACTCAGTGCTAATAGTACTTATAAAAGTGCAGTGCTCCATATAGTCAGAAGCAAAATGACTACTAATACGTAAAGTGCTAGCTTTAAAGTTGGTTTGGTTCAGCATCCAAAACCCGGTTAGAACACGTATGGTAGTTAAGGACTAAATAAAGAGTAGAGAGCACTGAAATTGCACATGCCACACCAAAAGTGCTCCAGATTACTTCATCATTTAGAGATGCACAAAGCTACTGTTCAGCTAGTGAACACATACAAAAAAAGCAGCTGACATCTTCTAGTTTACAATAAAGTACATTTCAGAAACTTCATTAGCACAAACCAATTCAGAAAGAAATGATTACGACTTACAAAAACAACAGTCTTTCAGAACGTTTACAAATCTTTGCTACCATGATATGCAAAGTCTAGTGAAAGCTTTCCTGGAAAGCCTGCCAAACGTCAGCAGCAAGCTTCACAAATGCTTTGACATGCAGTTCACAGAGGAGTCACATTAGAGACTGTGTCTCCTTATTCACACTGTCTTACATTTAAGCCTATTTATTTTTAGCTTTCCAATCAGGCATTAAACTGACATTGTCTCTTGACCACTGTAGCAGTGAAAAGACAATTAATGCAATAACAAGTTTATGAATATAATCTTAATGAAATTCTTAATATTAGCTCTTCATTTCTATAAAGCAAAGCATAGCCAGTATGTTTTTGGATAAGCAGGTATTTTCTTTAAGCTTCTAGCATTTCATACTGCATAGCTGTGAGAAATGAAATGACATGAAGTGAGTGTGACAAACACTGATATCCAAAACAATTGTGATACTCCCATGTCATTGTATGGGTGACCTCTAAGACTACTGCAATTTACACATTTTTGGAGGCGGGTTGAAGAATACAGCATTCCACTCAGGAAATGACTTTGTCAGATGTCTTGCAAATAAATGAAGTGTGCACCTCAATGTATTTCAGTTATTAGTGCTCGCTTTATTGTTCTCTGTAAACACTTATGTCAAATTAAAAGATCTAGGCCAGCTGAGGCAAAAATCTAAACATCAGCAAGTCCAGATCAGAGAGTGTAACAAGCGTATCATGAGTTAACATCTAGTATACCAGCTACTTAACTCTTGTGAGATCTGAGAAAGTCATCTGGAGGAGGAGAAGGGAGTATGAGAACACACAGTACACTGGTATTGTCACTTCTTATTAGTCCAGATAAGCATAAAGGTCGCTTTTTCTTACCGTTTGGTAACACTGCATTACTTATCATGCCAATGAAGACACAATTAATTGAATGGTAACATAACCCACTTATAATTGTACATTTCAAACAATAGTACCAACCTGCTGTCTTTTAAGCATGGAGAAAATGCATATTGAAACTAAATCTAGAAATAGAAGAACTTATTAAAGAGAAGCAGGGCTTAGAAATTCAGTGCCTCGCCGGGGACTTAAAACTGTCAGCAGCTCCTCGTCCCGCAGCTTTACCAAGTTATATAGCCACAGACCTGATCCCTGTCGGGTATCAACACTTCCCTTTGGCAGTGGCCTCACAATACTGGAACTACAATTATGCAGCTGCCTGCGACTTCCCCTTCCCAGGGAAAAAGTCTGTGACACTACTGTATCTGGCTGTCCCATAGAGCGTTGGGGCTCTGGGGAATTCTTTGGCTTGAAAAAAAGATAGACTGTGCATGTGACAGGTGGACATTTAGGGAGCCAGGAGAAAAGGTGTTAAAGATGAGTGTCCCTGGCTAACTGCCCCTTCTGGAGCCCAATCAAAAAGCAGCCGCAAGCAAAACACAATTAGGGAGAGGCAAGAGCCTGCCATACAGTGTTACAGAAGCTTTTGGGCGTCGTGCTCCTAGGAGATGAACCATTGCTGGCTCCAATAACCACCTCAGGGCCAAAAAGATTTTTTTTAATTTAATTAAAACTATTTGCAGAGATTTTCCCTATTAATCTTCCCTTTTGGAGCTGGGCAGGTAGCTGGAACAGCTTCACTGTTTTAGTAACTATGAGCTGCAGAGATCCAGCAGGCTGGGAAATAGCTGGGTACAATCAAAGCTGCTGCAGTGAGCTTGTTTATTTCAACTGCAGCAGCTCTGCTCTGGAATTTACGACTGGTATTTATGGCCTTCTTGGACTTTATAGCTATTTTTATTAAATGAAACTTAGGAACCTCTGTGGAGATGCCCATGTCAAAAAGGAATGGAAGGCAGTGCCTGCTCCAGACAGCATACATCATTATGGACAGTACTGTCCAAAAAGCCACAGAAATTTCCTTCTGTACTGGGATTTCAATATTCTTAAACAAACAAAAAAACACCCCAAACTCAGAGTCTCTTTCCTCTCACAGTTCTTAGGCAGCGATTTACAATCTGGGATCCATAGCCTCTCTCTAAGCTTTCTAAAGGGATCTGCACCTCCTTTCAAAAATGTTAGGGGGGTCTGCAAACGAGAGGTTCAAAACCACTGCTCTAAAAGGAAAGCTCCCTTCCTCTCGCAGGATCACTTCACCAAACAGTCTGCTCAGCAGACACAAGACATAGGATTTTTAGGAGCTCATTGTGTATTTATTTATTTTAAAATATTTTTACCCCACCTTTCTATTTAAAATATTGGAGGCAGCTTACAAAATTTTAACAGACAATATATATAAAAAAGTAGAATAAAAGACCCAAAGAGGGGGGCATAAAACCTACCAACACACACCAAGAGGAGGGGTGACACACACAAACTCAAACACCAATAAAGGCACGGGTAAAAAGGGTGGCTTTAGCCTGGTGCCAAAACAGTGTCAGTGTTGGCGCCTGGTAAATATCCTGGGGGAGGGAATTTCATAGCCTGGGAGTGAAGGCTGAGAAGGCCCTGGTCTGTGTAGATGTCAGCCTTATCTCCATAAGTGGAGGAACACAGAGCAGAGCCTCCCCAGCTGATCATAATCCCCGGGCAGGTTCATATGGGAGAAGACCGTCCTTCAAGTACCCCGGTCCCACACCCCTTTAGGGCTTTATAGGTCATGACCAGGACCCTGAACTGTGCCTGGAAACATACCGGATGTCAGTGCAGCTGCTGGAACACTGGCATAACATGCTCTGTATAACGAGTGTTAGTTAGAACTGGAGCAGCCACATTCTGGACCAGTTGAAGCTTTCAAAGACTCTTCAAAGGCAGCTCCACACAGAATGCATTGCAGTAGTTCAACTGGGATGTGACAAGAGCATGAATCACCGTGGCCAGGTCATTCCTACTAAGGAAGGGTCATAGCTGGTGGATCAGCCGAAGTTGCCCAAAAGCGTTCCTGGCTATCAAGGAAATCTGATTCTTAAATGCTAGAAAAGGGTCCAGGAGGACTCCCAAGCTGTGTACCTGTTCTTTCAGGGAGCATGTGACCCCGGCCAGAACAGGTAACATACCATATTCCTGGTCAGATGGCTTCCTGACCCACAGGACCTTGGTCTTATCTAGATTCAACTTCCACTTATTCAACCTCATCCAGTCCATCACCACCTCCAGACACTGGTTCATATTAGTTGCCGCCATACTGGATCCGATGTCACAGAGAAATAGAGTTAGGGGTCATCTAAATATAGATGGTTCCATCTGCCAAATCTCTTTACGACCTCTCCCAATGGTTTCATGTAGATGTTAAACAGCATAGGGGACAAGATGGAACCTTGCGGGATCCCATAGCACAGTTGCCACAGGGTCAAGCAGCAGTCCCCTAGCTCCACCTTCTGAAAGTGTCCCAACAGATCAGACCAGAATCCCCACAAAACAGTGCCTCCGACACCCAACTTCACCAGGTGCTTCAGGATACCATGGTCGATGGTACTGAAAGCCGCCGAGAGGTCCAAAAGAATCTTCAGGGATGCACACCCCCAATCTATCTCCCAGCGTAGCTCATCTACGAGGGTGACCAGGGCGCTTTCTGTTCCAAAATCAGGCCTGAAGACAAACTGAAATGGATCCAGATAATCTGTTTCTTCCAAAAAAGCCTGGAGTTGCAACACCACTGCCCACTCGAGTATCTTGCCCAGGAAGGGAATATTAGTGACTGTGTGATAGTTATTCAAGTCATGTGGGTCCAGGGAAGGCTTCTTAAGGAATGGTTTTACCACCACCTCTTTCAAGGTGGTGGAAACCGTCCCGGATCTAACACTCACTCCTTTTAGCCCAGGTGTCCAAAGAAGCTTAAGGGAGGTAAGCCCTGAACTTCTAGTCAATTTCAGTTGGGCTGAACACAAATCACCATTGACCTGTGTAAATTATTCTATGAAGCAAGCATCACACATAATAGCATAACACAAACATATAACAAGTTTTTTACAAGGACATATAAAACAATTGCAGTCCAGGCTTACGTGCTTCACACTGAAATCATTCTACAGAGAGAGGAAAGTTCTTTATAAAAATGAATTTGTAGCAGTGCCATAAAATCAGGTTCAATGATTTGCATTTTATTCTACCATTTCCCCCTTCTGAAAAAGAAAACATCTCTTCTGCCATGGTTAAAAATGCCAAAAGTCTTACTAAGATCTTACTCTGCAAGGTGGCACCTCTGTGCCATCGCTAGTAGTTTTCTGCAACTAATTACAGGCCTGTCATCAAGCAATGGAGCTAGAGAAGCAGATGGCAAAACAGTTTGTGGGATGGGAAACAAGGAGAGGTCACTGTCCTGCAGCAATCAGGCTCTCTTGGTAAGATGGGTGCAATCAAATGATGTGATTTAAAACAACCAGACATGGTGGTAACATATCCAGGAACAAAGAATGCAAGTCACACTTGGAGGATAGGTGACCATATTTGGGAAAGCAGTGACTCTGAAAAGGACTTAAAAGGTTATAGGGACCCAAACATAGGTCCCAGCATGAATATGATAGCTAATACAATTCTTGGATGTATAGACAAGATAATACTGAAAAGGAGTTGGGAAGTGTTATTACCTATGTATACAGCTATAGTAAGATCATACTGTGTCTGGTCCTGACATCCAGACTTCAAAAAGAAGATGAGTAAGTCAGAGTGGATTCTAATAAAACATATAAAAATACTTTGACCTGGAAAATCTGCTTTGCTGAGAGAGACTAGAGGGATTTAATCTATTTAGCTTATCAAAGAGAAAGTTAAGTGGAAATGTAATCCTGATCCAAATATCTCCACAAAAGAAAGATGTCTGACCATCAGAAAGATGATTAAGACCAGCTAATATCACAAATGACATGTAACAAGATCCACTGTCTAGAAGCTCAAGTTAGGAAAAATGCAAATTGGAAGCAAACTGCAACTTCACAGTAAGGATGAACTACTAGACAATTGATGACCTGACTCCGCATCTTCAAAGTAGCAAGATGTTTATACTCATAGAATTTACTTTTTTAAAGAGCATCAAAGCTGGAATGGAAGTTTTTTTTCCTAAATGAGAAAAATCAAAACACCTTTTTTATTTGTAAAATGCCTTTGCTCTTAAATTGGAATGGTCCATGTGGTAGGCTGTGGAAGGAAAATAGTTACTCTCCTCCCTTGATTTGACCAACAAAGTACAGCAGTTCCTTTACTGTAATCCAGAGGTCTGATTTTTCAAACATGGCTGAGCATTTGCCATCCTCTTGCCCTCACTGAGTTGTGTGAGTGTTCAACACCTTTGAAAGTCAAACACAAATACTTAGTGTCTAATAAAACCACAATCTATTCAGGAAGTATTTTAACTCTTAACTGTGCAATATATTCACACACACACACGGATATGTGAAGATATCCATGTGATAGATTAATCTTTCTTTATAGCTGTGCAGTTTATCATTTCTGACTGCCTCTGCTGCTCTATTCAGTCATTTACCTGAGGATTCATTCTAACATATCAACCTCTTGGACAGCCTCAGACAGCTACCATTTAAAACGAAAGTCAGAAATATTTCTATGGCAGGCTTTCTGCTCCCCAATAGTTGCACCTGCCCAAGACTCAGGGAAATGATCAATTCTCTATATGTAAAATGGTGTTGAGGCTTTCTAGGACTAGACGTAAGTGCTAGTCCCTCTCTCACTCTCTTCCCCCATTGGGAAGCTGGATCTCCCCTCCCAGGATTATAAACTTCCCATTTCCAGAACTGAAGGGCTGTGACATGCAAACTTTAAACTCATGGCATTTTATGTGCGGCTCAGCTATTTAATGTATTTTATAGAGAGTTTTAGGGTTCGGAGCCCTATTGTTTTAGGCATGTGGAAATTATGTCACCCAGCACTTGAAGGTGGAACAATACAAAACCAACCCTGATAGAATTTTTAAATGCTAACTGAAACAATTCTAAAATATTGTAGTTGTATGCACTATGGAAGATATGAAATACATGATGCACTATAAAGTTTTTAACCAGCATTCATTTAGGTTCACCTGTATAATTCACTTGTTGCCTTCTCACTTCACCATTAAAATCATCACCAATCCAGCTTGATAGAGATTTTTATCTCACTACATCTTAACGAATCCATGCTTTCTCACCAATGCACTCGAGTTAAGGAAGTCAAGCGTTTAGCATACTAATCTGAAATGTAATGACATTTCATTGTTAGAAAGCCTACAAAAAGAGCTACTATTCTTGGCCTGCATTGGCAGTCCTTTTGCAAAATTATATAAACAGCTGTACTGCATTTTCATGGCAAACCTGAAACAAAAAACAAAACACTTGCCACAGATAGGTGTAACACGTTTTAACTTGCATTGTTACACTAAGTAAAAAAGATGAATATACAGTTCTTACTGCTTAGATAAGGTTTTGTACTGATTATTAATAATGTTTTTAGCTTTTTAAAAAACACAATTTTGGATACTGAAAGTTTACTACTATCAGAACTAAGGTATCAAAGTCATCCAATTCTGCATTTTCCTTCTTTTTAAAGAACAGCAATGATCACATGGTAATTTTTTCTAACTTTTGAGTAGGTATTGGAACATGATTTTTACCTTGTTTATGGCATCGGAGAGACTGACACTGGAATACTACATCCAATTCTAGTGGTCACACTTTAAAAAGGATACTGAAAAACTGAAGAGGGTGCAAAAGGAGCCACTGAAATGATTTGAAGGATGAAAATAAGAAAGAGAGGGAATGCAATTTGTTAAGCTTATCAGAAAGAAGTTTGAGGAGAGACTTGATCAAGAACCAATGGGTGAAATTAAAGCCAGACATATTCAAAGCAGAAATAAAGGCACAAGTTTTCTTTGCCAATAACCATTAGAACTGGGTCTGTTGACTGCAGAGTGAATTTCACTTAAGCCACAGCAACTGTAGTCATCACTTTGGATTACTACTGAAGTAATCAAGTAAGAATCCTTAATTTTCTGATTTGAAATATCTCTTTCTTAATTGCATCTGGCACCTGGATAGCTTTCCTCACTCAATGGAGGGGCTAAGGCTGCAGAATCTAACTTCAGTATTTAAAATAAAAATCTATCCCCTTGGGGAAGTGATGCAGCATCATGCTTCTGAGTTATGGAAGCAAATGAGACCAATGCCTGTGCTGCTGCCCATGGCTGTCTCAACCAACAGCATATAAACAGCATCACAGGAATCATCTGTGGAAAAGCAACAAAAGCAGGCATTAAAGGTACTCCCAGAATGACAGGAAGAGCCAAGCAAGCTTGGGGGAGGAGGAGGAGTGGAGAAACTCTCTTTGCAGAAGCTTGGGGATCAAGGGAAGAGCAGAGGAGAGAAGCCCTCCACTGCAGCAGTCAAAATGGGTGGGGAGGGACAGAAGCCCAATAAGGATGAACCAGAAGGCTCTTGGAAGACTCTTTTCTTGTCCAACATGTAAAGGAGTGTGTGACACCTCTGAACTGCAGGTAGATATGAAAGAAACAGCTCAAGAGAAGAGCACAGGGTTGGCACCAGGCTAATAATCTCAGCACTCTCCTTATTCCCAGCAACTAGAAGCAAAGGTTAGGCTTCCCATTGGAATACCACCGTTGGACTCACTGCTTCCCCCCTAGTATATTTATTGCCTATTTACTCCTTCTCGAGAAATACTCCAAAGAAACCACAATAAAGAAATAGAAGATGTAACTGGAAAAACATTCTACATGAATACTGAATAACAAGTAGGTGCCATCCATCCAACTGTGGGAAGCTTTGATACCACAAACTGGCTTTACCTCACCTCAATATTTAAAATTTAAGAAATCAATTGAATTTATGGTAAGTGATTTAAAAGCTAATGGGAAAGTTTATTACTATGAAGAGTATAAAATTAATGTCAGTTATAGACTATATTTACACACTTACAATTTCTCTACAAGTGCTGAATCAAAGGAACACCCAAAACGTACAAACTCCTCAGGTAACCTAACCCAAAAGGCAGTTCTACAGTACTGACATCACTGAGACAAACATAACAGAAAGAAGTCTCAACAGCTAGTGTCACAAATCAACAGCTTGAGATGCACACTTCTAAGGGAGAAAGAGATGTTCTTCTGAAGAAAAAGCATTCCAAAAGGCAGCGCCTTTCACCACAAGAGCACAGGTCAAGATGTTGACAAGTTATGTGGGTGAGAAGTGAATGTGCAAAGAAACAGACAATTTTTCTCATAAAGACGCAAGAATAGGTGACTTTGGAGGTACCTGTCTTAGAACACTGAGTTAGGCATAGCAAAGATCACCAAACGGATCTAGTGAAACTAAGTTCTAGCTCCAGTCAGGACTTGGAAGAATTCATTAGGCATACAAAGAACACAAAGACTCTGTTCATGCATAAATAACATCTTTTAGCTCTAACAAAAATGCACTCTGGGCATACCTGAGAAAGGGAAGACTGGTACCATGACAAAGGACTGATTTTCAAGGAACAAGAACTTATTTTCAAAGTGTTTATTTACAAGTCAGGTTTATGCATTTACAGAAAAGCCTAATTACAAACTAGACCACTAACCACTCAAATGAAATATGCTTTTTAATATTATATATAAACATTCTGTTAACTGCTATAGAAATTAGCTATTTCCATCAGTAGGATTGGAACAATGAAGATAGGTGCCTTAGGAAAAAATATCCATCCTTTTCTTTCTCGTTTCTTCTTTATCTTTTTTAAAGGATGTTTTTTATTTTATTAAGTGTTTCTAACATTTGATGTTTTCATTTCTGTATTGAAATATTTCAATAATTTCCATTTAGCTAGTCAACATATTTTTATATCATTGTGGTCTGTGCATTGACAACATGATCCTAAACAAAAGAAAACTTTCAAATGGATAAAATTGTTGCACCAAATAATTAAATGTCTTGGTTTGCTACACTGAAAAATGACAGTCATTTTTACTTCACTTTTTACTTTAATGCAATGAATTTCCTTTAAAAACACATTCATTCTTTGGGGAAGGGGGCCAGAGACTCATTTAAAAATATTTAATTAAACTGTTGTAGCTTTTTTTGATGCACTGAAAACAAATTATTTTAACGGGTCTATTTTGTTAACAAATTGTAAACTGAAACAAGGCTCCTTTGTGCACCTTAGTTTTTAGTACGCTAATCTCACTTCCTCTGAATAAATTCCAAAATGGAAAATCTGTGACTTTTTGTACAAAATGAATAAACTGATGTGTCCAATCTGCAAAGAGGTGAATAGCCCCCTGGAACTTGGAGAAAAGCCCATTTAACAGGTAATGTTAAGGGCAGCCTTGGCATTAGGAGATTAGAAGATAAAGGAGAAAAGCTCTCTGAATATGATTGGCAAGCAGAAGAATCCAAGCACTGCACAGTGGTGCTGCAGACATCGGAGCAGAGAAGAGCTGCACACTGAGATGTCATCTTAGCAGGGTGCTTATGCTAATAGCGGTGTCCAAACCTTTTCAGTTTAACTGAGAAAGTTTCAGAAGGACATTCTGTTCCTCACACACAATGGAGCTGTCAGGGTCAAGCTCCTCTATGCAGGAGACAGAGCTTTCTTGGGGCTAGTCAAAGACTATGAAATAAAATTCCTCACCATCTCCATTACAAGTGTCTTCAACCTGCCTTCACTGACATAAATATCCAGGCTCCTATGTATACGTTAAAAATACAAAACACTATACTGCATGTGCAACTGGGGAGAGGATGAGAGAAAGGACAATCCTCATGTGACAGATGAAGACACAGGCTTAAATGCACTTCTGAAAGGCACTCAGATATTATGGTGTTGAGGGCAGTATCTGAACTTGTATCAAACAGAAGGAAAATGTATCTTGTTTTATCTACATTATATTATCACATTACCTTGATTTACACGACTGGATGAAAATTTGACTGGGGAGAATCCAATCAACTTTTCAACACAGCTGGGCAGTTGAATTACACTCACCATCACCAAAACAAAACAAACAAAAAAACCGCTAACCAAAACAAAAAAACCCAAACCCAAACAACCACGTAGAATAATAATAGAGATGTAGCCATGTTAATCTAGTCTAGTCTAGCTGAAACAAAAAACAAAAAACAGGACTATGTAGTCCTGTTTTTTGTTCCAAAAAAACACTAAACTCAAAAACCATTCCCATCTCAAATAAAAAAAATTCCTCACCTCACAGAATGAGCATTGAATCACAGCTTGAAATAGATTTGGTCACGAAAGTCATGGATAAAATGAAATCACTTCAAACACTTTTTGAATAGCATAAACACAGTATATCACTTGAGACTCAGCAAGAGTTGCCTAAAGCAGTCTTTTGGTTAGAAGCAGCAGCTCAATTATAAAAGTGGAAAGTTAATGGGTGAAATCCTGGCCTCACTGATGCTTATGTCAAAGCTCCTTCAACGTCTGTGCAGTCAGGATTTCATTCAATGAGTGTAGTATATACTGCTTCCAATTGTCAATCAGATCAGCCTGTAGTATGTCACTGACACTGTTGAAGTAGTTGCAACAATATTCTGAAAAGAAAAGTAATTACTTACTAATCTGCCAGAAAAAAGTTTTTTTCCCAATGAAAAACATTGGTTTAATGTTAGATGCCCTAAAGCTCCTGACAATTAAGATATAACATTCCTAACAGAAGAGTATGCGCAAGGGAATAAATGCACAGGTCTATCTCCAATAAGCAGAGAAAGTTGTTAGATGCAAGTTACTTGAGATAAAACTGCATGAAGCTCTACACAGAAAAGATTACCTCCAAAAAGGTCAGCCTTATTAAAATTAAAGGCAGTGTTTTCCAAAAAGTAGTTGTGAAAAGTGGGTCCACTTGGCATAACCATTCCCACCATATTTCCCAATCAACTGTTGGCCATCCTAGGTTACTGAAAAAAGAAATTATAGTATGATAGACCATGAGTAGGCAGTGTGATAAAACTAATACACCTACAGAAAAACTGAACCTAAAATTTGTAAATATGTAGGGTCCAACTCTCCAGCGTTTTTCCTTTTCTTAAAGCAAGGTTTTTATTAAGTTGAGATGACTAGGGGTTCTTTTTATGCTGTTTCTATAGTGTAAGACCAGACCATCAGAATTTGGAAGAGTTGATTTTGTTACTATCTGCTTGGGAACTTTAGCCTTTTAAGACCCGCAGTTATGAAACTAGAGGTACTGGCTTTGGATTTTTGAGTTATTTTTGAAACATTTTAAATACATTTTTGCAAGATGATCCTAAAAAAGATCTTGGACATGAAATCCACCAAGAACAGCTGATGTGAATGGACTCAGCCTGTCTGTATCTCAGAATGGGCTTGCTCTGACACCCACTGAAATCAATGGCAAAGCTCCCAACCACCTTAGGGTTGCCAGATGGTTTCAACAAAAATACCGGACACACCTGACATTACGTCACAATCTACATTACATCTTATGTAGAAAATACCAGACATTTTGTATTTTCTCAATTTGTTTCCCGAACAGAAAGCTCAAATACTGGACTGTCCGGTTCAAAACTGGACATCTGGCAACCCTACACCTTAATGGTGCAGATTCGAGGGCAGAGTTTGTGGCTCTGCTACGTAACTGCTTGGCCACTGAGCTGCAAAATTTCCAAGACAACAGTTACCAAACTGGGAAAGGTTCTTCACTTCTAAAAGCGGCTATAAATCAAAAACCAGTGGATGATGCCAGTAACATAAGAGGGAAGTGCCAATGAATTCCTGAAGAGCCGGTATGTGGGGAGAAGCAAGCCAGGCCACTATCTTTAGAAGTGGTTGAAAAGATGCAATTGTTGCTTCTGGATTATAGGCAATGTGATGCCACCACTTCTGCAACTCAAATCCTACGATGCAAAACGAAAACACTCAAGCTTCAGTGTCAGGTGGTGGGGCATGGGCTTCAGCCCCAGCAAATCGAAGCCAGCCTAGTGACTCCATTGGGGTCCAGGCACACAGTTTGAGAACCACTGCTATATTGTTTACTCCCCAGTCCAGAAGACTTTGGCATGTACGAGGAGGTCTATGTTAAAAATAAATCCTCACACAAATCTGTACATTCTCCCTAGAAATTTCACTGATACTTAAACATTTACCCTCTAACTTCCTTAAGACAGTGGAAGAATTATGTAATGTCTTGAAAATACAACAGTCAGTTTATCCAACCAAATTATTTCTGCAATCAGATCATTGTGAGGTCCTTCATGAATGAGATTTGGAAAGGCTGATTTACAGGAATAAAAATTTTGACCACATGAAATATGCCCGGTTAACACAAGACTTTCAATGCCTTAAGGAGAGCACACAGATAATACAACAATATATCTCAAGCTCACAAATGCTGACACAATCTGTATGAGTTTGAAATAATTAAAAATGGGGTTAAGTGAAAACTACATTTCAATGCCAATAAGACAGCACAGTAAATTCAGTATTTCATATCTGAAAAGCATTGGGAAGGGCAACAGTTAGAGAATCTAGAAAAACTACAAACTTTTTTTTCCTAACACCTTTGTAGACAATAGAGTTTTATAATGTAGGTTAATGATAGAATAAATAGATGTAGTATAATGGCTTATGTGAGAATAAATGTTAAGCAACTATAATTCTGCATGCCACCCTTCTTGGTTAGCAGGGAGGAAAGGTCATTTAAGCCTTTGGTAAAAATGCATCAGGCAGATTGCTTGTGTCTGTATCCGAAGTCAAGGTGGAAAAAGATCAGAAGGATCCTTGTGATTCAGCATGATCACACTGTTGCTCTTAGGAATAATTAAAATACAGGTTTTGTTATAAAGAGAACATGATACATGAATAAAAGTTTGTGCTAACAGAAGTTTTGTATTAGAATTAGGTTGTGTACCTTACAAAGGCAATTATATCCCTTTGCCTATGAGAAGCAATTATGTAGTTTTTGGGAGTAGTGAATAAGTGAGGAATCTGGGTGTTTGAAGAGGGAGAAAAACTTGAAGGCTACCTCAGCATCCAGATGGCCAAAGGACGAGCTGGAGCCTCAGGGACATCAAAATACTATCAAATGGCCCTTTGTAAAAGAAGACCAGGGCAGGACAGACGGATGGCCTTGAAATTATAAGCAAGCACCCCTAACCAAGACAGATAATGCAGCTTGAAACACCAGGAAGGAGGCACCAATGTACTGAAACTGGATTACAATAAAATACAACTTCAAGATAGACAGATGGAACATGAACTGATTGTGACTGATTAAGAGCTGACAGAGCAAAAGGTATAGACCTGAGTGGAAGTCCTATAAAAGATGGGGTATCTTGCATGAATCTTTAGGTCTCATCTCTGGAATAAATTGCCTACGAGGGTTGTGGAATCTCCATCACTGGAGATATTTAAAAGCAGGTAGACAGACACCTGTCAGGGATGATCTAAGCGGTGCTTGGTCCTGTCGTGAGGGCAGGGGACTGGATTCGATAACCTCGCAAGGTGCCTTCCAACTCTAGTGTTCTATGATTCTATGATCTCGTCAAAGCTCAGAGCTTTGGTCCAGGCCAAAAGAAGTCCCGCTGTTCTCTCTCTTCCCATTGCATTTAACTCACCTGACGAGTGAGTAAATATGAGCAACAAACTGGTAACTATAAACAATGAAAAGACAGTGTGCATGTGTGTAAGAACGTGGGTATAGTATACTATCTGCGTATTCCAGAATAATGTTACATTATCAACAAATGTGGTGTTTTGCCTTTTCCTCCAGAAAAAGATCTTCTGTAATTCTTTCAAGTACAACACCTTCTATTATAAGAAATTCCCATGACTTGGAGAGGTTCTCACACCTCCATAGTTTGCAGCAGGCCTCTGAAATTCAGACAGGGAATACCCATGTGCAGCTGCAATAATTTTGATAAAGGGGATGCTGAGAGCCAATGAACCAAACAGTAAACCCTGGATATAACAGAAATCACTTCAAGCCAGGGGGTACTATAGCCCCCCCTTGTTCCAGCATGTATGGGAACACCTGTAGGCTAGAGAAGTGCCTTTTTTTTTCTCTGTTAAATTCTATTAAGAGGAAATATAATCAACATTTTCTGGCTGTTTGTATTCTTCAGAGAATTTTTGGAAGTTAAAAAAGTTAATGCTGAACAGTCAAGCATTCAAAACCTAGGAAATACCAGAATTAAGGTTGCTTATGCAACCTTAATTCAGTCCTCTTGTGTATATACAGTATAGTGTTTAATTTATAATTTCAGACCATTTTTTCCAGTGAAACCCTTCCTTATTCACAGCACAGGGTGATCTATGAATGAGGCAACTATTGTTTTTATAATTATCATTCAATGAGCAACTCTAGGCCTAATTTATTACACACTATTCAAACTCTGCACTGAATATTTAATAAATTCCTCTTGGGATTTTCCTTGGTGCTCATTACAGTTGTATTAAGTGCTTTGCAAGTATTAATGAATTTATATTTTACAACACCCTTGTGAGCTAGAAAGATATTTCCCCCATTTTACAGATTGGTAGCTGACGCACACACAGAATAGAGCCAAAATTTTCTAGTGCTTATTAATCAGTTTCTCAAGATGGATGCCTAAAATTAATGTTTCAAGGGAGTAGTGATGTTATATATAGTACTTTATAGGTTCAGAATCCCATTGACTTCAATTGCAATTGTGTTCTACCCTTCCACAAATTAGGCCCAGCTGTCCCTCAGTGGGCATCCTGACAATAAGGAACACAGTTAATGGCCACCTGTTAAAAGCTTAATGTAAGTGACATACACAAAAACTCTGTGGTGGAGGCAGGGATAGACACCAATTATTCAGGATAGCTACCTTAACCAGAAAGAGATAGGATGGTCCTACAAAATCCTCTGCCTCAACTGCAACACATCTTCCAACTTTTGCAACAGACGAGGCAGGGGTCATACAGACAATATTCTCCTTCACTGCAAAACCCTGATGAAATGCATCCTAGAATACTCAAGGAGCTGATAGAGGAGGTATCTGAGCCTCTAGCTATCATCTTTGGAAAATCATGGGAGACAGGAGAGATTCCAGAAGACTGGAAAAGGGCAAATATAGTGCCGATTTATAAAAAGGGAAATAAGAACAATCCAGGAATCTGTACAGCATTAGGGGGGATGAGGCACTCACTCTGCCATGAGTTACATAACTGTTTATAATCATAGAAGAATACTGAAACTCAGGAATGCTGGGTTGAAATTCCAAGTTTTAGAGACAGAGGGGTAGCCGTGTTAGTCTGAATCTGCAAAAGTGGCGAGGAGTCCTGTGGCACCTTATAGACTAACCGAAGTGTTGGAGCATAAGCTTTATGCTCCAACACTTCGGTTAGTCTATAAGGTGCCACAGGACTCCTCGCCGCTTTTGAAAATTTTAGAGAGTATCTCTCTCTTTCCCCTGCAGGGTGCTCCTGTTCCTGTCTCCCTCTGCTCCTCTCCAACGGAATGTGTTAAGAATGGAACATGAGAAGTACTTGTATGGGTTTAAAGTTTACCCCAACTGTAAGTCTATATACTCCTTGATATTTTAATCAATTTCAGAGATCCTATTGTGCTACCATTCTGAGTAAACGTATTTTTTGCATTAACAATTAAATGTTTTGTTACTTAAAGCAAAACTTGCTATTTACAATATGTACTGAATATATCTGATTTAATAAACAAACTACTTGCTAGAATATTTAACATCCTATTGAAAAGTAGTGTATTAGTATTGTTAACATCATATCCGTCCCAATCACACATACCTTCTCTCCCTCCTCCCTGTGTATTTGTGTATATACTATATATAGCAGAGGCAAAATGCTTAAAAGTCAGAAGTCTTAGAGTAACTGATACACACTTCTCTTCCTCTCTCAGAGGATTCTAACCATTTTATAATTATCCTATTTGTGATCCATATGGAACATAGGTTGAAATTCACATAGTTAGACCATGAGGGCTCTAGTCTGCCCACTGTGTAAGGCCGCTGATGGGGTGGGAGAAGGGGCAGTTGCCCTGGGCCTGATGATTCAAAGGGGGCTGCGACGCCTGACTGCTGCTACTTCAGCAGCAGCTGGAGCCCTGGGTCCTTTAAATCATCGCCTGGAGTGCCATGCCCTTGGCGCGGCTCTGAGGTCTGGGGGCGGGAGGGGGGGTCCCAGCACCATTGTCAGGGTAGAACTACGATGGCTTCCCTGGCTCTGCCTCTTCCAGGGCACAGAGCCATACTCCCCCTCCCTTGCTCAGGATCCTGCGGAAGCTGTCAGCCCCCCTGCCACCGTGTGAATTTTCACTCAGTAATTTACAAGCCAATTTAACCAGCGGTATTTAAATTAACAGCCCATATCCATGAGTTGCATGATTTTCTGAGTTTAATATTAAATATAGGTAAGGTAGGTGATGCATTTTTAAAACTGATGTATTTGCACAAGTGTATGGGGTAGAGTTGTAGGTATGTGTGACAACTCTCAATTTCTATCAGAGAGAACCCTGCCAAACAGGGCAGGGAGAAATGTAGATCATACAACTGTAGCAGGGTTGCCAACCCTCCAGGACTGTCCTGGAGTTGCCCAGAATTAAATATTAATATTTAATTAAAGGCTTTGTCATGTGATGAAAACTCCAGGAATATATCCAATCAAAACTGGCAACCCTAAACTCCAGTTTGCTAGGTCTTGATATTTTTAAAATACTCCTGGCCTGTATATGTATAAATACAGGTGCTCCTCAGATCTCTGATGTGGTAAAGTTTCAAAAAAAGCACTTGGTTATAGTGAGAGCTACTAATCACATAGCATTTAATAGGCTGTCACCAACATTCAGAATTTCTACTGATTTATTTTTCTGAAAACAGCTGGGCTAAAGGTCTGTTTTTAATATTTCAAAATACCTGATTCCAGGGATGCCTTGTCTCCTAACCCAGATGCTTTTATTCTGTGACTACCACAAATTCTGCCATAATTATACTAGATTTTATACAATAAACAAAGTCGCAAACTACAATTAAATAGCACTGATAGACTTCTAATATAATAATGAACTGCAATTATTTGCCATGTAAAGAGAAATCAACAACTTTTACAATTGTAGTCAGATATAAGTTTTGGTTCTATAAACAAAAAATTCTAATGGATACATCTCATGCTACTGTTAGATAATCAGACTTGCTTACTTTTCATTTTTGTAGCAGTACAATAAAATGTTAATGACTCCAGATGAAAGCAAAAGCAAAATGGGATACCACAAGAGACTACCTTAGATAGTACCCATAATGTAAATAATTATATCCACTATTGAATTGAGAATACACAGTACAATAATTACTGCAGATGAAGGATTCAAAATTCAAAATCTTTTTTATAATGTAGTGCACAGATGCACATAAAGAGAATCCAGAAATTGGCCCAACCTTGTTCCCATTGAAAACTTCCCACCTCCCTCAATAGGATCAGAATATGGGTCAAAGCCTAAAGACAAAAGAGCTACCATCAAAAAATAATTATTTTATGGGCTCTATTTTGCAATCCTTAAGTCATGTGACTACTTGCATTAGGGTTACTTCCTTCAGCAAAAGTTGCAGGCCTAGGACTTAATTTGTACTTAAAATTGTCAAAATGCCTATCCATGTATTTGATATGTACACTATTACAAATACATGCACACATATACTTCATCCATAAGTAATTTGCTGTAATGCATTCTAGGATTTCTGCTGATAGCATGTGTATATAAGGGTATGTCTACACTTGCTCCCTATCTCGAGATAGGGATGCAAATGTAGTGCACTGAAATTGCTAATGAAGTGCGGGATTTAAATATCCCGTGCTTAATTAGCATAATC
>JANRFK010001234.1:4923841-4943695 GCA_030068395.1 Apalone spinifera
GCCTCCCCGCCCGGCGCCTCGCGGCTGCTGGAATGGGCGCGCGCCCGCCTCCCCTCGTGGCCAGGGGACTCCGCTTCCTCCCGGGGACTCCAGCTGCGGGCCCCACTGGGCTTTGCAGCTGGGGCAGGAGCGTGCGCCATAGCCCCTCGCTGCAGGGTAGCCCTGCCTGGATGCATTACAGCAGCCGACCTTCCCCCGCCCCATGGCCTGGGCTGGGCAGTGGGGGAGTACTTCTGCCACCTGTTTGCAGGCTGCAGTTTGTCTGCCCGATGCTTCGCAGTCAGGACTAGTCCCACAAGCCGCCGCCACTCCCTGGTTCTGGATAGTGAACTTCGGGAGCTTTTTGGGGGGACTAGGCCCGAGTTGAGAGGCAGGAACAACAGGGATGCGCAGTTGTATGGGGGAGTTGAATGGTCAGGTTCCTCTAGCAGGCCTCGCTGGGTGCACACACGAATAAAGCGAAATGAAGCAAAATAAACTTTCTGCAAAATAATTCTAGCATCTGAACTTATACAGCACATCTGGGTTCGAGCTACTGCTGCTGATGGACATTGTCAGTATACAGTACATGACTGGGGCTGGGACCAGAAATGTCAGTGTGTAGGTGAGTACATTAATTACATACATTTCCCCCCCCCTTGCTGCCTCTGATACAGAGGCAGCAAAGGGCAGGAGATGGGAGCCAGCAGTGCAGATAGCGAGGAGAGCAGGTAGGAACCAATATGCGACAGCTCCGTGCACCCTCCTCTCTCATTTAAGTTTAATAAGTTTAATTCTTATTACTATGGGATCATGTTGCTACGTGTGGCTGCTGCAATATTTTCCATGATATTGGAGTCAGGTGCCTTGTGGTCTAGATGGGTACATTGTGGCACATTCTGTTGAAAATCACCTTTTAGCATGTGTTTACAGTAATATTGTAACATCACCAGTACAGGACAGTGTCAGCCCTTCTTTAGGTCTAAAGCAGTGGTGGGCCACCCGTAGCCTGCACACCCTGTCTGCACCCTCCACCATGCATTTCTTGCGCACTGGAATCCTGCGCTTCCTACTTCTCCCCTTCCCTCCCAGCACTTGTGCTTTATCCCTGTACCCTTCCTCTTCCTTCCAGAGATACGATGCTGTGAATCAGCTGTTTACAGTTGTTCAAGCTGGGGGGAGGGGAGGAGGAGGAATCAGAACAGAATGCGAATCTGCAAATTCATGGTTCTCAAAAAGTGCTGGGAGGGGAAGGGAGTAGGAAATGTGGAGCTGCAAAGGCGTGGGGGAAGAGGCAGAAGAGGTCTGTGGGTCTCAGATGGAACCCCAGTGGGCCACAGTTTGCCCACTACTGAATCATGCAGCCCACTGAGACAAAGGAGGGCCACTCATGCAGCCTACTTACTCGTCTTGGTTGCCCATTGCTGGTCTAAAGCCTAATATGACTATGTTGCAGTTGTACAGGCCTTCGCCTGTAAACCTTGCAATACAGTCTTTTGTTTATATACGTATTAAAAGATTTTTCCCACCGTTGCTCAGGTCCTTAGCTCAAATAATTTTTGTTTTTCTTCATTTAAGTCATTCCTCTGGGGTGCGGGCTGAGGATGAGGTGTTCAGTATGCAGACTGTCCCAGGGACAGAGGACTATCCCTGCCCTCTCACCACAGCGGCTTGAGGCCAGGTGAGAAGTGCCTTTCCATGGCCACTGCTCCTCCATTGGGCACAGCTAGAGTGAGGAATGCAGCAAACTCTGCACTTGCCCTGTGTTCAATGAAAAAGGATAACAGCCAGCAATGTTCCCATACCAGGAGAACTGATTTAAGTCAAAGTGATTTAAATAATTGATTTGTATCACAATTTACATCACACACACAAATCGGTTTAAATCAAATTTCTTTCTGATTCAAACTGGTGCATATCTGATCACTAAAATGTTAATGTGCAGCTCAGTACAGCATTTTACAGCATCTAAGGGTATACTGTGTGTAATTTTTTTTGGATAATGAATTTTATTAATTTAGGAAATAGTACATAATACTCATTACCTGTGTCAAGCTGCACATGTAGCAGCAGTACATAAGGAATGGTGAGAACTAAATCACACACAAAAATCAATAGCACTTACATTTTATTAAACTAAATCTTAAATGTTACGTAAATGTTTCACATTTTTAATTGAAGCAGTCTCCTGAGTTGCTGGCTGATGTCTGTTATGGTTAATAAAATTTGAAAATAAAAGTTTAAGAACTGACAAGTCCTCAGAACATACGGCTACACTGCCATGTGTTTTTGCGCAAAAACACATCTCTTGCGCAAGAGCATCCATGGCAGTGTGGACGCTCTCTTGCACAAAGAAACCTCTGATGGCCATTTTAGCTATAGGGGTTTCTTGTGCAAGAAACTCCTACTGCCCGTCCACGCTGCCTTCTTGCACAAGAGCTCTTGCGCAAGAGGGCTTATTCCTTGTGGGGAGAGGAATAAGTCTTGCGCAAGAAGCCCTCTGTTCCCACACTTTATTGTAAATTTACTTGTGCAAGAATGCACGTGCAGCGTAGATGCTCTGCAGGTTTTTGCAGAAGAACGGCTATTCTTCCACAAGAAGCCTGAAGTGTAGACATAGCCTACCTGTACGGTGGCCTTAAAACTTCTACAAGTAGCACTCACCTTCCCCACTCCCCTTGTCACTTTGATGCAGATCTGATTCCAAGTTATCCAAAAAGCTAAGACTGACTGTGCTTACAGTGCCCTTAATTTTGGAGTAAGCCCCATTGAAAACAAGTATAGGATGGAGTTCCTTTGGAAAAGCTGAGTTGTGCTGATGTAAAATAGGGAACAGACTTATGGCATTACCATTATGGTCTGTGATCATGATGTTGCAAAATAAGAGGCATTTATTGTTTCATATAAAATAAGAAAATGATACTTGGTGACAACTGGCAACTGTAAATTTATCATACTGCAGCTTTCCATATTGTATTCTATGTTTAGAATCTATCACCAAAGTTAACTTATTAAACAAGCCTTAAGGATTAGCTAAGACAAACTTTTTTTTTTCTAGCAACATCCAACATAGCATACAACTTGGGAATTTACTTGTTAAATCACACTTTTATAATAAAAGGCTTAGCGGGAGTCTTGAAGAACGATTCATTGCAAAGTTGATCCACATTGTTATTCAGACATATCCACATCATTTTCTCCCAGTGAAGCAGTTTTCCTTATGTCTCATTCTCGCAGCGAGGCCCTGCATCATCTTCTTTCACTGCTTACACGTGTTCCTTTTTTTAACCAGGGAATGAATTTCTTAAAAACATTCCCAGACACTTTTACACCCAAAAACCATGACAGTTTTTCTATGGCAAAAGTTTAAGAAAGTATAGGAAGCTGTGTATGTGCTGAGTATCTTCCCTTTTTCTTTCCAGGCCACTCCACTGTTCCTTTCTGTTCTGCCTCCATCCATTCCTATATATTGTCTCTGTCTTTAGACAATGTCTTAACTAATGCTGCTTTGCCCACATAAGCACAGAACAAAAACAGTTTTCTCAAGCCTGTGTCTGTCTTTGCGCATGTTAGTCTGCTGAGGAGCAAAATTGAAGGCCCAGAACTTTCAAGAAGCAAGAGCTGGTTGTTAGGCTGCACAGATTAGAGCCATTAATTACTTTTTAAGACTGTATGTTCATGATAAAAAACTTTTTAAGACTGTATGTTCATGATAAAAATAAGTTACAATTAAATCTTAAGTGAGAAATTTAGTATTTTATTGATTTAAAAAATAAATTCGATTTAAAACAGATTTTTTAATTTTTTTTTAAAATAATTATTTTTATTCATCCTATCCAATATGAATGGAGAAGGGGTACTTTACTCCCCTGCCCTTCCTAAAGGCCACGGGGCGGGGGGGGGAGGGCAGAGAGGCTTGTGGCTGCGGCAGTCCCGGATAGGGTGGTAGCATGCTCCCAGCCAGTTCCTTTCATCTGCCTGGTGATTGTTTCTGTTCTCTATAGTTGTATGCGTCGCCGTACGTTTTGGGTGGTGGGGCAAAGCTTTCCCCCCTTCCCTCACTAAAGGGTGCCTGTGCGGTGGGAGGCTCAGGGCTGGGGCAGTCCTAGACCTGGGAAGTGGGGAACACCCCCAGCCAATCCCTGTCCCCAGCCAATTACCTGTCTGGTGATTCTGTCTCTCTTCTGGATGGTTTTATGTGAAGCAATCCTGTTTCAGGCACATCCCATTTTCCTGGCACAACCAAACCCTTATCTTGTTTTAGGTTATGATAAGAGGAAGCTGTATTCTAAATTTCGTGGTCCTAGTTTTTATAATTTATGAGGCGATCTTGAACAAACAGACAGACAAACTCTCAAGTACATCGTTTATGAAAATTTGTCCGCCTTATACACCTATATTATTATTAAACTTATTTCTATACTGGTATCTTCCTCTGATTATCACACATTGATTACATATGAATTAGCCATAACACAAATAAATGTCTGAAATAACTGGATACAGAGAACTACAAAAAATACTTAGCAAAATGTCATCATTTTGTCTTTGAAGGATGTGTTTTTTGGGAACATTGGACATCTACATTAAAAAGGCAGGGTCACGTTTCCAGAGAAATTATAATAAGCCTTAATGATATCAGGCAGAAGATATTTTGAGTTATGCATTATTTATTTCTGTATAATACTTGAAGATCTGTTGACAAAAGCAGCACTACTTTCTAGCAATAATGTAACAGTGGCATTGGGTGAAAGAGGCTAACTTTCTGTGCATCACGGGCTTAAACTGAATTGTAGAAAATAAATAGCTTCTAATATTGATAATTACTGCTTGTTGCTTTCATCGTGATCACAGAAAAGATTTGAAAGAAATACCAGAGTAGCCTGTTAAAGAAAGTGGTAATTACTAATACTGGTAGTTAGACCAAATGTTGAATGATTTTGATTAAATGAGCCTCTGACTAAATTTTTTACTTACTCAACTTTATACTTATTTCTAACAAGAATAATTTTTGATTGCTGGCATTAAATCAATTGGCGATTTGTGATGTTAGAGGCAGCTGTGCTTGGAGTTTATTTTAACACATAAAACAGTACTGAAAAGATCAGTTTTTCTCCATCAAAATAGTGTTTATTATAAGAAGAAGCAGTAATAGGGTTTTAACAAAAAAGACAAATTTCTTATTTGTACTGTACCTGGAATCAACTTAATACTAGGGATGTGAACGGTAACCAGTTAACTAGTTACCCAGTAAGCATAACCGTTCCTGGGTGAAGGGCCTGTCGTGGGTAGAGGGCTGTTGTAGCCCCGCTGGGTCCTAACGCAGAGCTGCTGGGTGACTGGCAGCAGGGGCTGGGAGCTAGTGCCGCACGGGGCTGACAGAAGGAGCCCTATGGTTTGGGGGGCTGTTCCAGCCAGGCTGGAGAGAGCCCTCATCCAGGATTCTATTTAGTTAGTTAACCAGTTAAACATGAGGTTAACCTAACACTTAACTGGTTAACTAATTAATCAGGATTTTACATCCCTACTTGATACAATAAACAATGTAAAAGGTCTCTTCTCCCAAGGAGTTATGTACATATCACATTCTTCTAGTGCTTGAGGTTAAGGCTACAAAGTTTTGTCACCGATGTCACAGTTGTTGTTGAAACTGAATTTGAATAAAGTCCATGAAATGCCCCCCAAATCAAGTGGCAGTATGAGCTAGTCCACTCAAGTTCAGTGTGTCTGCCCCTCTATTTCTGACCAGCTTTCTGTGCATCAACAGTGTGTCGCACAACCTTTCCGAGCCCTGGGCCACACTGCTCTCCCGGGAGGGGGTTGGGGGACGGTTCTCTCCACTGCACACCCGGCTTGGGCTCCTGCCCTGGGCTCCGCTCTGGCTTTTCCTGTGCGTGTGCTTCCCCATACTTGGCTGCAGAATCTGGATGGGAGGTGGGATGCAGGAGCAGGCTAAGAGTAGGGTGTCTAGTCAGGGGGAGGGGGAAGGAGCAGGCTGTGGGTGGGTGTCTGGCCGGGGGAGGGGCTGGAGTAGATTAGGGGTAGGTGTCTGGCCAGGGGGGAGGCGGTTGGAGTAGGTATGGGGTAAGTGTCTGGCCAGGGGGGAGAGGGCAGGAACAAGGTGGGATTGCAGGGTCTTGGCCCAGAGGTAGGGTGGAGGGTGCAGTGTCTGGGTGGCACTTACAATAAATAAATCCTGTTACAGACCCTGGAAAAATAAAGTAACAGTCACTCCAATGTGACAACCAGACACTGCTCCACACACGGAATAAGTTAGCGGCCCATGGGCCAAGTGCGGAATGGAGGCCGTGACTCACCAGGAGCGCAGGGAATCTGGCCAGGATCCAGCCTGCTGGCACCTGGATGACAGATTCCAGCAGCCCTATGGGGGACTCTGGCAGGTGCAAGTGCACAGGAGCGGGGGGACAGCCATGGCAGCAGCACGTCCTTCATGGGCAAGAGGGTGTCCCGGTCTGGTTTTGCGCCCCCCTTCACTGCTCTCAGACTTTCTGTCCCAGGCATGGCTTCCCGCTGCTCCATTGAGTGGATTCTGGCCAATGGAGCAGCGGGAGAAGCATGCAGGCGGTGTGCCGGTGCATGCTTTGTTTCTCCAGCTGGGGGAGGGGGAGTGCATGCACACATGCATGGAGCACTTCATGGCTCCAGCTTTTTCCCCAATTACACAGCGAGGCTCGAGGCTTTCTCTGCTCTCTTGCCTCCGTGTGCCACGCACAATCATCTTGGCTGCCACTTATGGCATGTGTGCCGGCTGTTGCCGAGCCCTGTGTCCAACATGTAACACAGTCAAATTTGTCCTTCTGTTCCTCTATCTCTGGAGAAACGGATGTGCCAAACCTGAGTGGTGGTTTAAGTGTATGGGACAGGTGCAGAGACCTGGGCTAGCTCTGTGATACAGGAACCATGCTATAGGATGAATGTATGACAGTCATAGCCCTACTTGTGTGAACTAACGGTATCTGAGAATTAGACACTTGGTATCCTGAATTGCAACATATGGAGGTGGAGGGAGGTGTTTCTAGTGCAGTATCACACATTCAGACTTATTCTACTTCTTTATAAGGGTTCTAGAAGAGGAACCAAAAGGTCATCAATGACATTTGTAGAAGATATAAGCTTATGAAGAAGGCTCTTTGTTGCTTTAAAACCTCATGTCATGGGCCAACGACTTACTGTACTAGGTGCTATACAAACACACTGAGAGATGGTCCCTGCTACAAAGAAGTTATAATTTAGGACAAATGAACAGGTGAATTTAGACAAGTAGATGGAGGGCCGCATAAAGTTAGTTCTGGTTAGCATGCAGGCATTGGGCTCATCAGACCAGCTGCTTGATGGTTGCCAAGAATTTTGTAGGTATTGTTGTGACATGAGAATTGAGAGAAATGAAAGAGGACAGTGAAGTGACTTTGAGAGTATTTGAGGAGCTCATCCCATATGTACAGCATTATGAGAGAGAGCCTGAAGGTGCTTGTTTAACATGTAACAATCAGGTGTTGAAGGCTGGCATTGGCAGGATGGAGGTGGGAACTGACATCTTGATGATGTAGGAGAGAAAAGATGTGAAGGGCCTTGGAATGTGTTTGATGAAATGGAGAACAGGGAGCCAATGAGGGGATACACTGAGAAGGGAACATAATTCTTGCAACCATTTTCAAGTAAGCATAGGATGGGAGATAAATTCTGTAGAGTGGTGTGAATATTGAAAAAAACATGTTGGCTCACTCTTCAGGAAAACGTTGACACAGTGGAATTGTTGGAATTTGCATTGCTTAAATCTCTCTATATTTTAAAATAGTGGCAGATGGTAATGACAGGAACTTAAATATTACAAGAAAATAAAATTAAATACAAATATTAAGCTATATGTGTTTGCTGCAGACATTTTAAAGAGAATCAGACCACTGAACTGAAGGAGCTCACTGGCTAAGCAGCTGGAACCAGAGTGTATTCAAGTGCATAACCAGCTTTTGATAGCAGGAATGGTAGGTACGAAGAAAATATTTCTTAATTTGAGTTTATTAATCTAATACAGTCAATGATTTTCCTCTTCCAATCTATAATTCAACCCTTGGTGTGAGAGGATAAGATCTTTTTCCTCCTTCAATTTTACAGAACAAAAATAACAGAAATGCAGAAGAGTTAATCCAATAGAATTGAAAATGACTTCTCCACATCATAAACTTCCTCAATGGATGACTGCACAGAGTAAGGATGATGTGGGTGACAAAAAGGTAGGATTTGATGTGAAATTTTAGTTGTGTTACATTACACAGATAGTTTGGACTAATTCAATTTTACTACGTTTTCAGCTCGTCCTATTGTCCAAGGATTCTTTGTTAATATATTTACAACTTGTCTGTAGATTAATTGTATATTAGGACTATTGAACGATTAAAAATAATGATTAATTGTACTATTAATAGAATCTCATTTATTTAAATATTTTGGACTTTTCTACATTTTCAAATATATTGATTTCAATTACAACACAATAAAAAGTGTACAGTGCTCACTTCATATTTATTTTTGATTACAAATACTTGTGCATTGTATGAAACAAAAGAAATCTTATATTTCAGTTCACCCTAAATACAATGTCTACAGTTCAATGTCTTTATCGTGAAAGTTGAACTTACAAATGTAGAATTACTTAAAAATAACTGCATTCAAAAACAAAACAATATCTGACTTTAGAGCCTTGTCTTGTTCTCAGAAATGGTGAACTGTTTGGGCTGAAATTTTACAAAAGCAAGTTAATAAAAGACTGACACCTGACATGGAAAATTTCAGTCCAAATGGTTAGAGTTTGGCAAATTTGTAAGCACTTGAAACCAGGGCTATGGACTCTGTTGTAAAGTTTGTAACTTTTCTGCTAAATATTTTTACAGTAACAAATTAATCCCAAAATTGTTTTGATAGCTAAGACTATGGTTTTAAGACCATTGTGCAACAGTTGTGCTAATGAATGTGTTTGCAATGTGTCTGAATACACATTATAACAGATCCTTTTCTAAATGCTGTTTAACAGAAGTCTCATGTTCAGAGGAGTGTTCTGGAAAATGACCTGCCTTTTTTAGAGTTCCATGGCTCTGTTGTTTACAGCTACGATGCCAGCGACTGTTCCTTTCTGTCAGAAGATATCAGGTAAAAGCTTACATGTTTTCTTGGTTTGCCTATCTCTATCTCAGAGAAGGGTTTATGTTTTTAATACACAGATCCATACCTGTTGTGTAATTTTCATACACAGACTGGGTCAGCCACTGAGCCATAGAAAATGTCTGTTGATAGTAGATGTCACGTCTTTAGTGTAAGTAGCAGAATTCTGTCTGTCTTTACATACTGTTAAAGTGCACCAAGTGAAGTTACAGATTCTTAGCTCTAAAATTATTCATAAATGCTACTGAAAGGTGTCTGTAGTGAGTGGATATTAAGAAATAAGCTTTATTTAATTTAGATGACTGTAGTTCTGTAATTGGTACTCTTTTTATGAGACTGCATGTCTGGAGACAGTCTTGAATGGTACAGGATTTGCACACTGAAGTGTGTAACTTTGCACAGTGTGACAATTGTGCAGGGGCCTCAATTTCAATAGGACTATAGTTTGTAAAGTATGTGTTTGGATCTCTGCAAGATTGGGACTTAATATTTTATCGATTAATTATGCAAATAGTCTCAAATAAATTGGGAAAAATACTTCTGCGCAAAGACTTCCAAGAAATACAGAAGGAAGGAGTGATCTGCTTCTCTCTTTTGCGGTGAATTTACTTGCAGCATAGCAGGCCAGCAAAATGGCTGACTGCCCATTGTTTCATGTTGGCTCTTCCTACTAAGGTGAATTTTACCCTCTGCATGGAGGCTGTTGGACTACAACTCTACTAATGCTGGTGAAATTTCCATAGCCCCTAAAGAGAGTAAGACAGTTTTTAGTCATTCATTTTCAAGGAAGCTATTCTGTTGTCAGATGTCATACTCAATATATGTGTAGTAGAATATTTAAATGGGAATTAAATCAACCTATTTTCTCTTCAGAAGAAACTTATCTGGTGGTGGAGTGATAGGATTTGACATTGAATGGCCACCATCATTTACTAAAGGGAAAGGAGGGAAAGTTGCCCTAATCCAAATGTGTGTGTCTGAGAAAAAATGTTACTTGTTTCACATTTCTTCAATGGCAGGTTAGTACATTCTTTCTGTGCCCTGACTCATATGAACATGAATTGCCTCCCTGATTCAAGTTACTTAATCTATGCTTTTGCCTCTTGAAGAAGTTAGTACTACGTATTCCAGCTAATGGAGAGAACTATGCATTTCTACATGGGTACGTCAGTCTATGTTGGTCCATATAAGTAGTTTACATCCTGAAAACACCACCATTAATATAACATTAATGTAATTAAAAATTCCTTATCTGCATTATTAAAATTGTAAATTAAAGCTGAATAAATGTTAAGAGCTAGATTTTTTTTCATAACAGTTTAGTATCTTGCAGCTCCCAGATGGCATCTGAATGAAGTGGTCAGATTTTCAGAAGTGTTCAGTCTCCAATAGCTCCCATTGTTCCCACACCAGGAGGAAAAGACATTTCCTTCTCATTTACTGTGCTAATGTTTTCATTTCTCTTTGAAGATGACTATCATAGCTTATTTATGCAATCTCTTTCTTGCGTTTGTGTGCTGCCTGCACATGACTCTTTGGATTCACAGCACAGCAGAGAAAGAGTTTTAAATGAAGAAAATAATTTTTACTAAAAGAAAAAATTATTAAACAGTCATACCTATTTTGGGGGATTTTATTATGTACCTACTTGCCCAATATAATTTTTCTCCTCTCCACAGAAATGAAACTGTAGGTCTAAATTTTGCTGACAGTGTCCCTTATAAGCCAAAGTAATGAGTAGTCAGAATGCTAATGGTTCTTAAAATCTGTGCGTTATCCTGTATTCCCATTGGGGAGGTATCAAATATCTGCTGAGAAGATCAGTTCTCTCTTGCTTGATGTATTTATGGCAAACCTTGTATATACAGTGTCTCTAGAATCTAAGCATTTGTGGTTATAAATGAAAGCACCTACATGAATAGATAGCAGACTGATACAATGTTATTATCATGTGTCTGCAGATGTTCTAAAACTGTGTGAGAAGTACTGTTAATCTCATTGGAGTGTTCATTGATGTTTAACGGTGGCACTTTAAATATCTGTATTTAATTGCTTATGTTAGCAAATGTGATGGGGCGGTACTGAAGGGTAGGAAATACAGAGGGAAGAAAGGTACAAAGACATGAAACAGGGAGAGAATGAAAGGAAAATAGAGGGAGAAGAAAAACAAGGGCAAACATGCTGGTGATCATAAAGGTTGAAATTTCCTACTGTGAGATGATAAATGTGATGACATTGAATGTAGGTTGCTTATGAAAGTTGAGTTACTAGTTCTCGACCTTTATGCCAACCTTCTGTTCATACCAGTAGGAGATGCCCTGTGGATTGAGGAGAATATATAGAGTCCTAAATACAAACCCTGGTCCATGAACCATCATTCAGTATAAATTATGGAGTCTGGGCAGAATGCACACCATAAAAGTACCAAGATTATATCATAAAATGTAGGCAGTGACAGATGGTGAAGTGTTGAGTCTTCAGATACTTACTAAGTTAGTGTAAAAGTCAAGTTTGGAATGTAGAAATTGAGCAAGTTTCTAGGTCCCGTGCCCCTGCCTGCAGCCCCCAGCGCCGTACGGGACTCGCTCCCTTACATAAGCGACCCTCTTCCTCCCCCACGCTGGCACGCAGTGCCCTGACCCCCACGTGCACAACTGCTCGGGCATCCACCCTGCCCCCCGCGGCACCTGCAGCCCCGGCGCCAGCTGGGGCGCCCCTCCCGCATGTAA
The DNA here is from genome assembly GCA_030068395.1 of Apalone spinifera. Lineage (NCBI taxonomy): Eukaryota > Metazoa > Chordata > Testudines > Trionychidae > Apalone > Apalone spinifera. The sequence goes on from JANRFK010001234.1 coordinate 4,935,727, forward strand.
CCTCCCCTCCACCTGGGGTCGCACTCCCTCCCTCCCTCCCTTCCCCCCCTGGGTATGACGCGCCTATATTTTAATCCCTATAGAAATCAATGCAACTTTTCGACCATTCAAAAAAAATAATGGACTATTGTTTTTCTACATTTTGTTCCTCTGGTTTCCCAAGCAACGCTGGGTAACTCCAGCTAATAGTTTAATAATTTGGAAGTAAATATATGAAAAACATTGAAATAGCACATTCAATTTTAGTGATCATTCAGCTTTATGGAGCAGAAATTATTTTCCAAAGATCATTTCCTGTTTTTGCTGGTTGCCATTCATGCTGATGAATGAGGCATTTAGAAGTAAATATCAGATTGGAAGCCACTTTTTGATCTGTTGTTTCCATAAGGAAAAAATAACTTTTGTGTAATTTCAGTGTTATTTGCCTCCAGATGAAAATATATTAGAACCATTCAGAGCTCCAGTTAGCACAAAACGTAGAGTGACTAGCCTGCCTTGGAATTGAAGTGCCATAATAGATATTTGTTTGGTGGCTAGGTTTACTGCTTTATAAATACATATGTAGCAAGGATTTTGATATTACTATAAAAAAATAGATTGCCCAAATTTATCCTTGATAGGATTTCACCTGTTTTCCATGTGAAATTATAACCTGGCATCTTTTGCCATATAGGTGACTATATTTGAATTTAATCTGTTTTAGGTTTTCCCCAGGAACTCAAAAGATTGCTTGAAGATGAAGCCGTTAAAAAGGTTGGAGTAGGAATTGAAGGAGATCAATGGAAGCTGATGAGCGACTTCGAAATCAGACTGAAGAACTTTGTAGAGCTGGCTGATGTAGCCAACGAAAAAGTAAAAATTCAATGTCAGGGTGGGGAGTGTTCTCCATTATGCTAAACAAAGGGAAAATTTTATTGTCATAAAAGTGCAAATGTGGCACCAATCATACACTGTAGATGAGTTACCAGAGATAAATATTAACAGGTAACACTTTTTAAAGTTTTTTTTAATTTTGAAGGAACTCACGTAAGAGCTACAGTATTAAATGCCTTCATTTTTATTGCACAGTATATTTCATTTTCCTACAGATTTTTTTCCACCTCAGCTCTGTTTCAAGGCCATTTTCTTCCATTTGGAACATCATTAAAAATCAATTGAAATTTTTTCCCTTTTATGTTTACTAACAGGAGTGGCCAAACTAGATTAGATCTGGGGTCCATCTAATCCAGTATCCTGTCTCCAGCAGTGGCCAGTACTAGGTACTATAGAAGAAGGTGCAAAAAACTCTACAGTTGCCCCAGGGAAAATGTCCTTCTATCCCCAATAGTTATGGGCTGGCTTACACAGTGAAGCATGAGTTTCCAAAACTCGCATTTGTTAAAAATTTACTGTCACAACTGTATCTATTCTTGCTATCCATATAAATGTTTCATCTTTTTGTGTATCCTGCTAAACTCTTGATTTCAGTGATCTCTTGTGGCAGAGAATGCAGAAGATCAATTTCTATTCGTGTGAAAAAGTATCTCCTTCTATTGATTTTGATTTACATGTGTCTTCCAAATACTTTGGTGCTTATCTCAAAGAAACCTTTGAATTTGGGTAAAGGTGAGCCTTAAGCTGACGGCATAAATCTTAGGAACAAAAAAAATCAGTTTATATCATGGAGGTCTTCAAAGGGTCTGCTTTTTACACATACTCTTCCAGAGGACTGGAGGATAGCAAATGTTGTACCTTTCTCTATAAAACCGTCTGAGGGCTAGTCAGCAGTAGAAGTGCTATCTTGGCACGCCTGCGTTTATGCAGCTGTAGTGCATCTGGTGAAAGTGCTCTATGCTGATGGGTGAGAACTCCCCCGTAGACACAGTAAATCATCTTTGCAAGACATGGTAGCAATGTTGCCCGGACAAGGTCACCTGCCAAAAATAGCGCTGTCCCCGGTGGCGCTTAGATCAGTGTAACTTACATCACTCTGGGGGGCAGTTTTACACCCCTGAGCAATATCATCGAAATAAGTGGTACTGTAGACGTGACCTAAGAGTGTTATGGTAAATTGCAGACCTCAGAAAGCCTTAACCATTGCCTGACCCATTGGTTGAAACAATAATTAAAAACAGAACACCTAGAACTTGCATGGGTTCTGCAAAGGAAAATCATGTTTGACTAATATGTTAGAATTCTTTGAGATTATACCAGTGAGGCAGTGGATAAAGGAGAACCAGTTAAGAACATAAGGGGTGCAATACTGGCTGGGATATGGGTCACAGAGAGAGTAGTTATCAAGTGGTTCACAGTCAAGCGGAAGGGTTTATCAGGTGGGGTCCCAGGCTTAGTGCCAGTTCTGGTGACTTATTACTGTTTATCAGTTTGTTCTAAGCCACCTGTACTGACTCCTCAATAAGGAGCAGTTCCTCAGATTTTTTACCTAGAAAGAATGGCTCAGATATGGGAATCTTGCCCCCATTCTCTTCAGTGAATAGTGACAGAATGTATCCGTTTAGCTTCTCCACAACAGCCTTGTTTTTCTTGAATGTTCCTTTAGCACCTTGAGCAAACTAGTGGTCCCGCTGATTGTTTGGCAGGCTTCCTGTTTCTGATGTACTTAAATTTTTATTAGTTTTTGTGTCATGTGTGCTCTTAAAATTCTTTTTTGGCTTGCCTGATTATGTTTTTAATCTTGGCTTGCCAGAGTGTATGCTCCTTTCTATTTTCGACAGTAGGATTTGACTTCCCAAGGTTACTTATTGTCTCTAACCATCTCTTTTAGTCTACGGTGCACACTCTACTAAGCATAGTGGCACTTTCTGGTTCTTTTTCTGTGTGTGTGTTTTTAACGTTTCTTTTATTTGGGATACACACATAATTTGAGCCTCTGTTGTGGTATTTTTTTAAGTTTTTTTTTTTTCTGTGCACCTGGCAGGCTTGTCACTCTTGTGACTATTCCTTTAATTTTATTATAACTAGCTTCCTTGTCTTTGTGTAGTTTCCTTTTAAAAAAAGTTAAATGCTACTTCAGGTGGCTTTCTTTGGCTTTTTCCTCCCTACAAGAATATTAAATTTATTTACATTATAGTTGCTACTGTGGAGCAATTCAGGTATATTTATCTTTTGGACTAGATTGAGGTGGGCAATAATTTTTTTGGAGGGGCCACTCCAAGGCTTTGGAAAGTGGTCAAGGGCTGCACTTTTCTATGGAGGAGATGTGGAGTCTAGGATGGAGGCTAGGTGCAGAAGGGCACCCGGGGTAAGGGACTGGGATGCAGGAGATGGTGTGAGAGGGAATTTGAGTGAAGGAGGGGTTGTGACCTGGGTCAGGAGATTAGGATGTAAGGTCAGGGAGGGAGTATGGGTGCAGGACAGGATTCTGGCCTGGGGGAGTAGCTCTAGGAGGAGGTGCACAGTCTGGGAGGGAATTGTGACCTAGGAGAAGAGGAAAAGGGGGTGCAGATTGCACAGGGTTTGAGTAGTGACCCGGAGCAAGGGAATGGGGTACAGGTTCTGGGAGAGTGCTTGGGTACAGGAGAGAACCTGGAGAAGGAGTTTAGAAGGGTTCTGGGAGGGAGTTGTGACCTGGAACAGAGGGTTTGGATGGTGATGTGGGAGAGGGAGTTGTGGTGCGGGAGGGGCTGGGGTGTCAGAGGCAGGCTCTGGTTGGGAGGCGCTTACCTACCTATCTCCTGGCCTGCAGCACCCCCAAGACAGGCTGGGCGCCCTGCCTGCTGCAGCCCCAGATCACTTTAAACTGCAGGCTGTTCTCTCCACGTGGCTCTCAGCTCCAGGAGGGGGAAGAGGCTTGTGCTGTCCCTATCCCCCAGGTCAATATCTCAGCTTCTATTAGCTGGTTGTTTCCAATCACACACAGCCTCCCCCTCCCACGAAGCAGTGAGCCGCACAGACTGCGCTTTAAACCGCGGCAGCTGTGTGCCTGAGGATCCCAGCAGGGTGGTTGACGGGTCAGATCTGGCCCTGGTCATATTTTGCCCAGCTGTGGGCTAGATCCTGTGTATCCCTAGGAACAAACTGAAGACTTGCCTCTCTCTTTATTGGTACCAGGACTAGTTGCTCTAAGAAGCTATCATTCATTTATCTGCATCCTGTCCTGAGGGGACATGATCCCTGTTAGTAGAGGACAGTTAAAATCCCCTGGTGATGTAGCATTTTTTGTTTCTGTAACTGCTCTGATTTTCTTAAGCATTTCACAGTGACTGTCATGATCCTGGTCAGGTGGTAGGTAATACATTCCTTCTGTTGTCCTCTTATTAGTCAAGCATGGAATTTCTATCCATTGAGATTCACACAAGATTTTTTCTGTATTTCACTCTTGCTTTCTTTCACATACAGGGCATCTCTCTTAGAGGTGTGAATGAGTACTTGCATATCAGAGGCAATAGGGGGGGAGAAGGAGCTGGTGCTGCCTCTGTCCCCACCCCTACGTGCTGCTGCCTTTATCAGTGCAGGGGCAGGGCAGAGGCTGCTTTGCGGCAGCAGCACCCGCATCCCAGCTGGAGCAGCCTCTGTCCATGGGGAGCTCAGACCCCCTGCAGATAGGGGCTGATGCCAGAGCAGCTTCTGTCCACTGCCAGCCCAGACCACCGTGGACAGAGGCTGCTTTGCGGCAGCCTCCCTTGCCCTCTCCACCCTCACAGAAACCTCTGTCCACAAGGAACTTATATCCACTGCAGGCAGAGGCTGCTGCCACCCAGTGCTGCTGTATCAGAGGCAGCAGTGTGGGGCATGAGGGGAGCTAATTTTTAAACTGGCTCCCCTTGTGGACCGGCTTACACCTGACACCCTGTGCTGCTGCAGTGCAGGATGATAGGGGGCTCCTCGGGAGTGGGGCTGGAGAGCACTAGCTGCCGGCCCCACCCCAAGTGACTATGGAATAGTTGACTAAGCCTAAGAATTCATGCGATTAGTCGACTATTCTATTAACCACTAGCTAACATCCCTAGTATTTCTCTCCAGCACAACCTACTCTCCTCACTGTATCTTAAGTGGTTGCTTTGTACCATTAATGGCATTTTAATGTATTTTTAATGTATTTTTTATTCTTTATTGCCAATCTGGAAAAGGAGGTGATTCCTGAAGTAGCACAATTTGCAAACAGTTATTTGTTAGTCATGAGCAATGTGGAATTTCAGAGAGACTTAACTTAGGTGAAAAGGCAACACAATGTGGAATAAAAGCCAGTGTGGCTAAATGTAAAGTAATGCCCAATGGAAGGTAGCATTTAGAACCCTGTAAAATGTACCAGTAATTTTACTGTATGAACTCAGGAAAGGAAAGTAGATGTCATAGTAGGTGTTTCATTAAAGGTGTTGGCTTAGAGTACAGCAGAATTGTGGAGGCCAGCAGTTTATAAAGGTCCAAAGAGGGAGGGACTGGACAGTTTTATATGGATAGCAAGAATATTCAGCATTAAAAGAGATAATACTAACAAAAACCAGCATTGGAAAGGGATATTAAGCATGCTTCAGCCTTAACTATCAAGAGCAAGAAATGAGACCTATTGTGGGGAGCAGATTATCCCCCTCTGCCCACTGTGGAATTTTGTTGATCTTTCTCTGAAGCATCTAATGCTGGCTTCTGTTGGAGGTGGGATACTGAGCTAGGTGGGCTGTGTATCTGTTCCTCTGTGGCAGTTCTTAGATTTTACACTCTGTTCTTCTGAATAACCATTCTCTCTCAGAGCAGGGCCCATTAACGTGTTACTGAGTACTTAATTGTCTCTGTTCCCTGTAGATAGCATAATGCATGAAACAGTGTTTAAATTCCCCAAAATGCTGCAACTGATACAGTTCACATTTTCAAGTCTGAGTATTTACTGTTACAGCTGCCCTTTTCTCTGCTCTACCAGCATAAAACATTACAATGCCAACCTCTGTCCAGAGCCCTAATATAGATATTGGTAATTATTGATTGACCCCTCAGATATCAAATCCAGATGTGCACATATGTTTGTATTGGTGCATCTGGTTGCTTAGGGAAATACCTGTGTGCTAAATCAATTGACTCAGGGAGCAATCTGGAGCAAACAGTTCTATATGTGGAACAAGAATGAATTATTGTGGTCTCTTCTGGTCTAATGTCATATTGCTAGAATACAGATGTAGAGAATATAAATTCTGATCACCCTTACTTTTCCTAATGATAGGCATGTCATACAGAATTTTAAAAGTCTTTTAAGGTGAAGTCTTAATACTTAGTAGAAGGTTGTGCTTTTGGACCTGGTTTGAGAGAACATTGCCACATTAAACTCACGGAAACTACTGCTTAGTAGAATCAGAAACCATATGCTAAGAAGCTGAAAACAGGTATATGAGAAGTGCATCGTCTCAAGAAAGCATCATAAAAGATGATGAAGTGGAGAGGTTAGAATTAGTGCTTTAAAACAGTAGTTTTCAAATTTTTTTTTCTCATGACCGAGTTGGGAAAAATCATTTATGCCCATGACCCAATAAATTATATCTGTTTAGAGCCCCCCACCCTCACTCTGTGGGGCTCCCCCCCCCCACACACACTCTCACACAGACTTCCCCTGTGGCTGTGGGGGAGCTCCTCCTCCGCCTCCTCCCCTCCCCCCCCAGAACTCCCCGCACAGCTGCTAGGGAGCTTCCCTTCCCAAAGTGCTCTGGCTGCTGACCCAGTTCCCCATGTCGCAACCCTAAGTTTGGGAATCACTGCTTTAAAATGACCCTGTATGGAGCACTTGAGTGGTGTATTTCTCTTTCTTGCCATGCTATGGACACCAACTCCTCATTTCTGTCATGGCACGAATGCTGAAGTTTTTCAGTTATAACACTGCAGGAGGAGAATCAAGCTGTAAATCTGTAGGTCTGTTGAGAAATGAGTGAATTATGATTTATTCAGAGCTTCCACTTACATTGTTGAATCAGCTTTGTTACTGATTCAACTGATTTGTTGAATCAGCTTTATTCTGAAATTTTTTTTTACCATGTACAATTGCTGTGAATTTAATAAATATTTCTTATTTTTAGCTGAAATGTAAGGAGATATGGAGTCTGAATGGCCTAGTAAAACATCTATTCAGCAAAAAGCTTCTGAAGGACAAGAGCGTCCGCTGTGGTAACTGGGAAGAATTTCCACTCAGCGAGGAGCAGAAGTTGTATGCAGCCACTGATGCTTATGTAGGTACAAATAGCTCCGTTCCATATTTAACTATTTAATTCCTCTTAGTACATTATTTGCTGTCCTTTTTAATGTCTTGCAGTTGTGCAATTCAGATTCCTTGCAGCAAAATTGTTAGAATGAAATCTGTCCTACAAAACATTCTATAAAACTTCATAGTGTTGGTGACTGAACTGTGAGCAGTCTGGCCTTTGGATCAGGAGGCTGGCCTACCAGTTAGAGCTGAATTCAAATGGCGGGGATAAAGAAATGAAGACAAGGGTTGTATCCTGGTGTCAGAACGAGACAGTGAAGTCAAGAAAAGAACTAAGTGCAGTTGTGGGCTAGGAATGTGTAGAACAGCTCCTGAGCTTAAATATCAGCCTGTTGACTCCTTCTGCCAATCAGGTGATGCAGTTGACTCCCTCAACCAACCAGGGCCAGCTGTACTCATTAGCTTGCCAGAAGAGTGGCTGTACTTCAGGCTGGCCCCTGCAGCATACATTGTGTATGCTACTGCCCAACATTTTCCCCTCTTGATTGCATTTTAACCATGTATTCATTGGGGACTGTTCTCCCAGGTACTGCTTTCTCTCTTAAAATCTGGGTCTGATCTGTGAATATGCTAGAGCAGTGTTTCTCAACCAGTGGTACAAGTACCCTCAAGGGTACTTGAGAGAAGTCTGGGGGGTATGTCAACAGAACTGAAATTTGGAGAAAACTGAATTTTTGTTTTAAGTTTGACAGCGCTTTATTATTTTTGTACTTTGTACAACCCAAAATTTCTTCGCCTGCCCGGCTACAATTAAGTTGTTTAAACATGTGTTGCAATGGCAGAAAAAAA
>JANRFK010001234.1:4943795-4958245 GCA_030068395.1 Apalone spinifera
TTTCGACCGCGGAAAACCTCGTTTTATGAGGAATAATGCCTTTTTTCAAAAGTGTTCTTTCGAAAAAAGGCGCTATGTAATGCAAACTGTGCTTTTTCGAAAGAGAGCCTCCAGACTGCCTGGGTGTTCTTTCGAAAAAGCGGCTTACTTTTTCGAAAGTACTGGTTGTAGTCTAGACTCTCTTTTTCGAAAGAGGCTTTTTCAAAAGTATCTTTCGAAAAAGCCTCTTTCAAAAGAGGCTTGCAGTCTAGACGTAGCCTCAGAGAAACAGCAAGAGCCAATTTAGTCAGGCATAATATCCAGTAGAATAAGGGTGCTGTTAGTTTTAGAAACAATGCTTAATTATCTGTTGGGAAAGGGGACAAACAGAGGAGAGGAAAGGCCTTACTTCACTGAACAATTGCATGTGGGAATGAAGTAATTACAATATCTGGGACATTACATGAACAGATCTCCAAGTGCTTTGTCAAGGAGGTTAATATCATCATGTCCATTTGATAGAATTTCTCTGGCCACGACTCCTGCCAGCTACCCAGAGACTCCCCTCACATCCCAGCACCTCAGCTTTTCCCTACACCAAAGCTTTCTCCCTCTTTTCCATGGGAAGTTCATGAAACCAGCCAAACCCAAGAGCTTGCCTCCTTCCCTTTGTCCCATACAGGCTCCTCACTCCATCAAGCTGCAGTAGTTAGAGAAAGGTGCCTGCTTGGGGTAATTGTTCTCAGCAGCATCATCAGATCCATCATCATATTTCCATCTCAAACAATGACCAGGCCCCAGTGGTTTGTGTTTCAACATTTCCAAGCTAGAGTATTGTATTTCTCTCTGCTGAGGCTTAGGCAAAATGTTGAAAGCAGCTACAGCTGGTGCTTGATGCAGTAGGTTGTCTCCTTACTGAGATGAGCTGAAAAGCAAATTGTGTTCTTCTACATCTAGGTATAACCTTGCACAAGGCACAGGTAGAGACTTATCAAGAGCCAGCTCTAAGAGTGAAGAACCAGGAACAGTTATTGTAGTTCTCTTTAATATTGTATATAGCACTGTCCGTAAGGCTCTTTATTAAATGAAAATAGAGGACGTGGTCTGCCCATGTTTTGTGTGCCTTGGAACACTAAGGCAGATGGTACTAATCTATTGGCCATGCCATAGTCCAGTGGCTTTTGGCCTTTGCAGACTACTGTACCCCTGCCAAGAGTCTGACTTGTCATGAGTACTCCTACATGTTTTCCCTCACTTAAAAATTGTTTGCTTAGAGAATCAGAATAATAATACAAACCTGTCACAGTATGTTATTACTGAAAAATTGCTTTCTTTCCTGTTTTTACCATAAAATTATAAAAATAAATTACTTAGAATAGAGATACTGTACTTACCTGTCAGTGTAGAGTACATAGAACATTATGAACAAGTCATTGTTTGACATTTTAGTTGTACTCACTTCCCTAGTCCTTTTTATGTAACTTGTTGTAAAACTAGGCAGATCTCTAGGAGAGTTGATGTTACCCCCCCCAGCCCTCCCCAGAAGACCTTTATGTCAATTTTAGCCAGTAGTGTAGACATGGCTCTAACTTTGTACTGTAGACTGCATCCATGGGTGGAGAGTGAAGGCAGTTTGGGTGACGTATTTAGCAAGAGGTTAGCTCAGCATTTGCTTTGTTTCTAACTTTAAGTAAACAGACCTCTAACATCTTGAAATAACGTTCACTAAAGTCATTGATCTGTTCCTGCACCCATACCTGTACTTTAAGAACATATTAGGCTAAATTGTACTTTGTATCGAGTTCTCTGACTTAATGTTCCATTACTGACATTGTTTGGAATAAAAATCCTTCACTTAGTGTTAAATAGATTTCATGTCTTGGATTTGAGAAGAAATGTGTAGCTTGTTCAGTTTTAAGCTTTTCTAACCATAGAAGGGAACAAATGTAAAATGTGATCTGTACGGCGTCCAAAGCATTACATTTGTTTTGCTTCTCTTTACAGGCAGGCCTCCTCATTTACCAAAAACTGGAAAATATGAATAACTATGGTCAGAGGCTCTGTTGTATAAAAAATGGTAAGTTGCAAATGAAAAGGATAAGGAATGTGTGTGTTCTAATTGGACATTGAATTGTTTGGCGTTTACAGACAGCTTGCAGTGAGAGTATTCTCTGTGGGTTCTTTGATAACCTGTATCACCTTGGTATATGAGTGTTGTCCTATTTAGGCATCTACATATATGCCCAGATTTTTAGAAAAGCTTATGTCCCATTTACATGTTCAGAACTAATGAGTTAAGCTAAAAATCTTAGTGTAGCTTTTGACCATGTTGTTTCCAGGGAAAGCCGCGTGGAAAAAATTTTATTCTCTGTCTGTGCAGGCTGTACCCTTCTTTTCACTCTAATGACCATCCAGCAATCACACTGCCTTCTAGATCACAAGGCTTAATTTTTGTGACCTCTCTTAGTGGCTGTCTCTATATTTGCAGCTTTCATAGGATGTAGCTGTATGTTTGCTCACTTACTTGTGAGCTTTAACAAATAAAATACCTTTTAGTTTATGATACTAAAGTCTGTGGGGATACTCATGTTTAAGTTGCATAAGTCTTTGTAGGATCGGGGCCTAAGAACACTTAGTCTAAATGTGTGGGCTATTCACTCTGTTTGTGGCACAGTAGCATGCTGATATGCTTGTTTAAATGAAGCAGGTTTCCTGTCCCAAAGAGCCTTGTGTCCAAATTCTTAAAAAATAGAAGCTTAAAGTTAAACTCCTCTAATTCCATGCTGAGGCACATACATAAGTGGCCACACCTCAAAAGTGCTGTGATGCAGCATCTCCCATTGCCTTAAAGTGAAGAGACCGTGAGTGAGGGGGTTGGAGCAAACAACTAATCACCACAGTGCAGAAAAAGTCTAGAGTCAAGACTGTCTGACTGTGTTGGTATCTGCTGGTCCCTGTGGTAATACTTGGAAGGCTACTTCTGTGTCTGTTCCTGCTGGATTGAATTTCTTTCACCCTTTGGCTAGCTCCCACATGGCTCAGGACAGAGGTGCGGGGGCTGTGTGAGACTTGCTGTTCCTAGGAAGCAGTGGAGATAACCTCTGTGCCCTTCTGGGTCTCCATATGGTGCTGGCAGGGATGGTTTGTCTCTGCGGGGTCCCATTTTCAATTGTGCAGCACCTTGTCAGGCTGCTTCTGAAAATAGGAAAGTAAACAAAGCTAATTATTAACTAAAGCAACCATTGTTTTTATTGGATCAGTAACTATTTAATAAGTGTTTTTGTACATGTAGAGAAGAGACGTGAGTTATATGTAAAGAAACTTCACTGACATTGACTTTTACAGATGGGGAGATGTTGCCAAATGAAATCAAGAAGCAACTGTCCTCATTAGCTGAAGAAATGATGGAGCTGGCTAATCATCTTCCCAGCACTTTTGGACAACTTAAAAATACACAGAGGTAAGATGTTGCTTAAATCTGTTTTATCTTTGAAATCCCTGACAGTGGTATGCTCTTATGCCTGTACTACTGGTATCCAATCCAGTGCACTGTATCTGTATTTACAGATCCATGTGTGTGTTGTGGTGGATGAGGACTTCCTGGGGTCCACACCAGACCACAGTATGGGCTGCTAAGAGTCCTTCCTTGCTTAAAGCGTATAAAGGATTCTCCCAACAAAACAAACAAAAGTTATTTTTCCTTGGCCTGCCCTGGGAGAGGGAGAATCAAAGAAAAAGATAAAAGGTAGTCATTCTTTTGGTCACCTATTTGGGGTTTGGCTTATCTGCAGACTTGGGTATCCTTGGTCTAAACATGGATCTGCCTCCAATTCCTCTTTGTGGTCACCCTTGCTTTATGCCTGGTCCATAAGGTCTGAGGGGTAGTACAGTTTGTGACAATCTTTTCCTCTTTGCCATTCTATCCCCTGTTGCCAGCTGTGTCCCAGGCAGAGCAGTCTTTCCCTAATCTCCGCTCTTCCTGTTCCAGGCTTTCCCTTTTTAAGCTTCCTGCATCCAGGCAAGTTTTGCAGTCTGTCTTGTTAGTGCTGGCTGACTCCATAAGAGCATGTTGGAGCACCCCGTGTACCCTGTTTAAAAAAAACAAAACAAAAAAACCACACACTTCAGCCCATGAGAGAGCTTCACTTTTCAGAGGCAAAATGAAAACTTTTCCTTGTGTAATAGCAGAGGATTTGTGCTTTAGCCCTCCCAGCCATGTCCTGTAGGAGTCTGAAATATACTATGAAGCCTGTGACCCTTAAACTGTGACAAAGCCCACCTTAAGCAATTGCTCAGATGATCAATGAATTTTGAATATTATTGCAACTTTTAATCAGCGTGGATATAGCTCTGCTCAATATGTTTGGGAATTCTTTGGGTCTCAGGGTAGGTGGGAGCTTAAAGTGGTCTTGCACAGATTTTAGTTTACATAGCTAATGGACAATTCTTGCAAGCAAAGTCAACTGGTTCATGTCTGCATCCCGATTCTCCTCATGCTGTACACTGAGGATCAAAGGGGTCGATAGACTGATTGCCCTCCCGGTTCTTTCTCACCACTGCATGGCCTGTGTGGGAGCCTATAATGCAAGGATGGACAATAATTTTTGAGGGGGGGCCTTCTGAAGTTGTTGCGGGCTGCCCCGGAAGGGGTGGTGCCTCAGGCGGAAGGGGTGGGGCCAGCAGGCTTCCCATGCTTCCCTGTCCACAGACCGTGGTTAGCCTGCGGGTGGGGGTAGCGTGTGAAGTCTTTGCCTCTGCCCCCCAGCACCTAGGGAGAACCAACAGCTGGTGGTTCCCTCTGATGCCGTACGCTCCTGGCAGGGGGAAGAAACTTCGCATACTCCCCCATCCTCAGGTCTCGATTGACCTGGGGGCAGGTGAGCAGCGGGGCAGAAGCGGGCCGGATTAACTGGGTTGGTGGGCCGGAGGCGGCCCACAGAGGCTGTCTTGCCCACCCTTGCTCTAGTATCTGGAGCTTATATGTTGGAGCAGTGTAACTGCATGATGAAAACCATTTTTCCTCCAGAAATATAAGTTGTTTGTATTTATTTTTGGTTGAGGAGAATTTTATATACATGTAAAGATTATTTTTTTTACAGCTGAAACAACAAATCTGCGTCTGTGATGTTTTGAGGAAATAGAACGGGTTATTTTGCTGTATGTTAGCATTATCATTAAGGGCAAGAAGTGCCTTTAAAAAGCTGTTGCTAAATTAGATACAATAACATGTATTTACAGCTTTTTCAATTCTCCTTTTTCTCCAATAGAGCTGTAGAAATATTAAATGATGTGACAGAAAATATAGGTTCTCTAAGAAACATGTTGCTTGGTGATCCCATCTCCCAAGCAGAACTGGGGAGTGACTGTGTTGCAGCTCAAAAAAAATCTGAAGTGGAGTTTACCATTCTTGAAGAAGAAAAGGCTGAAATGCCTGAATTTCATGCAAGATTTCAAGATGATTTAAATAATTACGTTGATGATGATATGTTACTCAGTGTCAGTGGGGGACACCCAAATGGAAGTGAAATGGAAGTTAGTATGCCTGAGCAGAAAGATGGAACTACAGACACAGGAGCTAAGGAGATGACAGAGAGAAACTGCTTAATGTCACTGGACATTACTGAATATGAACTTCAAATGTTGGAACTTAAGGTCAAGGAAGAAATTCCAAATGAGGCTGCTATGTCTGAGGTAATAGAGTAAAATACATAAAAGTGATGAACATGACCAGGAAAAGTGATCCTACTGTTAATTTAGCAAGGGATTTTAAAGAGTTGACTCACAGAGTGACAATTAGGCTGCGTCTAGATTGGCATGATTTTCCGCAAATGCTTTTAACGGAAAAATTTTCCGTTAAAAGCATTTTCAGAAAAAGAGCGTCTAGATTGGCACGGACACTTTTCCGCAAAAGCACTCTCTCTCTCTCTCTCTCTCTCTCTCTCTCTCTCTCTCTCTCTCTCTCTCTCTCACTCTCACTCACTCACTCACTCTCTCACTCTGCGCCTTTAAATCCCAGCACTTCCCGCGCCAAACGCGGCAGGGAAGGAATGTACCAAGCAGCCTTCCATCCGAGAAAAAACAGAAACTACCAGACATTTTATAGAATGGTATTTTCTGGTTTTTTTACCGCATGAAAACCGGACACCTGGCAACCCTAGTTTAGGGTACTATGTGGGCACACCCTAATTGATTTAACTGTTTTCTTTTGAGTGCTTTGTCTGTATCTGGGTTAAGTGGACTCTTATAACATTATGGCAGTTTGCTGTGTTTGCCTAGAATATTTTCTAAACATGTTTTATTATGGGAAGGTCCAGACAGAATTATTTAGCTAAGAGTTATCTCCAGCTAAAGCTTGAATGATATATAAATAAAGTGTCCGTTAGAGGAATGGATGGGTGGTGAACTTCCAATGAGATAAAGACTTATTTTGAATCATTCCTTTAGGACCCGTATTACAGAGAGAATGAACAAAATGTTGGTTGTGTCATTGAAAGTGATGAAGAACTGGAAATGGAGATGCTTAAAGTAGGTGCCATAATGTTTGTTTCTCTCACTGAGGTAGTTGGTAGTCATTTTGGTTGGGGGAAGGGAGAGAGGAAAGAGACTGTTTATTACAGTGTGGGGGGTTTCCAGCATATTCCAAATATTTTTTACAAAAATCAGAAATCCTCCTGTCATACTTATTCTCTCCCTCTCACTGTGGCCCTGATCCAGAAAGCACATAAGCACAGGCTTAAAATTAAGCCTATGAGCCATCCCATTGAACTACTCACGTAATTAAAGTCAAACAGTGCTTTCCTGACAAGCACATAAGATTGGCTGTGCTGGGTCAGACCAACAGTCCATCTAGCCCAGGAATGGCTGATGCTGGATGCTTCAGAGAGAGTGGCCAGAAAACAGCAGCTATCGACTGATCTATCCCTGTCACCCAGACCCAGCTTCTGGCAGTCAGAGGTTTAGGGACTCCCAGAGTTGCATCCCTGATCATCCTGGCTAATAGCCATCGATGGACCTATCTTCCACGAATGGATGAATCCATGAATTCCATGAAACAAGACCTTTGTTGTGAATCTTATATCTCTTCTGATCTGCTCCTGTCTTGATTTTTCCTCTTTTCCTTTCACAAGCTGTCCTTACTGTGTTCTTTTCTATTGTATACATGTGGCAGAGTGAGCTTTATTTACATTCTAGTTCTTGGAATACTGGCTGATTAGTGTTTTCCTGAGTAAGAAGGGATATTTTAGTTGCAAAGTACTAGTAAACTACTTGATAAGCTTTTCATGTTTTACTTGTCCCATTGAATGTCACACCACATCATGATGGCATCCTTTCTCCATCTATTTTGAAAATCATTAATAAAAAACAAGACTTTCTCCATAGAACCTCAGTTCCCACCTCTCCTAATCATATTCATGAAACAGAATCCCAAAGGGAGGAAAAAGAATCAGAAATGAGAGCTGTTGTCCAGCAGCTTAACCACATGTCCTGAAAGAAGCTATTTACAATGTAACATAATGCTTTTAAATTTTTGAAAGACAGTCTCAGAGGAAGAATTGGAGAGATTGTAATGTAACTGGCAAATGAGAATAACTATTTTTTCTTCTTCAGATGGTGTTCTCTATATGTATTCCGATTATCACTGTATGTCAGCCCAGAGCAGGAGGGATGAAGGGCAGGTATTGGAATACAAATAGAGACCACACATCTCAAAGAACCCCCCAGTTACAGGTAAGTAAATTCCTCTTATAAAAGGTCATATTTAGTGGAATTTAAATTAACAAAACAATAACACTTGAGGGTATGTAGCCGTCTACTAATGGCAATTTCTCACATACATGACCTAATTTGTGCCTCATGATGAAGTGTCTAAGGCAGACCATAATTGGAGTATAATTCACATGGCCTTGAGCAATATTACTTCAAACAAAATGGCAGGTTCTGTTCATTATTATTTCCCCTTCATGCAATAGGGGTTAACTTTATGCTTCCAATTTTCAGTCTGTAGAAGATGTAGACAATTCTGAAGTCAGTCGAACTGACTCTGATTCCACTGAAAGCAGGAGAATTGATGGCACAAAATTGCACCTTTCTCCAGATGATGAAGAAGATGAAGGCATTGAGGAGGAAGAGGAGGAAGAAGAGAGTTGGGGTAATATTGAATTACAATATGAAGTATGAGTAAAAGTTGACAACAACTCTGTATTGTGTGTGAAAGCAGACTCAGGAGGTAACGAAAAGCCCCGTGTTTGGTGTACTGCAGACGAGGACACCAAACAGATGTTGAAATTCTGAAGTAGTGCTCACTGATACTATTGAGACTCCTTACATACTAAAACTGGAAACACATTGAGAACAAGGGGGATAGCGTGAGGAATTACTTGTCCCACACTGATGCCCTCTTCGCAGCCTGTCTTCCTCTCATCACAGCAGTCTCACTGTTCCATCTGTGGACTTTGGCTGGTCTGTCTTCTCCCAGGTGATTTGCCCCTGTGTTGGGAACTGGTGATGTGGAAACAAGTCCTATGGGGAGTGCTGGCCTACTCACCCCTTGGTGCCTGAAATCCTCTCTTCCTCTAGCCAGTCTCCAAATTAACCCCCTGACCAAACCCCAACTATTTTCAAGGAGTTGTATTTAACTGATGTGTTGCAAATAGAAATTGGCAAAAATATGCTAAATTTCTTGGTTGCTAGTATTCCATGCAGTTATATAGGTTGAGAGAAATAACCTTATCAACTTGTCATGAAGAAAGAGATTCATGGTTTCATTCCTGACAGTATCTTGCAAATTTGCTAGATTTTCCTATTAGAGCTGCATGAGTCCAGGGTTCAGGAAATTAATAGCAACAGACTTCCTGATCTCTTTCTGTCCATCACTTTTCACTTCCCATAGAGCTAAATATGCATGCATTGTTTTTCTTTCAGATCCTTTGTTGCCTGTACCTACTGAAATACAAGTCACGTGCTTAAAGACATATTTTGGGCATTCTAGTTTTAAACCGTAAGTATATTCTCAATTATCATACATATACATGTCCAGTTCCTTTCTTTTGTTTAATTTAGACTGATTTTCTGTTGTTGCTTATGATAAGCACCAACAGTAAGCTTATTGGTCTAGAACAGCGTTTCCCAAAGTGTGGTCCACGGCCCAGTACCGGTCCTTAGAAAAAAATACCGGTCCTCAGAAAAATTTTTGCACATGATTCTTGGGAGAGAGCCTGTTGCCGCGGCATCTCTGCTGGGCATGCTCCTGGGCAACGGGTGCTAGGACCCAGGGAGAAGGCCGGGCACGTGCACACTGACGCAGAACGCCAGATGCAGCCGGGGGGGGGCCGGCGCTGGCCGATAAAGCGGCCGGGATTGGGGCCAGGAAAGAGGGCGGAACAACCCGCCGGACAGGTAGGGCCAGCGACACACCCCGGGGCAGGGTACAGCCTGCGGTTTCACCCATGAACGCAGGCGCGACTGGGGGAGAGGACACAGGGCTACTAACCTAACATCTAGGTCCCATTCGAGCTGAGTCACCCTTCAGGCCTGAGATGGACTTTCTAACCTTACCGGTCCCAAATTGGAGTGAAATAGATACCTTGGGGTTGAGGTTGGGAAACCGTCCAGGGCAGTCGACTGGGCCCGCTCCTGTTGGCACTGAGGGCTTTGGGAGGACCAGAAACAATTTATTTGCATATTCATCATTTGCTTAATGAATATGCAAATGTGCAAATAAATATTACCAGTCCTCCAAAAGCTTGTGAATGGGTTTACTGGTCCCCAGTATCAAAAATATTGGGAACCACTGCTCTAGAACTCGCACAAATAGGCACAACCGCTCTGTTGAGAAGCTGTCAAAGTAAACTTCATTGCAAGGTGCCTAAGGATGTAAAATCCCATTTAATTAGCTAACCGTTTAAACAGGGGTGGGGAAGGGCTGCTCCAGCCCAGCTGTGACCCTGCACTGGGCTGCCGGTTCCCAGCCCGAGCAGGCTCGCAGACTGGCTGGGCGTTGGCAGCCTTGCACTGGGTGGAAAATGCAGCCGAGGTGGATATCCCAAAATATTTCAAACAAAAAAGCAACAATAAACTTTATGACTGAAGTTTTGTATTTGCACTTTTTTTGTATTTGTCTTAGACACATAGAGTATGGCTACACAGTGGAGGGGGGGGGGTTTGTTTTGTTTTTTCAAAAGGAGGTATGCAAATCTCACTCAAATTTGCATATTTTCTTCTAATTCTTTTCCTGGAAGACGTTTTTCCAATATTTGGCCCAACTACACGAGGCCAAATGTCGGGAAAACTCCCTCTTTCGAAAGCCCCCTTATTCCTCGTAAAACGAGGTTCACAGGGGTTTTCGAAAGAGGGTTTTTTCCCCAACATTTGGCCCTGTGTAGATGGGCCAAGTATCAGAAAAACCTCTTCAGGGAAAAGATTTGGAAGAAGATATGCAAATGTGAACACAATTTGCATACCTCCTTTAAAAAAAACCCCACAGTGTAGCCGTACCCCATATAGTATGGAAGAACATTGTGGTGATGCATAAAGGTCAGTGATAAACAGATTGCTCTACAAATAGTGCTAGTATACGGAGGATAGATTTCTAGTGCATCGTAACTGTGCAATATTGGTGTACATACATCATATAACAAATTATGTAGTATTTCCACCCATTGGCATGTAGCAACTACTTGATAACCTAGGTATCTGCCTTCAAAATGAGCAGATTCCTGTGCTGGTGTAGTTATGGGTGTTCCAGGATACTAGAGAGATGGGTGAAGTAATATGTTTTGTTGGATCAATAAAATATATTCCCTCACCCACCTCATCTTTCCAATAATGTGTATAGCTTCTGTGTACTGCAATGCCTCTAAAATCTATCAGTGTTAGATCATTATACAGTATTATTTTCAATATAAATAGGGTAAAATAATTCTTAAAATGCTGTGGGGTTTGCAATTTGCATCATGCAGCAAGTTTTATGAAAACTTTCGGAAAAATCAGTTTGGTAGATTCTGAGACACAATAAGGCAAAACTGGATTTTTCTCGACTTTATTTATGTTAATACCCTCTCTCAGAGAATGGACCCAAAGCTGTGTTTGGCAGCCAAGTTTAAGCATTTCCTTACTTTTTTTTATGGTGAAAATGACTGACAAGCCTATTTGAGGATCAGCTTCTAATAATCTACTGGACATCTGCTGCATTTGTAATCTTTCATTAATGATTGAGACAAATCCTGCTTGCCTTACTCCTACACATAGTCCCAATATGACTTCAGTGGTATTGCTTACTCCAACAAGAAAGTCTGGTTTGGCTGTAAGTAGTGTGTGAGGAGAGAGAGCACACTGAGAATACTGAGGAGATGATTTCAACTGTGGTTTATTGACCTGACAGTGTTACTTAAGTTCTAACATTATACATGTGACTGCCAGATACATTGCATGGTAGCACAAGATACAGTTGCCTATAGGCAAATAAAAAATAATCAATATGTATTTAATTTCAAGGGTCCAGTGGAAAGTGATCTCTTCTGTTTTACAAGACAAAAGAGATAATCTTGTTGTCATGGCAACTGGTAAGTACACACATTATGTTAAAGACACATATGTGAGCTTCTTTTCTGACAGGGCTGAGGGTTCTAGTCCCACCTTCTCCCCCGCCCACCCTGGGAGAGACCGGACAGTCAGCACAGGATAAGAGACATCCTGAAGGTAGAGAGAGGTGTGTGGGTTCTGGCGTGGCTTAGTGATAGGGCATTCACCTGGGGAGTGGAGGGTGGTGGATTTAAGTCTCACCCCGCCCTCCCCACCCTGGAACCATTGGACTGCCTACACTGGATAGGGGATGTCCTGCTCTAAGAATGCTCTAAAAATTGTCATGCATGGATCTGTTGGGTGTTAGGAGGTACAATAATGGGGAAAGTGAGATACCAAATAAGCCTGAGGGGAGGAATTAGAATTTCAATATTTAACACTTGTGGCATTAGAGGGTGTATTTTCTCTTTAAGGATATGGGAAGAGCTTGTGTTTCCAATTTCCACCCGTTTATACAAGTGGCACAGGAATAGTCATCTCTCCTCTTATTTCTTTGATGGAGGACCAAGTGCTGCAGCTTGAGTAAGTAAAATAACAGTAGCAGGCATATGCCATGTCCTCACAGAAACCCAGATATGCTTTTTCTACCATTTGTTGGTGTGAAAGGCTGCAGCTTTGACATTCCCGATTTGGCCTATCTCATCTGACCCCTGCATAGCATTGGCCAGGAAACCTCCCCAGTGATTCCAGCATCCTGGCCAATCATTTCTAGATGAGCAAGAGCAGATCTTTCAGAAGGCAGCATCCAGCTGTGATTTAAAGATGTCAAGTGATGGAGAATCAAACACATCCTTCAATTTCCCTGTTTCAACCTTGGGAATAAAGGGCAGTGTGGCTGCACCCATCTCTGTTCCCTCCTGACATCTGTGACGGTCAGAACTCACCAGTGTTTTCCCACTAGAGAATAATAAGTGAATGTTCTGTAAATAATGCATTGTAACATTAAAGATTAGGCTATTGTTAGTTAGTTTAGTAGTTGTTCTGCTCATTTGGCAGCATCAGGTCCCCCTTTTTTTGTCCAGTGAGGTTTTTTTCCGCAAATGTTCCCACCATCCTGTCCTTATGATGGCTACTAAGCCCTTGAGGTTTAAGCTCTGCCTTTCTGGTCATCGGCTGATTCCCTGGTTTGATTATGAGTGCTGCAGATGCTATTTCTGCTTGAGGGGCTCTCATGGGCTGTTCAGTCTTCAGCTGTTCAGTCTTCAGCTCCTGTTTCACTGGGGCCAGAAAATCAGGAGAATTTCTCATAAAATAACTCCTGCTAGAAAGTGCACGAGGGATACTTCAGACCCTGAAAGGTCTTCTCTGGACTCTAAGCAAAATGATGCCAGAGCCAAAAGTTGTTTGGAGACATTCAGACTGCAGTTAAGGCACAGTTTTTTAACAGGGAGGGTAATTAACCATGTGGACAACTTACCTGTAGTGTAGTGACTTTTCCATCATATGATGTCTTTAAATCAAGATGTAATGTCTTCCTAAAAGTTTTATTGACTTCTTGTAGCAATCACTGGGTGAAATTTTCTGACCTGTGCTATGGGGGAGGTCAGACTCAGTGATCACAATAGTCCATTCTGCTTTTAAATTCTATTAATATTAATGTTGAATTTTCCTCAGATAAGTGGGTTTAGCCCACAAAAGCTCATGATACTTTATATGTGCTTTTGTTAGTCTCTAAGGTGCTACAGGACTACTTGTTTCTTTAAGTTACAGACTAACACAGCTACCACTCTGAGATTATTAATATTAATGTAGAATATTCTGGATTTACGCTGCCTGTTTTTTATATAACTACAATACATGTGCCATTGTTTCCCCTATATTACTGAGCTGTACTCTCAAGGAGAATTATGCTGGCTCAGTCTCTTCCATCCTATGCAAACCAGACAGGGAAAATGCCTTTCTCAAACATGGAATTTTTGTATTAAGCACTTTCCTTATATTTGCTGTTTTCTGCTGCAAACTATGGTATTATGTAGATGAGAGGCTGGACAGACTTCCCTTGCTGCCCACAAGCCTCCAAGGACAAATATTGGCCAGAATATGTTTATGTGTCTAACTCATTATCTAGACATTTGCTCCCATCAATGTAAAATGAGTGTTTGTTTATTTACCACCTGCCCACTGGTTCATTAATTTTGGGGTCTGAAAGTATTGGATCGCTGCAGTCTCATATGCCCACTAATTCAGCTGTCAGTTTGGATGAGGTGCTATCGGAGATTGAAATGTTCCGGTGCTGGAACTAATGGATCATTTAAAAGGCAATAAATCCCAGGCCCAGGTGGTGTACATCCAAGAGTTTTGAAGGCTCAAATAGGAAGGATTTGATCTGGTAGCAAAAATATTGAATTGCTCATCTAAACAAAGCTACTTTAATGGAGGATAGCACATTTTGTTCCTGTATGTTTTAAAAGCATCTAGAGGTGACCCAAAGAATTATAGACCAATAAGCCTTACATCTACATCTGGTAAATTGGCTGAGACAGTAATTAAATAGAATAGTAAAACACCTGGATGATCATGGTATGAGGGGGTCTAACCAGCATGGTTTCTGCAAAGGACAGTTAAGTCTCACTAATCTGTTATAATGCTTTCGTTTGTGAAGTAGGGGTAAATGAGAGCTGATTGACATGTATTTAGGGTTTCCAAAAACCTTTGATAAGGTCCCTTACAAGAGGCTAGTAAAGAAAAGTAGTTATGAGTAGAGAGGCAAAACACTGTCACGGATCTGAAACTAGCTAAGAGACCGGAAACAATGAAATAATTTTTCACATGAACAAACCATATCTTGTTTGTGCTTTTTTCATATAGAATGTCAGGCATTCCAGCTTGCTTACTCGGGTCAGCTCAGTCAAAAAATGTGAGAGGGGACATCAAAGCGTAAGTTTCACTAC
>JANRFK010001234.1:4958345-4978649 GCA_030068395.1 Apalone spinifera
TCCAGCCAATTATGCACCCACCTTATAGTAGCCCCATCTAAGTTGTATTTGCCTCGTTTATTGCTAAGAATATTATGCGAGACCGTATCAAATGCCTTCCTAAAGTCCAGACTTTACATTGGGCTCGTTAATGAGCAGTGAAACATGTATGACTTTTTCTTTGAGACAGAAGACTCCCGAAGAAGAGCCCCAGAGAGGAGTGCAGGTAGACCGTTGGTAGAGCATCAGACTCTTAATCTGAGGGCCTGGGATTCAAGTCCCTGCATTCCTCTCTGGGGCTTTTTCTCAGGAGTCTTCTGTCTCTCTCTTCCCCCTGACACCTAGGGAGTTTTTCTTTAAGTGTTGACTTTGTGGCTCCCCCTTGTGATGTGGGCCTTTTGGGTCCTTGGCCTCCACATGTCTTACTGCGTGCGTCAGAGAGTCAGATGGCAATGGTGTTCACCCTGCTGCCTGCACTGTTTGTTCTTTCAGACTTGGCCTCTAGCTCTGACTCGGTAGGATAGGTCATTACTCAGCATTGGTAGTTTTCTCTGCTTCGTTGGCAGATTTTAGTTTTCCTTATTGCTTGCTGGTCATGTAGCTCTGATCCCATTTTTCTACCTTCTGGTTGAGACAAAGGCTACTCACGGTTGTGTGATGAATTAGTGACTGTTATGGATAGATTCACAAGGTGAAGGCCCTGTCCTCAGTAGAAAGGTGGGTTGCCTATTCGTCTCTTCCAGGACATGATGTACTAGAGCAGCTGTCTGAAGCGCCATCTCATGGAGTGTTTTGATGGGTGGTGTTGGGTTGGGGGTCTGAGCCTGTGCTGAGACAAAATCGCTTAGTGCCTGGTGAGCAGGTGATTCTACTCTGCAGTCCTGACTCTGTGATACTCAAACCAGAGAAGTTTATGGGAGTTGTTTCCAGTCCCCAAAGCTGACCACTTCAGCTCTGCTTAGGCCAGCTCCTTCGCCATCCTTGTCAAGCTGCTATAGGAGGCCTGAATGCCATTCAAAGAGAGGATAGTGGCACTGGACCTCCTGCTTGGAACCAGGTGGGAGGAAAAGAGGAGTTGGGAGCCGTGGGATTTCCCTGCCCCAGAAAGTCTGAGTCTGATTGCACTGTGTCAGCCTGTGCTGTGCAGGTGACAGCTGTTCATCCCCAGGGTAGCACTGACTTTCTTAAGGGAAGGCCATTTCAGAGTTTCTCTGCCAAAGAAACAGTGCTCATCTTCATCTGAGTGCAATGTGACTCCAAAATTCTGACACACATCAGTCTTGGGTCTGTGTTTGGAAAGGTAAACCCTCCCTGGTCTAGGATCAGGTTACCACACAGAAGGCCCTGGTCTCCCTCTCTGAAATGGTCCATGAATGCATAGGCTCCCAATGAGCAGGAGAAACAGGGAGAACATAAGAATGATAAATCTATCCTGCAGGGCTTCTTTTCTCTAGCTGAAGGGCCTTGCTCTTCAAGTCCTGGCAGATAATACCACAGCAGCTTTGGCAATTGCATACCCATGCAGCAGGAAAAGGTTTTCTCAGCCCCTGGGATGCTATGTGTGTAGTCCAGTCAGCATATTGGAGGTTCACGAGGATACTGTGTGCTCAGTGAGGACAGAGCCTTTGAAGAACAATGCTGCTAGTTCCTCACCTCCGCTGATGGGCACGTGCAAAATGTGATTTTCAGACGCTCATAACGTGGCCAAACTTGAGGGAAGTTTCATGGAGATGGCAAAAGGCATATCATTATCCCCCGCACCAAATTTCTAATCCCTGTTCCAGAGTGTGGAGACACTAGAGATTCAGTGAAAATAGTCGTGTTTTTTAACATGGGGAAAACATTGTAATTTTTTCTAACATCTTTCTTAGAAGTGGTTGAACTGTTTTAACTAAACCATTCCAGAAAATTGAGCCTGAGACAGCGTTGGTGTAGGGAAAATTGCAGTCTAAATGGTTAAAGCTTGTCAAAGTTATAAGCAACTGAAAACCGGGCCTGAACTTGGAGAGTGTTAGGCAAATTTAAGTTCATACATTGCTGCCCCAACACAGCCTATGATTTTCTTTGTCTTTAGTCTATATTCCCTTCAGTATTACTTTTCTGTTTTATATAATATTTGATCTTTCTTCCTCTTCCCCTTTGGAGTTTTGAAATCAAGTTTGGACATCAATTTCTAATGCTTTAATTCAACCACGGGTTATTGGGCTGAATGCAGGAATCACTGAGTGAGATTTTCTAGCCTGGGGTATGAAGGAGATCAGACTAGATGGTCATAATAGCCCCTTCTGGCTTCAAAAATCTAAGAAATCCATTTCTTTTTTCTCTTCCTTCCTTCCCTCCTTTGTTTCCATTCCCTCTCCCTGCATCTTTCCTTTCCTCTCGTGTTCTCCTTTCACAACCTTTCTGTATTGTCCCCCTCTTCATTTTATCCAAGGCACTCTTTCATTGCAGTTGAATTAATTGTTTGGGATCTCTTTCATCTGCTGCCATATGACAATATATTTTCCCATTTTATAGTGGCTACTATAGAGTTGTGTATATAACTCCAGAGTTCTGCTCAGGAAACTTATCATTGCTTCAGGAACTTGACAAAACCATTGGTAAGTTGTGGTAATTTTTAATTTTGGGAGCTTGTGGGGAATTTACTCCTGAGGAATTGTGGGCGACTGTGCAATGAAGAATTTGCACCAAATGAATGTTTCCCCCAGAATTTTATTTTTTCACACAGAGTTTGTGATTTCCATCAAAATGCTTGCTCTTAGTAAAAATCACAAATGTCAGTCTCACACACTGTGGGGTTCTCTCTGACAGCCTGAGCCTCGATATGTGCAAGATTCATAGCAGGGGCCCTAGTTGCCTGGGGCAGATAGTCTTACTCCTGCCCTACATGGGGCTGAGATCCAGAGCAGCATTTTAAAGTACAGGTTGAACATTTCTAGTCCGACACTCTTGGAACCTCACTGGTGCTGAACCAGAGAACTTGCCGAACCACGGAAATTCATTATTGTCTAGCACAGGGATTGGCAACTTTTAGAAGTGGTGTGCCAAGATTTAATTTATTCACTTCTATTTATGGATCTGTGTGCTAGGTGGAGGAGGGGGCAGGGGCAGGCTGGGTATGGTGACCATATTTTCTGAACCAGCTACAGCTAGAGATAACGGTTTAATTTAAAATATTAAACAGTTAAACTAACATGAGAAAGTTAAAATGCTTATCAAACTTAATTTTAAATAAAGTAAAATATTAATTTATGTCCAACAGAAAAGGTTTCACTGTTTTCTTTATTTGTGGTGGGATGGGAAACCTTTTTTGGGTCAGGGGCCACTGACTCTCACAAAAAAAAAAAAAATCAGTTGGGGACCACACAAGTGAGAAGCAAAAAAAGCTTCCTCTCAAAACCCCTAACCCTCCCTGATGAGGCCCCCAGCTGAGACACCTCGCTCTTCTGGCGCTCCAGCCCCAGGGGGTGAGTGGAAGGAACAAGAAGGACTGAGGTTCCGGGCTTCCCATAGGTCAGAATTACTTTTTCTGGGGTTCCGGAGTTACTGGATTTTGTGGACCCTCTTAGGCTCTGCGGTGGGGACAAAAATAAGCGGTTCAGTGTGCGGGACAGGGCTGCCAGCGAGTGGGATAGGGATGCAGGAGGTGGGGTGCAGGAGGGGTTGAGGAGAGCAGGGTCTGGAAGGGAGTTTAGTGACAGAAGAGGATGTGGAGTGGGGGTATAAGAGGGAGTTTGGGTGGTGGAAGGGGGTTGGGGGATTAACGCAGAAAAGGTGAAAGGGTGAGAATTCAGCCAAATAGCTAGTTGGGGAGGGAGGCAAAGAAGTAGGGAGTAAAGGAAAGTGCAGCTTTTGCAAAGTAAAATTGTATCCCTCCCAATACATCTTCCCTCTGCTCCAGCTTCATTTCCCTCAGCCCCATAATCTCCCACCCCACCCTGCAGCTTGATCCCCTGCTCCCTCCCATCCTGCCCCTGCATCCTCCTTCACCCGTCCCCCTCTCTTACCCTAACATCCCTGTGCCCTCAGCATGCACACCAGCAGGGCAGCAGCACTGGGACTCACAGCCTCCCTGGGAGCAGCGCTAGTGTGGAGCGGGACAGAACCACTTCCCTGCCCAGCCCAGCGCTGGGGCTTCTTACCCCTCACCTGCAGGCTGCGGTGCTGGGGTGGGCAGAGCTTGGGGCTGGTTTGAGCCCAGCCAGGCGCAGCAGGGTGCTGGGAAAGGGACTCCCCACCCCCGCACACACCGTGTGTGGAGAGCAGCACAGTGCAGCCTGGGCCCTGGTGCCCCACGGAGGCTGCAGCAGCTTGTGATCAGCCACCCTGCCCTGGATCTGCAGAGCAGCTCCAGCCCCACCTCTTCTGGAGCAGGGAGAAGAGTGTTAACCCCTTTGCTTCTGGGAGCTGCACGCCCAAGCTGGGCAGGGACAACCCCAGGACCGCAGAGCCCAATGCGGGGTCATGCTGCCTGCTCCACTTGCCGGGCTGCCCTGGCTCCTGTGTGCAAACGCCTCCCCTGCCCCTGCTTACCCTTCCTGTAGGAAGCCGGAGCTGGTTCTCCAGCTTGCAGCTATGCGGCAACTGCAAGACTCCAGCTGCTGCTGGGGGAAGGAGAGGGGGTGCTGAGGTCCCACTGCGCACACCACTCAAAATCAGCTCACATGCCACTTACATCAGGTCACATGACCCCTGGTCTAGCAGCATTACCCACACTTCCACTGCTTACTCAGCTCTTAGAAGACATTTAGGGGTAAATTAGAGCTAAATAACAGCCCAGAACACTAAAAGCCAGGACTGGGGGCTGTAAACAAACTTTATGGGACGTCAGGAAACTTGGTCACACCCATGATAAATGGACATCCAGCTCACTAAAATCATGCCACAGATGTTGCTGGTCCAGAGGGGTTCAACCTGTATTGGGCACAGAACTTTGTTGGCGCAGAATTCCCCTGAGAATAGGGAATGGATTCTGTTGCTTTTATTCAAATGTCTTACCAACAATGTGTTTAGGTGGGTCTTTTTTCTCTGCATTTGTTTAACATGCCCTGTTTTGAGAGTTTCTCAGCATTAACAGCAAGTTCTGAGTCCAAAATGGCAATCCTCACTAACTGCTGTCAGTATACTCTGTTAGAGTAAGATAATTACCTTTACTAGATACACATAAAGAGAGAGAGGCCCTGAGCAACTACTACTCATAGGGATAACACAAGGGTGGGTATAGGCTGTGCAATATCAGCAGTTGAACGTGCATTCAGCATTTTCAGAAGTATCTTCAAGAAATTAAAAATAAGCATATTTTAGCATTCTAATTTTTCAGAATATTACACTTGGTAAATGCATGTCGCATGAATATTGTGGCTAATGAACTATTTCTTACAAAACACGCTAATGTAGCTGATGCCCCCAAACGACCACTGCAGCAACTCAAAATAATTTAAGCTTAAAAAAAAATGTTTTTGATTCCCCAGTTTAGTACCCAGTGTTTGTGAGTTGCAAAGAGCTTCCTGAACTCCCCTGGAGTCAACAGGAGTTGTGTGTATTTGGTACCTCCAGGACAAAGCCCTTACATTTTAGAGCCTTTATATTACAGGCTGACAAAGACACTGGTTGTAAAGACAAAGTGACAGTTCAAATCAATATATATGATGCATGTGTTAGAATGAAGAGTTGCTTTACAGGTTTCTCTCCCATCAGATTTACCTATGCTTACATTTCCTCTTAAAAGGGATGGAGCAATTCTGGGAATCTCAGGCCTTATTTTAATACCAAGCAAACCAAATTGAGAGAATCTATAAACAATTAGGTGAACGGCCTGAAGTCTTTATTGGTACCAAAGGAGAAAGAGGAAGTAGAAAGGGGGAGCTTTTGTGCGACCCATCTTATAAGCAATGGGCATGAAAGCTAGGGACATAGTAAAGAGAAAAGGGGAATAGAGGAGGAAGGTCTGTGACATCTTTCATTCTGGCTTCATATGAAAAAGGTGAATGTGAAAATGGATTTCCATTAGTCATTAAGCTACCAGCCATTTTAGAAACCGAAACAAACTTCTCTGGCATTCCCAGGGTTCCCATCTGGGTAATAGCCAAGGGGCTGATCTCCACTTGCTCAGACTTTTCACTGTAAAGTTTTAACTTGAGTAAATGAGGCTTATATTTTCTAGAACATTTTGTATCCTTTCCTGAAACTTCTGTGCTCATTGCATGTGTGTGTTTTTCCACCCCCAGGTATCACGCTGATAGCTGTTGATGAGGCTCATTGTATTTCAGAGTGGGGGCATGACTTCAGAAATTCATTTAGGACTTTGGGTTCATTAAAGAAAGCACTGCCTTCGGTGAGGCTCCCGGGTATATCCCATATTTACATAAGATAAATGGATATTGCAAATTATATTTAAAAGTACATTTGTATAGTAGGCTTAGGACTTTTCTTTCTGACGTTACTCTTTATACATGCTTGAAGCATTGAGAAATTTGAATGAGACCAGAATGCACACCAGATATATTGTGTGCTCTGAAATACTCCTGTGCCATGTGTATTAGGGTGGCTACTTCTCAAGGCTTCCTAGTGCTGAAATATGCTTTCAGATATATGCATGTACATGCCCCATTTAAATTCAAAGGCAATGGAAGAGTGTGTGTGCATCTGATGTAAGAATTTCATTTATAATGTATTCTCATTTAAATTACTGCAGTGAATGGCTGTCAATATATAGACCCCTTTGTGATACTTTTGTAGCCTTTTTGGAAAAGGACCTATTTAGTCATGGGGAAAATACTGGTCTGTATGTAGGTCCTTATACATGGGCCTCCACCATTCAAGCAGGATGGGAGGAGTCCCACTTAGATGCTAAACATAAAACATCTTCATTATGGTACCATGTCAAATGTGTGTACCTTGGAGTTGTGGGTACTCAGTGTTTTTGAAAATTAGGCCATTTATTCGGGTGATAAACGGCCAACTATCCGCCAAAATTTCAAAAATAGAAGTCTCAATCTAGGTGCCTACGGATGAGATTTTGAAACGCACCCCTTGGATTTAGAAGCAACAGTCTCATTGACTGCTGGCCTCACAGGCATATTTGAAAATCCTAACCATTGGTGGCTAAAATATGGACTTAGAAACTGAACATTCAGCTCCTCTTTCTGTAGATTCTGTCCTAATGTACTTACCTTAGGCACCCATATTTGAAAACTAGTGGAATCCTATGGAAGATTCGATAAAGATAACTGGCCAAATCTAGTTTGGAAAAATATGTTTAAACGTAGTTTCTGTTTCCTTTGTGTAGACTGGTGAATGTCAGTTTGTTTTTTATGGAAATGCCTTTAAAATCTATTTCTTTGTGACAGCATAAAGCTCTAGGAAGTATAATATTGTCTCTTCTTCCGGGGACTGTAAGCCGAATGGGATATCTAGTCTTATCCTGTTTTCCTTAACTTTGAATCACAATAAAATAAAAAAGAGCAAGAATGACAGGTCTCCATTTGAGTTCTCTTCCTTCCATCATTTCTCTCTTTGTTTCATTTCAGGTTCCTATTGTTGCTTTAACTGCAACAGCAAGCCCTTCAGTTAGAGAAGACATTGTGCATTGTCTCAACCTAAAGAATCCTCAGGTTACCTGTACAAGTTTTGACCGACCTAACCTATACTTAGAAGTTGGACGAAAAACTGGAAAAATCCTTCAGGATTTAAAGCAGTTCCTTATTAAAACGGAGAGGTGAGGCTTTCCTAGCTTGCTTGTTCTATCGGCTGTTGCTTTTGTGTATCAGATATTATCAAAGGTGTGCCTGCCTGGGAATCAAAACTAAGAACAGCAAAGTGGTTCTCTTCCTGATTCTGCTGCATGACCTTGGGCAGATAATTTCTCCTCCTACCTTTTGTGTTGTCTTTTTAATAAGCTTTTCAGGGTGTGGACACAAGCCTTAGTGTAGTGCAAATGCAGATTACAGGTTGGACCTCCCTTATCCAGCACCCTCAGGGCCTGACTGGTCCCAGATGAGGGATTTTTCCGGACCAGGAGAGGTCATTTCAGGCCCCCTGCTGTCCTCCCCCTTCCCCCGATATCCTGGCTTGCCTCGTTGAGCCATGCACCGGCTCCCAGGCTCCCACCCCCTGCAGCACGCCAAGACTTTCTGATCCTGGAACATCCGTGGTCCTCCCAGACCATGGATTTTGCTAGACCAGAGAATCCTAGATTTTAGAGGTGCAACCTGTATTTAGCTGCATAGTGAATGACTTTCTAAACCATATTAAATGGAAGATTAGTCTAGGGTTATGCACAAATTTGATTTTGGTGTGGCGATTTTGATTTCTAGCATTATGTTTTCATTTGCCTGGCTGAAGACAAAAAATCCCAAATGTGTTTCCTTACAGGTAGTCGGGTACAGATAGTTTCTTCATTTTTAATTTACTTGCAGATACAGAAACACCAGCATGAAACCATGGAGTGGTATGTGGAGTAGAAGGAGGAAGGTTGGACTTGAGAGGCAGCCGTTTGAGTTACTGATGGATCACTACTGTTCTGTTGTGATTTCATTCATGAAGTTATTTTCATGGGAGGGCTCAGTTTTGTTTCGAAGGGCAGCATGGCTAGAGAGTTGGAAAACAGAATGTGCGGGCTGTTGATCTGAGAGATATGGGGTGAAGGGTGCCAGGCAGAGTGGGTTAGAAGGAGTGTTTGTTCAGCAAGGGGAAAGAGAAGAGTGTGCAAGGCTGGGTGGGTTGGAGTGAGGGGTTGTATTTATGTACATGGGGATTAGGGTTAGGGAGCATGTGTGGCGTAGAGAAGGGGAGTGAGTTGAGAGAGGGGGAGGCGGGCTGGTTGCCACTGTGAAAAGATTTTCATATGTTCTTGGCTCTTTAAAAATGCTGAACATCCTTTATCACAGCAAATGTACATGAAAATAGTACTGTGATTCACACAAGAAGTGCACTTGGCAGAACATCACCTAAGAGTTGTATTGTGACAACAAGATATGATATTGGTAAACCTTTAAAATCATTCTGGTACCAAATACTGTGGAAACGAGAGAGATCTTCTGAATGGCTTTCTGTCTGACAAGATCCTACCCTTGTTAAGAAGCCAGGAAGAGATTGTTAGCTGGTGTTAATTGTCAGAGTTGTATTGAAGTCAGTGGAGTGGGGACGGTTTAGATCAGCTAGAAATCTGCCTCCTAGAGAGACCATATGAAAACAACAGGGAATAATGAAGAGTTGCAGCAAAATCTGCAGCCTGACTGTCCTTAATCTTTTGACTCAGATGTTGAATGTGTGGTTCACACGTGACTCTTTATCATTTATAAATATATTTACCTATTATATTAT
This sequence comes from Apalone spinifera, assembly GCA_030068395.1. Classification (NCBI taxonomy): domain Eukaryota; kingdom Metazoa; phylum Chordata; order Testudines; family Trionychidae; genus Apalone; species Apalone spinifera. Next base: position 4,967,649 of record JANRFK010001234.1, read on the forward strand.
TTTCCTTAGCTCTAGGTATGAGTTTGAAGGGCCCACTATTGTGTATTGCCCTTCAAGGAAGACCACTGAACAAGTAGCTGCTGAGCTGATGAAATTAAATTTGTCCTGTGGCACATACCATGCTGGCATGGGAATCAAAGCAAGGAGAGATGTTCATCACAGGTTCATGAGAGATGAAATTCAGGTATAACTGTGTACTACAGGACTATGTTCTGTACAAAATGGGTTAGTTAATGCTTTGACATGTACAGACTGAGAGAATTTTGAAATATCAGTCTCTCTTTCACAATTACTTTGTACCTGTCACAAAATGGGCAAGAAACCATCCTCTGCCTTCGTCAGTCTGTCTGTAGAAACAGTGACATAATTTGTGACCTTCCAGTCAACACCATTTACTTTATCCTAACATACTTCAGTCTTTCCTGACTGTACAATCTACAGAGTATGAGAAGTGACTTTTTCTAATGCTGATGTGCAGTCACTCTGTCACATAGACCACAATAATGTTGCAGGAAATTAAGAATAAGCCACCCCACTATTTTGTATGATTCTACTTAGGGCTGCTTGGTGTATAAATTGTGTGTTTTTAAATGAGCTCCTCTGTGTATGCTCAGCTTCATTCAATATATTCTTTCTTGTGTCTTTTTAGGAGAAAGGCAAAGTAGGAGATGCATTTCAGTCCATGATGATATTTTCAAAATAATACTGTATCTTCAGGTTTTGACTAGTCTCTGAAGTGGAGTATTATTTTGCTTTCATGCCATGTATTTCTGCAACAGTAAGATCTTCATGTTGCCATGGGAAATCATTAGAAGTCTGTAGAAAATGCCTCATGAATTATTCTGGTTTAATGACTGGAATATCTCTGATTTATTGTGGTTGTGTGCTGTGGTGATAGTTGAGCCTACAACTTTATCTGAATTGAGCTCAACTGTCAAAAATGTAAAAACTCATAAGGCATGTCAGTAGCCTGTAATAATGTATGCTAACAGGAAAAAAAAGTATAAAAAGGAGACAGAATAACTGAATTAGTCTAAACAAAATGGCCAAGTTGATATGATTCAAACCCTGTGTTGAAATTATGCTTGTTAAAAACAGAAGATGTGGAGCTGAAAGTTGATGGTCCCAAATTGAGTTGTTGAATATTGGGCGTAATTGGTAGATGAAATAATGAAGATAGGGGCTATTTTACCCATTACTCACCTTTCGAGTCCTTAAAAGAAAAAGGTTTGGTAGAGAAAGTATGACAAATCAAAAAGAAAAACAGACAGAAGCTACTGGAGCAAGCTTCACTGTCAAGCTTCACCCCTGCTATTTCTTGGGATCTAGGGCTTTCCTTATTCTGATCTTAAGAGGTGTCCTGATGACAATGGGCCAGAGAGATAGGGAACCAGCTGACATCTCCAGTTTGTGCTGCATCCCAAATACCACCTTGAATGGCAATTATTATCATCTTTAAAGTCATCTAAGACTTTCAAGAAGGTGTGTGTTGGGGGGGGGAGGGAAGGGGAGTCATTCTAAGATTAGACTTCAGGAGCTGCAACAACAACTTCTTTTTTTTCCAAAATAATACACGGTGTGTCTAGACTACAGGGTTTTGTCGACAAAAGTGGACTTTTGTTGACAAAACTATACCTGCGTCTACACTGCCGCTGAGTTCTGTCGACATAACGTCAACAGAACTCAGCAGTTTTGTCGACGGCTGTAAACCTCATTTTGTGAGGAATAACGCCTTTTGTCGACAGAGATCTGTCGACAGAAGGTGTTATTGCATCTACACTGTCCTTTGTGTCCACATTGTCATGTCGACAAAGCGGCTTGCTTTGTCGACAGAACTGGGTGTAGTCTAGACGCTTTTTGTCGACAGAAGCTTTGTCGACAGTATCTGTTGACAAAACTTCTGTCAACAAAAGCCTGTAGTCTAGACGTACCGACAGTTATTACCATCTTTGCTCCTACCTAAAAGACTATCAAACCAATGAAGGGAGGAGGACGTTTTCCTACTAAAAACTGTTTACAGCTAAACGGAAAGGCAATAAGCTGTGAAAATGAAAACCTTACTTAACACTTTATATTTCAAAGGCTTTAATTGTTTTTCTGTATCTCTAATAAAAGGTTTTTAATTGTTTATTTGCTATGGTGCGAAGTAGGGGGGTGATTGTGATTTGACACTACTAAACTTGGGGCTGATTTGAATCCCTGACACAAAAGTCATTTCACGATGTTGGCATTAATAGACATATTTTTACAGCTAAATTAAACATGTATGTTGTGATTTTTTTCCCAGTGCATTGTGGCTACTGTAGCCTTTGGAATGGGTATCAATAAAGCAGACATCAGGAAAGTTATTCATTATGGTGCCCCTAAGGAAATGGAGTCCTACTACCAAGAAATTGGAAGGGCTGGCCGTGATGGGCTTCCTGCTGCTTGTTACATATTGTGGACTGCTGCTGATATGACTTTTAACAGGTATGGTACCGGGAACAGCCTGGAGCATAGGAAATATTTTCATTCTGTAGCCAGAATTTATTATTATGAATGAGCAGGAGGGAGTGGGTTTAAAATGTTTGCTGGTAGCAAAGCTACCTTGTTTTGGTGTGTGGTGCATACACTTAATATATGTGAAAAGACTTGCTTTGCAATGAGTTCCTCCAGGAACGGAGTATGCATCCAGCAACCCTGCGCATCATCCCACGCAGCTTCCCTGTGAGGGTCCATGATGTGAAGGCAGGTAGTGCTCAAGATGCTAAGTAGAAGGCCTGTGGTTATTTTTGGAAAACCTTCACTGTACTTAAAAGCAATGTGGATTCAGTCTTCCCCTAAAACCGACTAGTTCAGGCTTGGACTTCTAGCCAGCAGGTTTGAATTCCAGAGGTGAGCAGACCCACTCAGATATTGCCTGGCTCACACAAGCTTTGTGCTTTTGTGACCAATACTAGTAGCTGTGACCTGACTTCCGAGCTCAGTTGTTACCAGTGGGACTCAAGGACAGAGGTAATGTATGAAATAACTACAACCTTAGACTTGTTCTTTGAGACCATTCAGCAGTGATTTGGCTGCCAGGGTATAGAGCGTGGAGCACAGGGGTTGAGTGTGTTCTTTGGTTTGTCCTACCTGGAAAGATGGCGTGGAGCTGCATTTTGCAGTAGTTGATGTTTGTGTGCGAGACCCCAGATAAACTGCATTGCAGTTCCCTAAATTAGATACAGAAGCGGATGGATTACTGTGGCAGGGACATGAGTGCAAACACTTGGCTATTTAAAGGTGAAATGGAAGATGTTTCTAGCTGCTTTCACTGCCTGGGGTTCAGGAGCAGAGGGATTTGGTTCCCTGAACTGTGAACCTCTGTGTTGGTCTGGCAGAGGCCTACAGAGGAGATAATGGTTGTAATCTTTGACTCGTTTAAGAAATATCAAAAGTGTCAACTCCTTTTTACTTCATTTGAGTCTAAACCAGCCAGCTTTCTCCCTGGTCCCTCTCCATGCCAGACACTGAGGGAGCTGTTTCTTCCAGGGTGGTGGCAGAGGAAATTTAGAACTGTGCATTTTGGGCATAGCAATGCTATTATAGGCCCACTATGCCTCACAACTTCCTCTCACTGCTTCATAAGTATACGGTTAATGAGAAGAGTGGCAAGGCTGAACATCATGGGACTCAACAGTTGAGAGCTCTCTGGGAGGAACAACCATTGCTCGGTGCTTCTCTAAGAGGAAAGCCTGGAGCCCCTTAATTCTCTCTGCATTTGTCAGGCCCTGCAGTCAGGTTAATACCCTCCTGTGCTTATTAATGTCAGAGGTAGCTGGAACAGTATTGGCCTGACTGTGTGATCTCCCCACCTTTTGCTGAGAAGTCTGACCAGTGAGGCTAACAGTGTTTGCCATTTCCTGGTTTCAAACATGCCTCTCAGGGATCCAAAAATTGGAGGCTATCAGAAGCTCCTGGAGCTGGGCCTAATGCCCCTCACTCAGTTATTTTCCCCAGAAATAGAAGGGTAGAAACTGGACAGTTATTGGCACGATCATCATTTATTGTCAGTCTTTTTTGTTCTGAACAAGCACTGGGCAACATACAGTTCATGAGCTGCTATCAGCTTGTCCTATTTTAGGGATCTGAAGATCCTGTCATGAGATCCCTGCTTATCCATAGCTTCTATCCAGCCGCGAGAGGCAAAGATACATCTTGTAGGGGGTTGAGTAGAATTCCCAGGGTGATATTAACTTCTCAGTGTGAAAGTGAATGAAGCTCACCAGAAAACAAAACCATTTCTCCTCCCGCTTTGATAGGCCTCCATTGGTTCCAGGGTGTCCTTGGAATCTGTTCAGCTTTTCTGTGATGAATAACAGGCTCCCTGCAATGGAGACCTTCTCCTTAATAGGTCCTTTTGTCCTTCACTATGGTCAGTGTAGGATGACAGCAACTTCCTAAAACGTCGTCATTTAAATTGTAAGCCACCAAGCTGCCAACGGCACTGAAATCTCCACACTTCTCAGTTCATCTGTTGTATGTTATCATTGATTTATGTGGGTGGTGCAAAAATGGGGGGCACTGTTGTTTGAAGGCAGCATCCCACCAACAGGAGGCAGAATGGTGATGTCCTTGAGAGTTTTGGAATCCAGCTGGATCCATACATCTCTGGCTATGCCTGCATACACTATTTCTTTTGGCAGTGTGTGGCATATGTACTCAGGTAGCCCCCTTGCCTGGGTATTAAGAGAAAGGTAGATGGTGAGGCATATCTTAGGTGAGTAAAGGGGCCCCTGAAGGATGTGGGTATGTACCCAAGTATGTGCTCTACACAATGCTCTACTCATCCAGGCCACACCTCCACATCTGCACTGCCTGTAGCAGGAAAAGACTCTGGGAGCAGGGACTATGTCTGCCAGCTTCCTGCTCCTGGAGGCCTCTCCCTTCCTTTCTGCAGGGAAAGATTCTGCCAGTGAAGAAAGGCTCTGGCAGGGAGGAAGTAGCAGGGGATACACACATAGCTATAGACCTGTGTGTTGGCACACTTGCTTTTCACTGAAGCCTGCAACTCCACATTCTCTACATACTGCAGGAAGCGGTGTGTAATGTACACGTAGTCTCAGACAGTGCACCATACTTACATCCCCTTAGTCTAATTGCCACTGATGATAACAAAGAAGCCCACAGAAAGGAAGATGAAAGAAAGGTCTCTCCAGCCTAATACCACTTTGCAGGATTTCGAAGGGTTAGTGTTTTTGTGCTGAAGGAAAAGACTTTTTGTGGAGCAGTGTCCAGCTACAGATTGAGAACCACTGCTGTGTATGCAAGAGGTGGAATGCACTAGGTGGTGAAGGTATGCTGTCACTAGAAATTCAAAGAGAAACTTGTGGACAGCTTTAAAACAAGTGGTGGGTTTTTTTCTTTTAATTTTTCTAGATTTTCAAATTCTTTTTCTTCAGATAATTGAGTGGCATGTATTCTGTTTTCTTAGAGGGGTAGTAGTGATCAGTGTTTAAGTTTATTTCTTTTTCGTTTTAATGGCAGACATCTTCTAAGTGAGATACGTAATGAAAAATTCCAACAATATAAATTAAAGATGATGGCGAAGATAGAGAAATACCTTAACTCAAATAGCTGCAGGAGAAGGTGAGTATTGTATTTTACTGCACGTATTCTGGAAGTCCACTGTGCGCAATTGGTGTTGGCCGTTGCCATTCAGTCACAGCTGAAGTTGTAGTCAAGTGACTGAAACGCTTTGCAAAAATACAACTCTGTTTTTAAAAAATGATATTTACCAGCTTTTGTATAACTAAATACCAGCATTAGAAACTACTGAATTACATTTTAAAAACAAACGCCTTTGTCTCTGGTGAAATCAAGTGCAAATAATTGGTTCCCAGGTGAATCAATTAATAATGATGATTTCAACTCATTGTTTTCTGCAATGAATTTAACATGTAAATTCTTGTTCTTTTATTTAATTCTCAATGTTCCCTTGGGTAGAATCATCTTGTCTCATTTTGAAGATAAACAACTCCGGAAGGCTTCCTCTGGCATCATGGGAACAGAAAAATGCTGTGATAATTGCCGGTCCAGGTAAATGTTCCTCCCTAAAGACTACAGTGTTTAGAATATCTACCTTCCTATAACATACAAGACAAGTGAAAATAAGTACTTAAGTAATTTCTACTAACACAATAGTCTGGGTTTCTTTTTTGTGCACTTAGTTTCTGAGTATTCTGATCAATACGAAACATCTCCTGACATTTGCTTTTATGTTTGAACAGCAGTGTCTGTCATTATGGGCTTACTATATCAATAGTGGGGTATGACAGGTGGCATTGCATATACACGACACCAAACCCCAGATTGTAGTAAAGCTGGAATAAAAGATGACTGCTGGTTTTAAAATGTTTTTTTTTTAAAGTGACTTCTTAAGACTGTAAAATAAATGTTACTTTACACACATTTTTTAAACTTTTGATATCTGCCTATTCTGAAGAAAGTTTTAAACCTGTATGTGGCAGCATATTTTTTTGTATAGCTTGACTGTCATAAATTCCAAGGCCACAAATGACCATTGTGGTCATTTAGTCCAATCTTCTGTATAACACAGACCATACAACTTTTGTAAAATGACTCCAGAACAGGCCTTGTAGGAGACAATCCCAGTCTTGATTTAAAATTATCAGTGATGGAGGATCTATCACAACCCTTGCTATGTTGTTTCAGTGGTTACTTACTGGCAAAAGTGTATGCCTGATCTCCAGTCTGAATTTGTCTAACTTCAGTTTTCAGTCACTGGATCATGTTATACCAGGAATTTTCAAACTGGGGGTCATGACCCCTCAGGTAGTTAGTTGCAAGACAGCCCCGAGCCCCAATTATATTAAATTAACCCCCCCCTTTTTTAATGTATAAAGGGAGCCACACTCACAGACTTGCTGTCTGAAAGGTGTCACCAATACAAAACCATTGAAAACAATTATGTAGTACGTTTCTCTGCTAGATTGAAGAGCCCCGGTTCCCCGTGTAGATACTTAAAGACTGTGATCAAGTCACCCTTAGCCTTCCTTCTCTTTGTTAAGCTACCAGATTGAGCTGTTTGAGTCTGTCTCTATAAGGAATGTTTCTATCTTTTAATCATTCTCCTGGCTCTTCTCAGAACCCTCTCCAATTTGTCAACATCCTTCTAGAATTATGGGCACCAGAATTAGATACATTATTCTATCAAGGGTCGCACCAGTGCAAAATAAAACTGTAAAATAACTTCTCTTTTCCTACCCGATATTCACCTGTTTATGCATCTCAGGGTTGCATTAGGTTTTTCGGCCATAGCATCGCACTGGGAACTCATTTTCAGCTGATTATCCACCACAATCTCCAGATTGTTTTCAAAGTCACTTCTCAGGCTAGAGACCTCCATTCTGCAAACTTGGCCTACCTTCATTCCTAGGTGCATACACTCATGTTTAGCCTTATTAAAACTCATTTTTGTTGGTGCTCAGCTTCCAAAGCAATCCAAGTTGCTCTGTTGTCTTCATTATTTATCTCTCCCCCAACTTTTGTATCCTCTGCAAATTTTATCACTGACAATTTCATGTTTTCTTCCAGGTCACTGATAGAAAAGTTAAATTAGCATAGGTACAAGAACTGATCCATCTTGGACCCCACTGGAAACACAACTGCCCAATGGCTATTCCCTGTTTGTTTATGTTTTGAAACCTATCAGTTAGCCAGTTTTTAATCCATTGAATGTGGCATGATAATTTTATATCTTTTTAATTTTCAGTCAAAATGTCTTGAGGGGCAGGTCAAACGCCTTCCAGAAGTCTAAGTATATTACATCAACACTGTTAGTTTTATCAACCAAACTTGTTATCTTATCAATAAAAGATACCAGATTAATTTGTCAGGACCTATTTTGCATAAAATCATGTAATTAATGCAAATCAACATTATCCTCCTTTAACTCTTTATTAATCAAATCCTTTATCAGTTACTCCATTATCTTTCCTGGGACTGTGGTCAGACCAACCAGCCTATAATTACCCAGGTCATTCTATTTACCATTTACAAAAAATTGGCACAACATTAGGTTTCTTTCAGTCTTCTGGAGCTTCCTCAGTGCACTGAGATATACTGAAAATCAATATTAACGGTCCAGCAAGCTCCTCAGTCAGCTCCTTAGCTCTTTTAAAACTCTTGCATACGAGTTATTTGGACTTCATGATTAAAAATATCTAATTTCCTCCTGAGATATTAGTGGAATGAAAAGAGTAGTGTCATTACCATATGATGAAACTAATAATCAGTTTTTTCCCCAAATCTTTTGCGTTATTGATAATTCTTCCTTTCCATCTAACAAAGGACTAATACCATTCTCAGGATTCTTTTTGTTCCAAATATATTTTTAAAACTCTTTCTAATTGTCCTTAACTCCGTTGATCATACATTTCTCCTTGTGTCCCTTTACTTCCCTTATCAATCTATAATTTCTGTCTTCTGATTTAAATTCATTACTATCAACTTCCCTTTTTATCCATTTGCTACACACGCACACACATTCTCTCTGTCTCCTTACACATGCACAAGCTCTATAAAGCAGGTTGGTTTTTTAACCAGCACGGTCTTCTTTCTTGACAGTGGCTAGTATGATGTCCTTAAGTCTGCTATTTGGGATTTACTCTCCTGTTGCTACAATATGTTCCATTAATGCTCGTATTAGTTACATGCTTATGTCAAGATGAGATGAGAGCACTGAGTGTTTGAGTAACATCAATAAAAGTAGAAATGTCTTACATTCTTAAACTTGTAGTAGACTGTGTATGTCTGTGTTCCCTGACAGTGTAAGAACTCTGGTATAAGTCATCTAGTCTAGTCTACGCTATGTCCCCTTCCCATCAATCTAAGCTACGCAACTTCAGCTATGCAAATACCATAGCGGAAGTCGGCATACTTACTACTGTGTCTTCTATATGATATGGTCTCTCAGTGACTCCAGCTACTCTTTGTATCCTGGTGGAGTACCAGAGTCGATAGGAGAGCACTCGGAGGTGAATTTATTGCATCTAAGCAGAAGTGATAAATCGGCTGCCAGTGGATCGATCACTACAGCATGATCCACTGTGTAGTGAAAACAAGCCCCTAGAAGTACTACACTGTTTTCAGAAAAATGTAAACAATTCAGCTTTGCTTTCTGTCCACAAATTATGGGATAATCCCTTAGCTGCACTGTAGTTATGATGAGAGCAGATCTTTATTTTAGAGATGATTTTTCATTGTGTTCTAAATCTACATGCAAAGTCACATTGGCTTTAAAATTGCAATACCAGTAAAGGGTTGTGGCTTGAATGTGTTTTAATGTTGGGGTTGTTTGGGAGAGACAGCCTTCCTCATGCTTACCAAATGACCTGCGTTTAATCTTTTTTGGTAGTGTTTTTTTCTATATACCTGAAGAGAACTGTGGCTATCTTCCACGTGAAACTTGTATCTCAAAACTTCCCTAATCCCAGGGTAGTTAAATGCAAAAAGTACTGTAAAAGCAACTTTAAAGATGTTGGGTAAAATACTAGAATACTCAAAGATATTCAAAGGGTTAAGATGGTTTACACAGTGTTAACTCTGCTACATGTCTTCTGGCACAGTTTAATGGTACCAACAGTTTTTATCTCTTGGAATTTTGACTTTGTATCTTCAGCACTATATTTGTGCATTTAAAGGTGTACTTTATTGCATATTTAAAAGTTATAATTCAAACGCAATGCACATTTATATTTAAAATCTAACTACATTTTAATAAATAATTCCCATTATTTCTGTGTTCAGCTCTTTTCAGGTTGTTGTGGTTTTGTTTTTGGTTTTTTTTGCATGTTAGAACTCACTGCTGCACTATTAACAGTGACACAGAGGAGAATTTGGAGGACTTTGGTCAGCAAGCATACCAGCTGATGTCTGCAGTGAGTGCTTTAAACGAGAAGTTTGGAACTGGAGTTCCGGTTTTGTTTCTCCGAGGATCCGTAAGTATGGTTAAAATGTCATGTGTATTTTCGGGGTGGAGGGATAGTGTTCCTGTGATAGCCCCGATTCCTACTCCCCAAACCAATGTGCACATTTTACTTTCGAGTTCCTCTCTCCCCATCCCTAGCAAAGACCAATTTTACAGTGTAAAGAGCCTTTCTGTAGAACACACTAACTCAGAAGCATTGATGTGTTAGCCCTGAAGTTGCTCTTTATTATTATGGTGAATTACTTGTATTTCAGTAATGCCTATAAACCAGGGCCCTTACTGTGTACAATAAATAGGCCTTGGGGGAAAGGCCAATCCTTGCCTACAGCAAACCCCCTAACCTCAAACAACTTCTTTCCAGTAACCACGCAGTACACTTCCATCATAATCATCCAAGAACGCACCCTGGTGCCAACTCTGCCCACACATCTACACAAGCGATATCATCACTAGACCCAACAACATCAGCCACTACATCAGGAGCTCATTTAACTGCATGTCCACTAATGTGATCTATGCCATCAAATGCCAGCAATGCCCCGCTGCCATGTATATAGGCCAAACTGGACAGTCTCTATGGGAAAGAATTAATGAACACAAATCAGATATCCAAAAAGGCAATACACAGAAACCTACTGGAGAACACTTTAACCTGCTTGGGCACTCATCAATGGATTTCCAAGTCACCGTGTTGTTTCAGGCCAATTCCACAAGCCAAATACACAGGGAAGGGTTGGAACTTAACTTAATTTACAAGTTTAATTCTTATAAGAATGGATTGAACAGAGACCTCACACACTATCTTTCACATCCTAAAACTTTACCAACCAACCAACCAGTGGAGGCTGATAAGAACAATTAATGCTAATTGTTCTTATCAGCCTCTTGTATCTTGAACAATCTATTCACTATCTTTTTTCATCCTCCCTTCCCCCTCCCCTTCCTTTATTTATTCTTGGATCTGGACTTTTAAAACTCCAGTCATCTGAAGAAGTGAGTTTTGCCCACGAAAGCTCATGATACCATCT
>JANRFK010001234.1:4987800-5001080 GCA_030068395.1 Apalone spinifera
CTGCAGCCCCCTGTCCACTTCGCTCCCTGGTCGCTCTGCCTCTGGCTTTTAAGTTCCCCCCCTCTTTCCCTAAAAGGTGCTAGGAGGTCAGAGGGTCAGGGTTGGAGCAGTCGCAGATGGGGAGGTACCCCAGCCAGTTTCTTTCACATGCCTGGTGATTCTGTCTCTTTTGTTTGTTCTTCCTGGCTCCTCTTAGGCAGGGCTGCACTACGAGTGAAATTCGATTTTAAGATGTGCAAATCCACCTATGAGAATTTTGTAGCTGGAGTCCACATACCTTAAACTGAATTCATGGGGCGGCCCCACTTCAGGAGATTAATGGGAGAAACTTTCACATTGACTTCCCTTACTCCTTGCAACCCCATTGAGTACTGGAGTCAACAGGGTCACCCTCAGCATTCAATTTAGTGGGTCCTTACCAAACCCACTAAATCGAACCTCAGAAGATCAATCTCCAGAGCATTGATCTTCATATAAGTGTAGACAAGGCCTTAATCTGGAGAAGTTAGAAGTTAAGTAAAGTCAGGGTCCACTCTTTACATCAGAGGGAGAAAGAGCTTGTTCTCTGGGAAAAGCATAGAATTAAGGTTTGTCTAAATGAAGAAATTTAATAGCGTAGCTATACTGGTATAATCATACTGCTGTAGTTTTATACCAGGATAACTGTCACTGTGGATTCTGGTATATCTTTGCAGATGTATTTTAATGCAAACCTGCTGAGACCACGTATCTGCCTGGCTCATATACATTAGTGCTTTCAAAGCAACTTATCTCAAATGTGCCGAGCTGATGTAAAGTAAATTGATAAATTGATCTAATGGGAACATGAATATGATATTTGCTTTTTTTAAATTTAATAGTGACATGGAGCAGTCACCAATCAAACTTCTTCCTGTGCCATTGAAGTCCCCAGAACCTGCTGTTTCATCCAGAGAGAAGGAACTGCACGTAAGTAGATTAAATTGAAATGGTGTCTGATTGTGTAAGAAATGTATTTTAATTGTTCTTGTGTACATCTAACACAGTTCTAGAGACCATTCCTTGTTCCTCCAAAAGATCAACCAGAGAAACTGTTGGTAACTGGATTTCTCAGCTTTCACAGCTAACATTAGAAAGATGCCTTGAACTGAAGTCTTTGATGAGTGTTTAAGCATGTTGAGTTTATGGTGTGGATATGGTTTAGATTATGGCTGCTTATTAGTTTTGGTTTTGTACTGTAGTTTGCTTTCTCTTGTAGAAGTTTTCATTCCATACTTTAATCACCTCTAAGTTCTCAACCTAAAGTGTTTTTTTTAAAGTAATGTCTTACATGAGTTCATACATTGGCTTTGCTCTTTACAGACTGTTCTGTATGGCAAGCTGCTGGCAGCCAGGCAGAAGCTAGCCAGTGAGAAAGATATTCCTCCAGCTGTGTTGGCAACAAATAAAATACTGGTGGACATGGCAAAAATAAGGTAAAGTCTTCAGTTCAGAGGGGCTCTGGAGTCTTCCCCTCATTCCTGTAAGCCAAGTTAGTAACAAAAAACGATGAGTCTTTAAGTGCTTACTCATCGTCAATCCTCGTTAGGCGTGTGTGCTCACCACACACTGGTGACAAAAGCTTCAAAGAAGAGAAAAACACAAAGAAACAGGAATACATTGTGGAGGAAATCCCTTTCTGAACTCTGCAAGTGACTGGCTGAAGCCCAACTTTTATAGCCAGTATGCCATGATAAAACATAAAAAATACATTAGATATAGTTGCAAAATAATCTGTGTGCCAGAAAATATTAAGCACTAGCAAAAAGCCACTCACTTCTTCCACAGACCTTTTTATAAGACCTTTGTCTGTGTTTTAGTCATGTTATTTTTCAGTGTCATGATGGCAGAGTCATCCCCTGTTCATGTAATCTGCGTAAAACAGGGATTGCCATTTCTGTTCTGTTCTGCACTACACATAACTCAGCACTGCACTGTAACTCTCCATTGTTTTCTTGTTCCACCCAAAATAGGCCAACGACTGTTGAAAATGTGAAGAGAATTGATGGTGTATCTGATGCAAAATCTGCCATGTTGGTTCCTCTCCTGCATGATATCAAGGAGTTTTGCCAAGAAAATAATCTGGAGGTAAAATTTTTCCCTTAGCAGGTCCTTCAGCTTCCCTGCTGGAGCCCTTGTGATTTACCAGTGCCATTTTTCAGGCTTTCTGGCCTGGTCCCCATCCTTCCTCCAGTTACAGGACAGGACTCTTGTTGTAGCCTGTGAAGAATCCTCCTGAATCACCTCAAGATGGTGGTTCTGAGCAAAACCTGCCTCTCACGCCTCCTCTGGGCTGGTTGTGCTTCCTTTGCAGCAGACCCAGTAAATGCTGGCCCTGGGCAGTGGCCTGCAGCTCTTCTGGTTGTCAGTGTGGAGGATTCCAAGCAGACCAGAGGAGGTGTGCTTCTAAGCAGGCTTCTTAAAAGGTTTTCAAAGTACACTCCCAGATCCTCTCCTCTCATTTCTTCTAGCCCTTGTTTTTGTCTCTGTGTTCTACTGTTTCCCCTCTTCTCTCTCTCCCACTTCTTGCTAAGGATTCTTGCTTTCTCTTGCCCAGTCTGTATGTGGCAAATTAGATGCCCTCCTGATGGTTGCTCCTGAGATTCTCATGTACATCATAGCTAAGTATCCTGTAGGTTACTCAAAAGGCTGTCTTCAACACTCCTTCAATAACTAACCAGGCTGGCGACTGGGATGTGTGGGAAGATTGGTCTTCCTCTCCCTAGACGTGGCATATCATGATTACAAGCTTCTCTGTAGCCGAGGCTGCTGGAATAATTTGTATAGTGGGGGTGATGAGAGCCATTGAACAAACTACGTGACAGAAACTACTTCAAGCCAGGGCATGTGACAGCACTTCTAGCACCACTAGTTCCCACACCTATGTTTGTAGCTGGTCATTTTTTCACATATGCAGTGGAAATCATTGTTATCTAGTTCCAGAGGTTCCTGATTACACAGGATATGATGATACTAGATATGTGCTAGGTACTATATAAGTACGTGTGGAACCGACTAACAGCCTGGAGAACAAGGAAAACAGGGGTGGTGAGAGCCTCATTCCTCCCATGTAGGCTTCAGCAATTTGGTGATTGGCTTGATCTCTCTGTCTGGCAAAAGGGCTACTAGAAGGTGAGGAAACACTTGGCCTAATCCTCCTCCTCCTGACAGCTGTGGAGTAATACTTGCTGTGAGTACACCAGCCCTGTTGGTGACAAGAGTCCACGTTTGTTTGGTTTTTTTCCAATGGAACCTGCTAATGGAGATGGCAGCATGCTCGTGTGTTGCTGGTAACAAAGAAAGGAACCTCACTGTTATTTCCTCAGGAAGAGAGGCCAGATGGCAGCACAGGAGAGGTTGGAAATTAGTCCATGCTTGATACACCAAGGTTGTTTGGCTGTAGTTCCCAGCCAGACAGTTCTGGGAATGAAATCTTCTAAGTATGGGATAATTGGGTACATCTTGTAACACCTAGAAGAGACCTGATTATTCACCTGTTCCCCAAGTTTGCTTTCTGTTCTTTTAGAACCCATATATAAACTCACTAGAGTGTGGCAGGCATCGAGTTTTTCTTAAAATAGCTAGTAAATATTCAGCCTGGTTTTAGGATTCATGGTAAATTGCAAACTGAGCTCTTTTTGTCATCAGTGCTTTTTTTTTTTTTTCAAAATGGCTTAGTCTTAAATAAAATCAGCATTCTAGCTCTTGAATTTCAATGGCCCATATTTGTGAACAAGCAAAATGGACTTGGTTAGCCGTCATTTTTAAACAATGTATTCGTTTGTGGTGCTAAATGTGGACCAAAGCCTACACTTAGGCAAAACTCCCAGTAAAGACAGACTGCAGAATGTGGTCCTAAACAATAGTGGTTGGCAAATCTGTAACTGAAAGAAATGAATATTTCTATTTACAGTTCTCTGAATATTCTGATGTAGAGAATGCTAGAGGAAAAGCTGTACAGTTGAGGGTATAATTCTTAGGTGTTTGATGGGAGCCAGATAAATTCACAGTAGGCGAATGTAGGCAGCTGCCATTAAATTGTCAGTAAATACAATGCACAATTACAATCCTTTGGTACAGCTTAAAATTAGGTTTTAAAATAAATTCCCATCTTTACCTCTATAAAAAGAACATACAGTGTTTGAATATTGACTTACTGAAACCCTCATCAGGTATTCTAAAGAAAAATTTTAAAAGCAGACTAGAGAAGTTAAATTATTTTGACAATTGTATTCTTCTGAATAAAGTGGAAAGGATCTTCTTATAAACTTTTTTTTTCCAAAAGCCATCCAACTTGGGTTGAAAACAGCAGTAAACTCAGTGGACAAGGTGCAGATGGACAGGATGAGACTGAGGGGTTACAAATGAATAATCACCATGCAGTTAACTGCAGGGAAGGTAGACCCATAGTGTGATACCCCAGAAGTGGATTGCTAATGTGTAGTGCCGGCTATTTAAGGCAAGGTCACAAGCTGGTAAGGTTCTCTCGCTGTGATTTAATGATGGAAGAAACATGGCCTGGAACTTGCTGAATGACTACTCCAATCCTGTCTCCTTCAGGACAATTGCTAAGTCATTTCTCTTTTGTTAGGTACTTACCGTGCCCGGTTTACCATGCGCTTTGGCAGGACTGAGGAAGTCTAGGACTGTGCACTTTACATCTGATCTTAAATGCTGGAAGCTCGCCATAAACTGCCCAACACACACCCTTCCCCCTAAACTTCCTACCCCATAACTGAACTCCTGACAATGTCCATCTTGAGTCTGAGAGCCAGTCTAAAATGTAGCTGTACATGCCTTCTTTCTGCACTTAGGGACCCTTGCTGAGCTGATTGAATTCTGTCTGGTTGGTGCTTCTGGCACTGAGCTGATTGTCCTCAGGGTCGTGAATGTCCTTATAAAAATAATAGTCTAGATGGGTTCATTATCTCATGGCTGCCATGACAACCATGGAACTGTTTCAGATGTTTCTGGCTCAGCACATAAAGCTGATTCAGGTTTGATCTTTCATTTGGAGATTTGGGCATATAGATTTTGCTTTTGTCAGGGTCAGAGTGTTTCCTGTTCTGGTTTGAGGGTAGGGCTCACTTCACTTCCTATTTTATAGGCCCATCCTGAGAGACTGGTGGCCCTTACTCCTCTGAAGGATGCTTTGGCCAATGGACACACTATTTCATGGAACATTGTGATACCCTCTTCGTGGTCTAGGGGACAGAGCACTGGACTTAGATTTGAGAGATCTGTCCCCAGCTTTGTTGCTGATCTGCTGTGACTTTGGGCAAGTTGTTTCACTGCTCCGTCCCTCAGTTTTGTGAATTGTAAAATGGAGATCATGATACTGACATCCTTTGTGAAATGCTTTGGGATTTACTGATGAAAAGCGCCAGGGAACAGCTCCATATGGTGGCACCCTGGCCCAGTGTACTGTCTTCACTGATCACTGTGGCAACAGATAAAGCACAGAGGAGATTCCGTGCCACCAGTGACAGAAATCACGTACTGAGTTTTGGCACCCTTATGTTACCCAGAAGGTGGAAGGGTTCTTCTCCTCCATCCTAGCGTCTGTAGAATCCAACTAGCAGATACGTCCAGGCAGGAAGAGTGTCTGCTGAATTGTCTTTGCTGGGACAGAAATAACTGTTTCTCACTGTTGCGGAGATTTTTCTCTCTGCTTCACAGATTAGGTTGCTGGGATGCACACTCTGTTGGCCACTTGCATGGAGGCAGAACTGTGTGTGTGTGTGTGTGTGGAGTGAGGTTGAGAGAAGGTGTCTTCTCAAGAAGTTTTAAAAAATTCTTAATTTAGAATATATAACAATACTTATTTATTTAAAAATAAAAGACAAGTCTGCACTGCTGTATTGCAGCACATAAGAGCATCAAACTCTCTTAACAGTGCAAACTAATTCAGACTCACCAACCAGTCCAGTGTGTGTCAGTCCAGACACCAGTTATTTTGTGAGCCCCTTAGGCAACGTTTCCTCTAATTCAGCCATGGCCAACCCGCAGCTCACGAGCTGCATGAGGCTCTTCTCCCCCCTCTCCCCAAGTATGGCTCGCAAAGCTCCCCCCCTCCCGAAAACGGCCACCCCCATGCCCCTGAAAAAGGCCCTCTCCTCCTGGCTCCCTGTTCTCTCCAGGGCAAGGGAGCCGTCCAGTGTGGCCATTAAAGACAGTGTTGCCCTGGCTCTTCACGCTGGATCCACCGATATCTTGGCTTGCCCGGAATGGGTTGACCACCCTTGCTCTAATTTTTCCCACCTGTGTGCAGAATGAATTTTATTGCACACATCAGTAGGGAATTTATATGTAACACATCACCTCACTGTTGTGTACATAATAGAATGTGGTGGGGATGTGGTCAAGAGGTTTGGAGTATGGGAAGGGGGAGCTCAGAACTGGGGCAGAGGGATGCAGTATAGGGGGGCCGAGGGCTCTGGTTGGGAGTGTGGGTTCTGGGGAGGGCTTGGTATAGAGGCTGCCTTGGGGCCAAGACAGGGAGAGAAGACTCCCTGCACCTGGGCTGGTGGGGGGAGAGATGCCATGGCAGCAGCTGCAGGTTACATGTCCCTTTCCCAGCCATGGCAGGTCTGGTGCTAGGCTGCATTGGGGTTGGGGAAGAGGCGTCTCTCCCTAGGCCATGGGAAGTCGGGGGCTGGGCTTGGAACTAGTGAGGAGAGGCATCTCTCCTCTGAGCAGCAGGTCCAGGGCTCAGGGAGAGACCTCTCTCGCACCGCAGGCGTGAGCGCCTACATAATCACACAGCATATCGCAAACTTAGCACTCGACTAAGTTAAGCAAGATGAGAGCTTGCTTCAGCATCTGTCTGTTTGTGCGTGTGCGTCGAATTATAAGCACTCGCCTTGGGCTTGTTCTTCTCCTTATGTGTGGAGCACAGTCTAGTTTGCTCAAAGTCTAGCTCTTCCATTTCCCACTGTAGAGCAAATGACCTGACAGGACGATTTTGCGAGCGGCTGTTGCTGGGTTTTATTCCTGCTAATTCTTGCTTGTCATTTTACAGACTGACACATTCCCTACTTGCAGATCTAGGGAAAAGCAGCCAGAAGCTCTCCAGAAGAGAGGTGGGGGCAGCCCCCTTCCACAGTCACAGCTCATAACATACAAGCTGTTCCAAGAGAAGAACCGGTCTTTGGTGAGTTACTTCCCAGTGACTGGGTGCTAAAATAAAATGTAATATATCAGGGGGTTGCAAACTTGTTATAGATAGAAATGCTGATCCAGTTTCAGCCCTTATACCACTGGTTTTGGAATACTTGTTATACTTAAAAACAATGGGTTCGATCCTCTCTATTAAAGTCTACCTAGCAGCAACAGCAGCAGTCCATAATCAAGTGAAAGGTAAAGCCACCTTCTCATACAGACTGGAGAAAAACTTTTTAAAAAAGTTTATTGAATCCATATCCTCTGGTTCATGACCCAGTTCCACTATGGAATTGGAGTTTAGTATTAACACAACTTATCTTTGCTGTTTGAGTCTCTGTGGGATTGTTCTTAGTTTCATCTTTCTATAAAGACAGCTGTTTGTTATAGCAATTTTTTCCAATAGAAGAATTAGCGAGTTATATGCATTGGTGGCAGACTGCCTGCCCTCTCCATACTACTTTTCATAAAGAAAGTGATCTTAGACCAGTGTTTCTCAACCTTTTTTTGCTCATGGCCCCATTCTGAGCCTCATTTACCTCTGTGGCCCCCCCTCTGAGCCGCTGTTAATTGGAAAAAAAGGTACATAATTACCTAATGTTCTGTTTTTTCCATGTGGCCCCCTAGAGGTAGGGCATGGCCTCTGGAAAGCCATATGGCCCATGGTTGAGAACCACTGTCTTAGACCACATCCTACATTCCTTCCAAAGGTAGTCTTGGAGTTCAATATCAGTATAAATGTACCTGTGTTTTTTCACTAAACCTCATTTGAGTGAAAGGGAGTCTAGGTTACATTGCTTAAGAGTGCTCTTAATTTATATTACATGGATAGAATGAAGAATTTTATGTTTTTGTCTAAGTTATTTGTTTCATTTGCTGGTACTTCTAAAGTTCTGGATATTTCAGTACAGTCCATATCCAGATAGGTTAGACTTGGTATTGAGGAATTTTATCAAAGAGTTTCCCTTGCTCCTTTTGGTCCTCTTAGAACGCATTGTCCTAGAGCAGGAGGTACATCTGTAGCAGTCTCCAAACATATTCCTTTTGTTGAACTATGCAAGGCTGCTCCATAGAGTTCAGTTCACACCTTTATAAGACATTATGCATTGGAACTGGCATTCAGATCTGAAGCACAGTTGGACAGAGTCGTGCTTCACTCATTCGTTAAGCTCCCTCCTTCCTTATACTGTCTTGTCAGACTCTCCCAAGTGTGGGGATATGCATAGGATACGCAAAGAAGTAATGAAGGTTGGGTACTCATAATCAGTGTTCTTTGAGATGTAATCTGTGTATTCACATTCCCCACTGCTGCAGCGTCTTAACTTCAGTGTTACTTGGTATTCCACTTTATTAGTCGGAAGGAACTGAGGTTGCAGTAGCCCCAAGCCTCCCTTTTATAGCCACACCCACAGAATGCTCTCCAATGCCGGGGTTGATGGTGGGATGTGTACTACCATGTAGAAGTAGAAGTAGAAGATTGCACCATCCTGGCTTCATCGCAGGAGTGAGCATGCAGAGTCTCTGGCAAAGAACTCCACTTAAAAGGAGTCGACCTTATTTCCTAATTGTGATTAAGGACGTTAAATAACAATTAATTTACTAGTCGATGGAATTTCCATTGTCTACTCGACTAGTCAATAGGCACTTCTGCATTCCTCCTTTGAAATGTACAAGAGCCCCAACTGAGACTCGTGTGCATTTCAAAATTGGAACTCTGCGTGCAGCCCAGGGCCAGTGGGAAGTACCGCTGGCTAATCCCAGGCTCCGCTCAGCATTTCAAAGCGGCAGTGCCACACAGAGCCCAGGATCAGCTAGGGAATCGCGGCTCCACGCAGTGCTGCCGCTTTGAAACGCTGTCGCAGCGTTTCAAAGGGGCAGCACCTCACAGCTGATCCTTTGAAATACCATGCATTTCAAAGTGGCAGCACTGCACGGAGCCCAGGGCACAGGCTCCGTGCGGCACTGCCACTTTGAAATACTCCCTCTTCTCCCACTTGCTGCCTTTATCTGATAGAGGCAGCAAAGGAAGGGAGTTGACTAGTCCTTAACATCCTTAATAGTGATGTTACCTTAACGTGGACTTTGCATTTAACTCTTTATTAATTTGTTGTATAGTCAAAGAACCATAATACACTCGTTGAAAT
This sequence comes from Apalone spinifera, assembly GCA_030068395.1. Lineage (NCBI taxonomy): Eukaryota > Metazoa > Chordata > Testudines > Trionychidae > Apalone > Apalone spinifera. The sequence goes on from JANRFK010001234.1 coordinate 4,997,124, forward strand.
ATGCACTTTGGTCTATGCCCTTTGAAGGTGTGTTCCATAATCCATTACTTTTATATGGTTTGTTAAGCTGCTGACTTTTTATCAACTCTTTGATCCTTTGGCATGATGCTGAAATAGCTTCAAGCTTCTGTTATCCCTCCCAAGAGTGTAAGAGTGAGCCTTCTCAGGTAGTCGCTAAATTAAAATGCCCAAGGACTAATTAACAAGATGCAATAGTACAATTAGTGTTAGGTAATTTGATGCCCAGTATCAAATAACCATTATTATTGCATTTCCCCTAAGTGTATTGTCTGGGGAAAAGTCAATAAAAGAAACATATAAAGCCTGATTCTTTCAGGGAAAATAATTAATTTTAAATCTGTTCTTCAAAAAAGTCCAACTTTAGTAAAGGAAAATCAAAGAGATTCTCCTAGGTCTCTGGTAATGGAGTCCACTTAAAAGAATGTGAAATAATCAATTTTGTGTTGATTATCATTTCTATTCTGGTAGTGCCACCCGTGTTCTTCAGTGGCATTAGGACTTGGCAAGGGTTGCTGAATTCACAGATCTCTTGCAGTTAAGGTGTGGATAATTAGCTGCTTTATGGGGTGATATTTTGGGTTTTAATAAACTGACCATAGCATGTGGGTGGAGCTGATTACACAGCAGAGCGACTATATTACCATAAAACTCTCTCTCTACGACAACGAAGTCCTGGAGTCCAGGAATAGCTGTGGAAGGCCCCATATACAGTGACAATAGGATTCCCTTTGCATGGTGTAGATTGCCATGCTCAGGGATTGATCCACTTTCTCCAAAGAGCAGAGCAGACCCTGGTGATGGCAGTCTCCATAGCCATGTAGAAGGGATTGTGAGCAGGCCAGAGGTCTGGAGCAAACCATAGAGATGCAGCCTCCCAGCGTAGCATATAGGTCCTGGCAACAGCTCGTTGTCTCTTTTTGCCCTAACTCCAGTGTAGCAGAGAGTCTGGAGCAGCTCCATGGCCACTGCTAAAGGATGGAGCTCTGGGTTCTGCTTCTTCGACATTTGAATACAGAGCAGCACCGTTTCTGTGTCTGGGGATCTCAGGGCCACAGTGGGAAGTTGCTCTCCAAGCCAGAAATAATATTTTGAAATAAAACCTTTTGACAAATTGGATCCAGTATCTGAAAGAGATCAGAAAAACGTGCCTTGTGAGGTGGTTTGGCATTCTTATTTTGCAGCCAAAGGCACTGGTCTCCAGTTCATGCTGTTGGTTTGTGAAGTGACATGCACCAGGCATTATCATTTACTGTTTGTGTTACCACAGTGCCAGACGACAACACCGCTGTGCTTGGTGCCTTACAGACACAGAACAGACAGACAATCCCTGCCCTAAAGAAGTTACAATGAACATAAGAGAAGAGACAACCGATTAATACAGACAGGCAGGGGAGTACATGTGACAGGCAATGGTCTCAGCAAACCATCAGCCTAACCATTATCATGTTTTTTGTAGGCAACTTAGTGAGAGACATTTGAGGGCAGATCTGCACTACACGTTTATGTCGGTGTAGCTGCAGTGATGCAGCTTTGCTGCTGTAGCATGTCTGGTAAAGAAGCTGTAAGCTGATGGGGAAGCATTGTCCCATCAGCTTGATAGCACTGTATCAGCAGATCTTCCCTGTCAACATAGCTACCACCTCTCGCAGAGGAAGCTTTATCTCCCCAGGGGTTTAAGGTCGGCATAACTAGTTTGCTTAGGGGGGGTGGATTTTTCACACCCCTGAGCAATGTAGCTAAACTAGAGTAAGTATGCAGTGTAGACCAAGCCTAAGGAGATTTTAAAGGAGAGTAAGGAGATAGTTTCCAAAGGTTTATGAGGAGCATCTCCAGGCATGCAAGGCAACATGGGAGAAAACACCAAAGTGCTAGTTTGAACATTTAGCAATTGGTGATAAAGGGTCTAGTGGTGGGCCAGTAGGAGGCAGTGAATGAAAGATCCAAGGTAAGTAGGAATAGGCTGTCGATGGTCTTGGAAGTGAACACAAGCAAGTTTGTGTGATACAGCAGAGAAAGGGGAAGTCAGTGATGGGATTCAAAGAGGGCTCTGGTTACTTTGTTGTTCGATCTCATACACTTTTACCACTTCAGATTTCTTCTCTCATTGTTTCCCCAGAAGAGTATAAGTGAAAGCAGGTCTCTGCCTCTCTCTGAGGTTGGCACTCATTTGTCCCAAGCCATGAAAGCTGGCTATCCAGTCGACCTAGAACGAGCAGGTCTGACTCGTGAGATCCAGAAGGTGATTACTGATGTCATCCAAAACCCTGCCATAAACTCAGGTGAGAAGCACAGCTCCAGTCTGAAGGTATCAGTGACTGTCATTGGGAATCTGCATATCCTGTTTGTTCTTTTGCTGAGAGTTCATCATTCAGAGGACCCATTTCTGAGCCCAGCTGAGCAGGGCAGGGCAAATAGCCTGCCACTTGGGTTTGAAGACAATGGGAGAGAGAGGGTGCATGGCAAGCCACCGCCTCAAGCCATAAAAGTGAGGAAGAAGAGAGCTTTCTTTAAGAACTTCTGAGTTGAGTGCAGACAGAAGATTGGTGTCTTAACAATATGTAAAAAGATCCAGACATAGTTGTGTCCATATTTAGGCACCTAACTTCAGCTTCTGCCTTTGAGAATGTTGGCCGTAGTGAATAGCTAGGCACTAGTAGCATGCCAAGTGAATCCTTGAAAAGTTCTTAAATTTCCTCACATCATAAACCTGGATCAGTTAAGATACTTGGATGACAAAGGGAACCACACACATAAATTAATAAGTTATGTGCATTTTAAAACTTAGCAGAATTATGTAATGTTAGCTAGGCACCTGATCTAGTGATTGAAGTCTATAATGATAGCCCAAAAGCAGGGTTTCAATTCCCAGCTCTTCCACTTATTTACTGCATGGTTTTGGGCAAGTCGTGTCATCTTTGTTGTTTTGGCTGAAACAGATTAACATGGCTACCGCACTGAAACCTGAGCTATGTACCTCTTAACTAGCACTATCAAAATAAGTTTCTTATGTGTACTACAGATAACCGCATCCAATCTGAATGACTTCCACAGTGTGGTGTGTTCACTCAGCTGGGACACCTGACTGCTACCTTGATAGTCCTTTATTTCATGTGCTAACACAATGCTGTGGTGTTTGGGCTGCTACACCCTTGTCGCAGAGCTTACTGAAGAATCTAGTTTCATTTAACTACAAAAATTAGGAAAACACTTCTGTGCATATTAGGTTCGGTTAAGTGTCTCTTCAAGCTAGGTTTTGGATGTAAACTGCTAATGTTCCTTTTAAGTAAAATGAAAAATATTGACAATATTTACCAGAGATGATTCAGTTGTATTCTGTAGATTACTTTATTTCTAGATAGCAAATTGAGAGCAGTTGTTAAGTGATAAGCAAATATCAGATTAGAAATAAGATACTTGCCCAGGCACTCACTAGTGGATCTAAAGGTGACTATGCTATTACAAAGCAATTTCAAAAAATAGCTGGAGAGAGAAGCTGTGGAACTTGGTTTCATTTACAAGTTTAATACCTATAATCAAGATCTGAACAAAGACCTGAACTGGATGGGCCGCTACATTTCACACCCTAATGACATAAAAAGCTAAATTCCGGGTACTTACAGCCCACTCTGTTAGCCTCATTTAGCACAGACACTCTAATTGACAATATTTTTTATCCTTCTCTTTACCTCCCCAGCCTCTCTCTTTCTCTGCTATTTATTTGTACCCTGAACCTCTTACTCCATTCATCTGAAGAAGTGGGTTGTGCGCACGAAAGTTCATGATACCATCTACATTTTTAGAAACTTCAGGGGGTAGCCAAGTTGGTCTGTACAGGTAAACTAAAAAAACATCCAACTGGGATGATAAACTAAGACATCCAACACTCCGGTCATCTGAAGAAGTGGGCTGTGCCCACGAAAGTTCATGATACCATCT
>JANRFK010001234.1:5012776-5027307 GCA_030068395.1 Apalone spinifera
CCCCCCATGCCCAGCTGCATATTCCCGAGGAGAACCCCTCCTCCCCCAAGGGTTGCCTGGGCCCCAGGGGATCCCCCTTTCGCCACTTACAGTCAGAATTAGTTACGTGAGTCAGGCTGTTGTGCAGAACTGGCCCCAGCGATGCTGTAGTCCTGTCTCTACCGCTCTAATAGAAAACAGCAGCAGGGCTCATGGGTTTGCTCCTTATTGCCAAGTGTCACTCAAACCGGAGCTAGAATAGTTTTTTATAATGTGGGTGCTGAGAGCCATTGACTTAAACTGTAAGTCCTGTGTGTATGTAATGGAAACCATTTCCGTACCCTCTACTTCCAGCATCTATGATTCGATCATCATGTTCTTATCTGAGTCTCTCACGAAGTCCATGGCTTCTTACTGTAGTGATGGCTTGCTCAAGTGTTGTGACAATAGACAAGTGATTAAACTGATGGTGTCCTGTGCAATTATCCATGACCACTAGCAAGGGGGAAGCACAGAGTGTAGAGAGTCCCCTATCTGTCCTGGGTAACTATAGCGTAGGTAACGTAAGGCACTTAAGAGGTGATATTGCATACCATTGACATCTTGAGTCCTATAGGGGTCTTGGTTATTTAGACTGGGACTTGGGCATCTAGTAACATTTTCCAATTGTATGGGACCATGGGAAACATGGCCACACTCATGATGAGTGGACATTGAGCTAACTAAAATCATACCAGACCAGAGAGTGCTAGAATAGGTTAAAGCTGTACAAATTTCAGGAAGGCCAGGGAACCTACCTCTCCCCACCCTCCAATCCAGTCACACGCACAGCTAGGTGGGCAGAGGAAGGGAGGTGGGTGTTCATCTTTCCCTCCAAAGTCTATGCATCCGCAAGCAGTTTATAGCTAGCAAGTTGCTAATATAGTTGTAAAATATCCTTTGTCTTTTGTAAAGGTCCTAGAATGGGGCAGTGGCATGTGAACTATACTTGTCTTTGGTTGTAAGCTATTTTCTACTGTTTATTTATTCATATTCCCATATTGCTTAGCAGCCCTAATCATTGAGCAGGAGCCTATTGTGTTAGATGCTGTACAAATAGAAGAAAAAACAGTCTGTACCCCCAAAGAGCTTCCTTAGGTACAGAGATGTTCTCCAACCTTACTAACAATTTAAATAATCAAGCAGGAAACCTGGATGTAAATCAGTTTTCATTGTCCATTTGTACTTTTAGTTATTTTCCCAAAGAAAAGTTGATTTTCCATTTACACGAAATGTAGTGCTGCTTATTGCTAACCAGGGGGATATGGTGTAGCTATTTACATTTAAGCACTTAAATAGCTTGATTTACATTTAGTTCAGATTTTTAGTTTTTACATTTTGATTGTTAGAAAATCATGAATGATACATTTATTTTTTTATAAGATAATTAATTTTTTTATTATTTGTGCCAAGCTCTATTGGGAAGGAAATTCACATTTAAATTACAGTGCATTAAGTGGAAATAGCATTTTAAATTATCTGAAATGCTGAATTTGTAAAAAATTAAATTTTCTCAACATGTTTTGTATTTAAAAGTAACTAATATATTAAAGTAAGTTGTCTGTAGTTTATGTATTGAACTGTGATCAGTTCTGGTCACCATGTCCTTGTAGATTTTAGAACCAATACATCCCATCCTTTCACATGTTGCTTTCCTTTTTCAATCTATAAATAAAAACTAGCTTTTATTCAGTTTCAATTTCCATTTGATTTATTAACATTGAACTAGTCATTGAACTGAACTAGTTGAATAAACTGACATAAAGAGAGAATTGTTGGGGTTTTTTTTGCGCCTGCATCAAAGGCTATTGCTGTCAAAAGCTGGTTTAGCTCTACAGCAAACTTTGCTTCCAGGTGCTTAACCAGTGACTTTTGCTGTTGCAGTGGTTAGATTTTCTTTAAATAACTCGCCAATTAGCCCGTCATAAGACGGGATTTTCAGGTCTCTCCTCCACCTTGGTCTTCTCTCCTGAGCCTCCGGTCTCTCGCGCCATCTCTCTTTCTCACTCCTCCTACTGCCTCCCCACCTCTGTCTCAGCTCTCCTCTGCCTCCTGCCTCTCTCGCCTTCTGCCTCTCTCTCCATCTCTTTCTTTCTCTTCTCCCCCTCCTCCCTCTCACTCTCCCTTTCTCTTCTCCTCCTCCTCCTGCCTCTCCCTCCCCTCCGTCTCTCCCTTCCCCTTTTCTTCCCCTCCTGCCGTGGCGCTCAGCTGAGTGCTGCCTGCTCAGCTGGGCCACTGCGAGGGAGGGGTGTGGGGCGGTGATATACACAGCCAGGAGGTGGGGCCATGTACGTCACCGCCCCACCCCCCCTTCCCCTCCTGCCGCAGGGGAGCACAAATGGCCCCATGCGCTGCTGGCTCCCCCACGGCGTCCCGGCTGAGGGGCGCACAGCGGAAGGGGAAGGGGGGGTGATGACATATACGGTCCCACCCCCTGGCCATGTACATCACCGCCCTTCCCCTTCCTCGGTGGCAGCTCAGCTGAGTGTTGCGCGCTCAGCTGCGCCGCCGCGGAGGAGGAGAGGTGGGTAGGGTTGCCAGGTATCCAGCATTGTACCGGTATTTGCACGGTCTGTCCGGTTAAAAAAAAAAATCAGAAAATACCGGACATATGCAATGTCTGGTATTTTCTGTTTTTTCCAGCTGCGCACTGGACGGAAGCCTGGCATGGGAGTGCGGACCCCAAACGGCCGCTTGCCACCACTTGCTCCCTCGCAACGGCCCAGCTGAGCGGCGCAGCACTGACGTACATGGCCAGGGGGCGGGGCCGTGTATGTCAGCGTTACAGACTCACAGACACTGGGCTACTTCTTTAAATAATTTGCTGGTTAATATTATTTTTGTATTTAATTTAAATGATTGTAATAAGTTTATGCCTTAACATTGTCAATTTTAAATGTTTATTTAAAAAATAAACCTGCTTTAAATTTAAAAATATAAAAAATTCTTGTAATTTTTTCTTAATCATTGATTTTTTTTTCCCCTCTCTTAGGTATATGTTAAACTTTTAATCCTACTCTTTATATTGTATTTCCTAGTTTTCAGGCTTTGTGAATGGCTTTTCTGATAAAGCTTTTTCTTTAAGTTATTGATACATAAGTAACAATGTTTGAGAACATCCTTTGTTTAGGGCATTTTCTTTGAAAGCCTTCCTGGTCCGGGCTTTGTAAGCTGTACCAGAGTCCATGCAGATTTGTATAATATGTTCATGGAAGCTGGCAGATGGACTAATTTAAGACCTAGCAATCCCACAGAATAGCACAGATATGCATTTCTAGAACCTTGCCTGTATTGTTGTTTATACCTAAATAACACCACAAAACTAGAAGACACCAATATAATATTATTAGATCTGGAGTTTTTAGTTTCTGACATATGAACAAGTAAATGTAAAGACTCCAGAAAAACTTCTATCACAAATACTTTGTTCAGTTTGCTTTGTAGTTTCCAGGGCTAGAAGAGCCATTATCATCATTAAGTCTGTTCTCATGTTTAAGAGATGTCATAGAGTTTCTCTAAAATAATTCCTACAGCATGTCTTTCAGAAAAATATCCAATGTTAATTTAAAAATTCTGAGTGGTGGAGAATCCACCACAACTCTTGGTAATTTTTTCCAATAGTTAGTTACTGGCCCGGTTGCAGATTTATGCTTTTTTTCCTGTGTCAATTTGTCTAGCTTCATTTTCAAGACACTGAGTTTTACTTTTCTCTACTAGATTGAAAAGCCCATTATCAAATATTTGTTCTCCAGGTACCATCTTTTAGCGAATATACCCTGTACCTGTATATACCCCGCACCTGAATATACCCCGTAGTTTTTGCAGTTTGAGTAAAAAAATCTTGTATACCCCGTGCATGAGTATACCCCGCACATGAGTATAACCCGCAGGGTATACAAGACTTTTTTTCTAACTGTTTGGGGGAGGGAAGAGCTTCTACGGGTCGGGTGGGGGGAATTAGCCACCCTCCGGGCGGGGGAGCACTCATCCCCCTAGGTCCTGTGCGGCTGCACAACCTCCAGGCGGGGGAATGAGAGTGCTCTCCTGCCCCTTCCTGCGGCTGCGCAGCCTCCGGGTGAGGGAGCACTCATCCCCCGGTTCCTGCGCAGGAGCGCTCCCCCTGCCCTTCCTGCGGCTACACAGGAACCAGGAGATGAGCGCTTCCTCCGTCCCTTCCTGCGGCTGCACAGCCTCTAGCCTCCGGGCGGGGAAGCGCTCATTTCACGGTTCCTGCGCAGCCGCAGGAAGGGGCAGGTGCACAGGAACCGGGAGATAAGCGCTCCCCCGCCTGGAGGCTGGCAGCTGTGCAGCGGGGGAGCACTGACCACTAGGTGAGTAAAAAAAGAATGTATACCCTGTACCTAAGTATACCCTGTGGGTGGGGGTACGGGGTTTGTAAAAACGAATATAACCCATGGGTTATATTCGCTAAAATACGGTAGATATCTAGACTGTATTGAAGTCAAATTTTCTCTTTGTTAAGCTAAATAAAGTGAGCACCTTGAGAATCTCACTACATGTAATGTTTTCTAACCTTCTCGAATTTATCAATATCATCCATTAGCACTGGATGCAGTATTCCAACAGTGGTTGCACCAGTGCAAAATATGGAGGTAGAATCTCTACTTCGACTCAAGATTCCCCTGTAAGGGACACATTAGCCTTCTGGGCTATAGCATTTCACTGGAGCTCATGTTCTGCTGGTTAGCTAAAATGATCCCCACATCTTTTTCAGAGTCACTGCTTCCCAGAATAGAGTCCCCCATTGCATAAATATGGCTGGCGTTCTTTGTTCTTGGCGTATGTACATTGTGCCATATTAAAATGCGTATTGTTTACTTGTGTCTAGTTTGCCAACCAATCCAGATTGCTTTGAATCAGTGGCTCTTTATTATATAATATTGCTGTGAATCACTTCTCGACTTTTGGGGTCATCTGCAAACTTTATCACTGATGATTTTACGTTTTCTTCCGTGTCACTGATGAAAATGTTAAATAGCCTAGGTTGAAACCTGATCCCTGAAGCATTGCATTGGAATCACACTTGTTTGATGATTTCTTCTTTGATGATATTTTGAGACCGAACAGCCAGATTTTCATCCATTTACCGTATGCCGTATTAAAAAACTGGAAAGTTATAAAATCAATCAAAATGTTCTATAGTACCATTTCGAATGCCTTACAGAAATTAAATATTACACCAACACTGTTACTTTTCTAAATCTAACTTGTAATGTCATCAGAAAAAGACATCGTTATTTTGACAGGATCTATTTTCCATGAACCCATCTTGATTGGCATTGACTATAGTATTCTCTTTTAATTCTTTATTGAATCCTGTATCAGCTTTTCTGTTCTCTTACTCCGTGTCGATGTTAGACTGACAGACTTACAATTATCCGGATCATCCCACTTTACCCTTTTAAAATAGTTCAAACGTTTACTTTTTTTCTAATCTTCTATAAAGTCCTTGGTTTTCCACGACTTATTAAGAACATTAACAGTCCAGCGAGCTCTTGAGCCATCTTTTAAAACTCTTGGATACAAGTTATCCAGAGCTGCTGATTTTAAAATGTAGCTTCTTTTTAACATCCTCCTGAGAGAGTGCTGGAAAGGAAAGAGTTTTCTGATATAATATAACTACAGTAGAATCTCAGAGTTACAAACACTAGAGTTATGAACTGATCAATCAGCTGCACAATTCATTTGGAACTCAACGTGCAAAGGCAACAGTAGAAAACAAAAAAAACCCACCCTGTACTTTGTTGAACACAAACTACTAAAAGTAAATAGAAAGCAGCATTTTATACTGTGTTGTAAAGCTTCAAAACTATTAAGACAATATTCAGTAGTAAACTTTTGATAGAACTGTTTTTGTTCAGTTATGAACAACCTCCATTCCTGAGGTGTTTGTAACTCTGAGGTTGTATTATGTTTCTGTCCCCCACTTGCCCAATACAGAACAGGAATATTTATTGAACGCACTTGTCTCTTCTGCATTGGTATTGATAATTCTAATAGCAAAGTACAAGAAACGAGACAGAGGCATCTTTTTTTAAAAAAAATCAGGAATTCAGATTTTCATGAGGATGATAAAAAGGAGAATAAACTCGGGGAAGTTAAGTGTCAAAGTTTAATTAGGTATGCCAAAAGAATGAAGAGCAACTAACAAAGGATTCAAAAACTAACAGCAAAATATTTAAGCATAAAGTCTTTCAAACAATCAGTGGAGCAACTGGATGATCAAGGATTCTGAAGAAGCACTCAAGAAAGAAAAGGCCATTGCAAAGAATTAATTTAGCTTCTCCTCATTGGTCTTCTCTACAGAGGTGGTGTGAGAGAGTCCCATACCTGAGACATTCTTTTTAGGTGACGAATCTGAGGAACTGTCCCAGACTTAGGTGTCAGTAAAGGAGGTTTTGGAACAAATTGATAAATTAACAGTAAAAAGTCACCAGGACCAGATGGTATTAGCCAGACAGTTCTTATAGAACTTATATAGGATGTAGCAGTAGTACTACCTGCGATAGGTAATCTGTAATGTAAATGATCCTCAGTACCAGATGGGATTCATCCCAAAATTCTGAAGGAACTCAGATATGAAACTGCAAAGCTAACAATTGTGGTATATAATCTGTTGCTTAAGTCAGCCTCTGAACTAGATGACTGGCAGATAGCTAATATGATGCTGAGTTTTTTAAGAAGTTTCCAGAGGTGTTCCTGACAATGACAGGAACATGGGGCTGGAATAATCTGTATAGTGAGAGTGATGAGAGCCATTGAATCAAACTGTAAACCCTGGATATAATAGAAACTGCTTCAAACCAGAGGGTCCAGCAACACCACAGAACTGTTAGTTCCTGCACCAACAATTAGAGACCAGTAACCCTAATTTTAGTACCTGGCAATTTGGTTGAAACTATAGTAAAGAACTGTATTATCAGAAACATAGATTAACATGATTTGTTGGAGAATATTCAATGTGACTTTTGTAAAAGGAAATCAAGTCTTGCTAATCTATTAGAATTCTTTGGGGGGTCAGCAAACATGGACAAAGGCGATCCTGTAGATATAGTGTACTTAGGCTTTCAGAAGGCCTTTGCCAAGGCTCTTAAGGAAAGTAAGAAGTAATGGGAATAGAGGAAAGGTCCTCTCATGGATCAGTAACTGTTTAAAAAACTAAGAAATAAAGGGTAGAAATGAAGTATCAGTTTTCATAGTGGACAGAGGAAAAAGTGATTTCCCTTTGGGATCTGTACACGGAGCAGTGCTATTTAACATATTTATAAAGTGTCTGGAAAAAGGGGTGAACAATGAGGAGGCAAAATGTATACAGTGTTAATTTACTCGTGACAGTGGCCCAAAGCATTCTGCAAGAAGTTACACCAGGAATTAAAAAAAAAAAAGTGACTGGGTAACAAAATGGTAGTGGTAATTCAGTGTGGGTAAATGTAAAGTTACGCACACTGGGAAACATAATCCCAATTATATATACAAAAGGATGGGCTCTAACTTAGCTATTACTACTCAAGAAAGAGATCTTGGAGTCATAGTTGTCTGTAAACATCTATTCAATGTTCAGTAGCAGTCAAAAAAGAGAATTTTCGGAGCCATTAGGAAAGGGATATATAATTAGTAGTTTAAGTACAATGTCACTATATAAATCCATGGTACGGCCACATCTTGAAGATTGCATGCAGTTCTTGTTGTCCCATTTAAAAAAAGATCAATTTGAATTGGAAAAGTTACCAGGAAGGGTAGCAAAAAGCATTAAGGGTATGGAACAGCTTTCATATGAGGAGAGATTAGCAAGAATGGGACTTTTCACCTTGGAAAAGAGATGAATAAGGGGAGAAGGAGATCTCTCAGAGGTCTATAAAAATCATGACCGGTGTGGAGAAAGTGAATAAGGAGGTGACACAAGAATCAAGGCTCACCTGATTAAATTAGGTTTAAAATGGAAATATTTCTTTACAAAGTCCATAGTCAACCTGTGGAACTCCTTTCCAGGGGATGCTGAGAAGGCCAAAAGTATAATTAAGAAAAGAATTAAGTAATAGTAAGTTAATGGAGACTAGGTCCATCAAAGGCTATTCATCAAGATAATCAGGGATCTAACATCATATTCAAAGTGTCCCCAGGCTGTGACTATGGAAAAACTAAGTGTGGACAACAGGAGATGGATCACTCAATAACTGCTCTGTTCTGAAGCAGCTGGCATTGGTGAATATCTGAAAACAGGCTACTATGTTAGGTGGACCATTGGTCTGACCTAGTATGACTGTTTTTCTACTTCTCTAGTAATGGACCAATAGCATTGTCAGGAATTTTTTTGTTCCTAATATGTTAATAAAAAACTCCTTATTGTACTTAGCTGCCTATAGTTCCTGTGCTTCCCTTATCAATTTTCTGCATTTTCCAACTTCTGATTTATATTCATTACATTCCATTTCTCGTTTCTTTGTTTTATTATAGGTCTCTCATCTAAATCTGACCAGTTTTTTAACAAATATGGCCACCTTCCGTGATTGTGGTTTTTTGGGCATCTGGTATGATGTTCATAAACAATTCCCAATTATAATTCAGAGTTTTCTGATTAAATTCTTCCTCCCAGCTAGTTTGTCTCAAGTGTTCATATGTTCCAGAATAAAACACAAAGATTCAAACACCATACTGCCAGAAGTCCACTAGGTTTAGCATTAAGAAGTGCAGTTTCCAGTGAGTTAGTTCAATTGTTGTTCATTATTTGTTTTCCGATCATGCTTAGGAATCTGTTTTCCTAAAGTTGTTAGGAGGCAGTAATTCAAAAATTAGGGGAAAATGTATAGTGGAAAATTAGCCTCAAAGGAGAAACTAGGGAGAGACTAGTATCCTTATCCAACCATACATTATTGAGGTGAGATTATTAAAACTACAAGATTGTGAAAATATCTAATTTCCTTTTTACCATATATGCTAATCATAATGGATTTCCCTAATTCTGAATAGTGAAAATTGTCGTCACTTTCACTTTTGTTTATAGTCAGTCTTGGTTTTTCTCCTGCAATGACACAGTATTACCAAATAGCTGAATTGTAAACAAACCCAAATAAAAGTTGCTTCATTTGAATGATAAAGATTATTAAAATGTTTTATTAATATTTTGTTTGGAAAAACCTTTGTTTTTTGCAAAACAAAATTCAAAGTGAAAACTAATAGATATCTGTTTTTGTTTTCTGCATATTTATAGACTCGGTTGCTAAGAGTTATCTCAGAAAATCATGCACTAATGTGTTAGCTTTTCAAATGCTTGTTTTGGAGAATGACATCTTGGTACATTTTTAAATTGCATTTTGAAAGTACTCCTCTTCCTGTATCACCTTTCAAAAAGAGGCAAAATATGAACATTTTGTACACTTTAGATTCCCTATTGACCTTTTTGATTTTCATTTTCCCTATTCCTTTTTCTTGTGACAGAATTATGGATCCAAGCTTGCTAAGAGAACGAGAGCTATTCAAAAAACGAGCACTCTCCACTCCTGCTGTAGAAAAGCGTACAGCAGCTTCTGATTCAGCATCTTCCAAAAAGAAAAAAGCAAAGGTAGAGCAGGGTGGATCATCGAGCTCAAAACAAAACACAGGTTGGTTAAAATTCCTCTGATTGTGTGAACTTCTACAACTCTGAAATAATTTTGACTCTTGAGGATGGAGGTAGAGTGTGGGTGAGGCCCTCTGGATGGTGTAAATCAGTGGTGGGCAACCTGTGGCCTATCAGGGTTCTGTGTGTGGCCCTCAAGATGTTTTGTTTACCGTTACCCACGCACACAGTTGCCAGGTTCCACTGGTTTCCATTTACATAGTTTTTTTCCTACTGGTAATTATTACAAACAAGGGCACATGAAATGAGGTGCTTGTTGATTGCATGCAACATTGACTGTGAAAGTCGTGTGCTCCCTCTGCATCCCATTCCAGTGCTGCTGCGGTACGGTCGGCACACCCAGCAAATTTTAGGTACTCAGTCACAGGTAGCAAAACTACCCTGTCCTGGGAGACCATCTTGGTTATGACAATCTTGCGGCTCGCTGAGATGGAGGGCACTAGCCATGGTTGCCCATCACGGGAATAAATGCTGGCTTCTGAACTTTGCAGCCAATTTATGCTTGGCTCTGCTTCATGAAGAAGCTTCTGGTGTGCTATGGTAGAGTGTCATTCTAGCTCTTTCCATTGAATGCTTTTCAGTATTTTCTTGTCTTCGCCTCACCCCACTCCCTTCTTTCCTTTTATCTAGGCTTTTATATGGGGTGTTCATAGCTGTACCATTTCAGGTCTGATTTACACTTAAAACATAGATCAACAAATCTACAGATCTCCTGAATAACATAGCTATGCAGATATAAACCCTCATTGTTGATGCAGGTATGTTGATGAAAAAACACTCATGTTGACCTAGCTACCCCCATTCAGGGAGGTGGAGTTACTACAGCAATGAGAAAACCCCTTCCGTCAGTGTAATGTGTGTCTATACCATCGGTTTACAGCTGCATAGCTACAGTGTCATAACATTGCCACTGTAGCCCATAAAATAAACAGCCTTTGAGTGTCTCCCAAAAGTAAACTCAATAACAAAGTGGGGTCTCTCTCCCTTCCTTGCCAATATGTAGGCTGAGAATTTGGATTTTTTTTTACTAGGAAGATGGGAGCATGGGGAAAGAGCTGGTTTTGATGTTTTGCTTTGTGTACCTTGAGGTTAGAGGTCATTCCTATTTTGTCTAGCAGTAAGTCTTAATCTTTCAACCTGGGAAGATTCAATAACTTAGGGTCAAAGTTGCTCTGTATTGGCCAATAGTTCCACTAGAATCAGAAAGCGAGTGAGATGAAGACTCAGTAGCTAAGACCACCTCAATGCAGAGCTTTGAAAGGCAAATCAGATACCTTTAATTTAAACTGACTTCTGTGTTCAGGGATGAGCCAGCAGAGAGCAGTGGATAGAAGTGATATGGTCCTAGTGACCTATGTTGCTGAACCCATGGCGTGTTGTGTTCTGCAGTCAACTTGATAGGTTACTTAAGGCCTTTGCCTCAGGGCTCCAGAACAGTTCTATTATTGATTGGTTTTGGTGCTCTAGCAGAGTATCGGTGTTGACCGCAGGTGTCATCCTGTGCCTGAAAGGAAAATGGAGCATGCCTCCCGATCCTCATACATCTCCTCCCACTTTAGGGTGCAGTTCCACTTGGGGGCTAGTCCAGGATCCTGCAAAGATTTCTGCTCCCTGGAAGAGATGTCAGCAGCATCCACCCTGGGTCCAAATGAACTCTGGGGCTCTGCTTTTATGGTTCCTGTCCCGCCTTGGGACTTTCAGAGTTGGGCATGGGGAAGATTTGGATCACCTACCAGAGAGAGTGTAGTAGTCCCTTGCTCTTCACAGGAAGGCCACTCAACCTCACTACATCCTCCCCTTCATCGAGTAACGGACCTACACTGTCCTAGGTCTTCCTCTTGCTTCGAATGCATTGGTAGAATGTTTTCTTGTTATCCTTTATGTCTCTAGCCAGTTTAATCTCATTTTGTGCCTTCCCCTTTCTGGTTTTGTCCCTACACACTTGTATTACTTACATTCACCCTTTGTAGTTTGACCTAGATTCCACTTTTTGTGGGGCTATTTTTTTCAGATCATTGAAGATCTCCTGTTTAAGTCAGTATAGTTTCTTACCATACTTCCTATCTTTCCTGCACACTGGGATAGGTCATTCTTGTGCCCTTAATAATGTCTTTGGAAAACTACCAACTCTCTTGAATTGTTAGACTTGCTTCCCTTGGAAGCTTACGTACTACCGCTGCCCTGAGTTTACTAAAGTCTGTCTCCTTGAAGTCCAGTCTCTTTATTGTGCTGTTTTCCTTCCTGCCATTCCTTAGAATCATGAACTCTATCATTTCATGATCACTTTCACCCAAATTAGGTCCTGGGATCTGTCAATAATACATTTTATTGCAAAGAAAGATTGATAAGAGACTATAAAATAGTCAAAGTTATGCTGACTCCGGTCATCTGGAGCTTGATATGTGCTACAGAGTTAGGTTGACCATAAGCAAGCTTACACTGACCTGCTTCTGTAAGCATCTGCACTAAAATGTAGCTCCCACTGATGCAACTCATCCACTGTACCAACTTAATGACTCCACCTCTGTGAGTGGCATAGTGCTTACATCAATGTAATGAGGTTAATGCAGTGCCAGTGTAAACATTGCATTGCTTACTCGTAACTGTTCCTGCCTCTCAAAAGCCACCCCACAATTCCCTACACTGACAATTAAATCGGTGCAAGCTCTCCTGGCGAGGATGTATATCTCTGACACAAGAAGAGTAGTGTGGACATGCAAAAGACTTTACACTAATTTCTGTGGTGGCTATACCTCAATAACTTAATTTTGTAGTATAGACTTGCCCTAAGACAGGAACTCAATACATCTAGTATGAAGGTGTATTCTTACTTCTCTAGCCAGGAACAGTGGATCAGTAGCTCAAAAGACAATGCCCTTGTCTACTGAGGAGTGTGTAGTGAGGTAGAGATCAGAAATGATCTGTGAAATTACAATCTCAGAGGCAAGAAGATGGAGGCAATCTCTTAGGTGAGATGTTCTTGTTTTGGGAGTGAAAAGGCACTCATTTGCGTCCAGACAGAACTCTTGACTAAGCACTCCTTTGTGGAATTTATGGAGGTGACCTCACTCTGATGTGATAACAAACTCTTAACACTTAGGAATTGATAAGCAGTTTGGGTGAGGGTGGGACTTCTCTGAGCTACAGGGAGAAGCTGTTCGGTGCTACCAAGAAGTGACCAGAGGGGTACTTGTTTTCTAGGTATTTTTTTCTATATAAGAAGAAACCCTGCCTTATTGGGCTTTGCAAAGTATTCAGATGCAATATGTAATAGTAAGCAAAATAAATGGTTTTCGAGATTTTTTTTCTTTTTAATAAATTCATTTTTAAGAAGATTACTATTGTTTGGGTAAATTTCATACAGACTTTCTCCAAAAGGAGAGCTGCTAAAGGGTAGGGAGTTTCTGGAATTGTAGCCCCTCTCCCCTAATTTCAGCCATGCATGGACAGAAATATCCTTTCACATTGAGGTGTATTGCATGAGGCGTGACACACAGACACATCGGAGAAGCCAGTAGACCAAGGAGGAGACAGACATGAGATGGCAGGAGTGAAGGTGATAATCAGGTCGATCTGTATTTTTCCAATTATGCAACATTGTGAATTGTTCTGATGAACAAATATTTACTCTAGTTATTAAATATAGATGACAAAAGTTCATTTAAAACCAAAAATCTTCCCAAATAACATTCAAACCATATACAGATTTTGCTAGCCATTCAGGTTCACATCCGGAAGTGAAATAGTTGCTGCTTATAATGAATGATATTTAAGGCTCAAAAAGCACACGACTTGCCCATGAGATGCAAGAGGCTTCACTTTGTTTGTGGATTCTTCTGTGATCTCTAGTGATCAATCATTACTACACCACTTCTGTTTCTCTCTTTCTAAAGGTGTTCATCATGTTTCTCACCGGGTTGGATTCATTTTCTAGGTCTTTCATTGTTTTATTTTTCACACAGCAGCAACAGTCAAGCAGCTCGTAAAGGAAGGCCAGTGCCACCAGAGAAACTACAGTAAAGATAAATATAACCAGAATAATAAAGCAGGCCGTGTTCCAGTTATCATGGAAAGGGTAAATCTTTTGCACTTGGAAACCAAGATATTGGTAAAGGGATGTAGTCTCATTCCAGTGACTGGTGTTGAAGGTTGCCATCCTTGGAGAGTCCTTTTATTATGCTCACTGCAGCAGATCTGTAGGCTAAAACAGAGATAAATATGATGTTTTTAGCTTCTAAAATTGTCAGGTGTTTTTTTCTTATTCCAACTGAGTTGGAACTCAGAATATTTTCCCTAGTTGGAAGAATTTATTTTCAGAATGGCAGCTACTTTCCTGTGGCAAGCAGTGAATATTTTTGAACTGGGGAGCTTTGCCTATGTACGTTACCTTTGAAGTGAAGCTGCATTAACCTGGCTCTTTATTTTGCTTTAGCTCAAAAATATATTGGATCAAAATGCACAGTTTGCCTTTATGACGACTTTTTAAAATGTATTTTATTGCCAGACTAATACACTGCAGCATGCATCAGTATAAACACTAGTAAAGTTTAAGAGCATCTTTCATTTATTCCAAGGATATTGCAAAGAAGCAGTGTTGCAGAGATTATTTACATCTACATGGGATGACTTTAGAAACATACTCTATTTGTTACTCTTAGGTTTTTAGTGGTTTGAAAACGCACACTGTGCATATGACATTTCTAGCAAAACAAAGGACCCATGTGCTGTTACAGGATGAGTGCAGCCGAATGACTAGACTGATTAACATTTGGCATTCTTTTGAGTTCTTCCTTTTTTAGGCTTCTTCTGTTCCAGCTGTGTGAGGGGCTATGTCTACATTGGCGCGCTTTTGCGCCAAAGCTATGCAAATGAGGCT
>JANRFK010001234.1:5027407-5065566 GCA_030068395.1 Apalone spinifera
TTGCATAGCTTTGGCGCAAAAGCGCGCCAATGTAGACGTAGCCAAAGTGTTTGTAGTTTTAAATACAGTACAGTTCTGTTTATTAGAATGGTCTGTGGGGCATCTGATTCCATTGGATAACTGTATGTTTGGCTAAATGGACATGCTTTCTTAAGCTGCAGGATTTCTGGGGAGGTGGCAAGGAGAATGGAAGACAAAGAGGGAGAGTAGTAGCTGCAGGAAATAGGAGCCTTGTTAGTGCTACGTTAGCACTTCCCAGCACAAATAGCATTAGGGGAGGGAGTTAGCTGTTCCCTTAGTATTTATATTGGTGCCTGCAGAGCCCAGGGCTGTCAGTGTTGGGAAGTGTTCAAGCAGCATCAAGGAGCTTCCTGTCCCCAACAGCTCCTCCCCCTGCTCTCGTTGTCTTTCCTTTACCTTCTGTCTCCTTTACGCTCCTCTTGGCCTCTTTTCATTTCCATTCTCGCTTTCTTCTTCCTATTCAGAAATCTTTCTATGTCACAGTTCCCACCCCGAAATGTTAATCAGTTGGTATTTAACCGACAGGGCTATGTGGGGACGCAATGTTGTTTTGCATAACTAAGCAGTCTGGATCATTTGAATTTGGTTACATGGAATCCTGTTGCACTTAGAAATTGTAACCGTTTTGGGAATGAGTTTCCAAAAGCAAGGTTGAACTTTCAGTTGCTCTCCTGGTTTATAATAGCACTTATAAAGGAGAAAATTGTATTATTGCCCTTTCTGTTAACATGCACGCTTCATAACACGCTCCAGTCCAAATTCTCGTTGCTTCCTGGAAGTGGCTAGCATGTCTCTGCAGCTCCTGGGGGAGAGAAGACCGGGGGGCTCCTCCACGCACTGTCCCCGCCATGAGCTCTGGCTCCGCAACTCCCATTGGCAGGGAGCTACAGAGGCGAAGCTTGTGGCGGGGCAGTGCACAGAGGAGACCCCTGGCCTTTGCTCCCCCTAAGAAGTACAGGGACATGCTGGCCACTTCTGGGAAGTCCCCTCAGGTAAGCACCACACCACACCCCAATCCCCAGCCCTACCCCTCTCCCAAACCCAAACTGCCTGAGCAGTGGCCAGTATGACTGATCTGGGGCTGCCTGATTGGCTCGGGCAGCCTTGGAGCCAGCCGCATCATGGAGGTCACAGAAGTCAAAGAATTCTAGACCTCTGTGACACAAATGCAGCCTTACTTATAAACAGTTTTAAACAGCAGTCGTCTTATAATATTGTAGCTTTTGCATAGTACAGAGGACCGGGAGCGACTTCATAGTTAAGAGCTTGTCTAGGGACATCCAGGAACATTCATCAGAATTTACTAACGGTGGGAATTTAAAGTGGATTAATCAAACTGCATTAAGCCCCTGAGTGAACAGCCTCATTCAAAAGTGAAGTGGTCTTAATTTTGTTTAAATTAATACACATTATAGCCCCAAATTAAAATCATATAGGCAACTTCATTCTGGTATTTTAGAACTCTCGAGAGCATGATTGTGCAGCCTTAACGTTTTCTTAATATGTATTTTGTATGTAAATGAATATATACATTCTCCTACACAAACTTGGTACAAGAAGACTGAAGATTAGGCAAGAAAGGCTAGAGGTCTCTTGCATGCTATACTCACACAGGAAGGATATGATATGACATTAGTTATGTAGCTCTGATATTAACCAACTAGGAGATTTACTCAGCATTGCTCAGGTGCTTAACTCAAATAATTTTTGTTTTTCTACATTTAAGTCATTTCCCCTGGGGTGGGTATGGAGATGAAGGGTTCAGGATGCAGGCTGCCCCGGAGAGAGAGGGCAGTCCCAGCCCTCTCTCACTGCAGCAGCTTGTAGCCAGGGGAGAAGTTCCTGTTCATGGTTGCTGCCACTGCAGTGAGCACAGCCAGGGGAGGGGAGCATGTTCCCCGAGATACATGGACAAACACACACAAACAGACAAGTTCTCTGAAATGTATATTTGATAGCTGTCCCTTTTGCCACCCTCCCCCTGCTGCCCCAGTGGAATGTTAGCTGTCCCTGTCCCCGTCCCCATCTCTGGCCCCTTGCTACCCCTATGGTCATTCTACAGTATAACTATCCCTACTGGCAGAGCCCTCCCTTTCCATTTTATGAGAAACAGTCAAATTCCAGGCACATCCCATTGTCCTAGCACAACCAAACCCTGACCTTGCTTTAAGTTAGGATAAAAAGAAGCTGCGTACCAAATTTGGCTCTTACTGTTTAGGAAGAGTTCTTGAACAGACAGACAGACACACTCACACAAGCTTTCTCAAACATATAGTAGACTAGAAGACTTGCCCAGCATTGCCTGGGTCCTTCAGGGCAGGGCCTTGGGGGATGTGGGGAGGGTGGAAGTGGGGGTGCGAGAGTGAGAGTTGGGGGACGAGGGAGGGGCTGAGGGCAGGAGGTTCCATCTGGCGGGACTTTCTCTCCCCTTCCTCCCCCGGTCAACAGAGGCCTTTTTCCCCCCTCCCTTAGGCTCTGTGGCCAAGGGGGGAAGGGTTTGAAGAAGGGAGGCTACTTACCCGATCTGGTGGCAGGCAAGATGGTGGAGCCCCAGCCCTGCTGGCCACTCCCTTGACGGTGCGGCTGCCCCAGTGGCCACACTCAATATCACATCCCTCTTTTCTCTGCCTCATGGGCAGTTGGTGCAGCTGGAGGTGGGGCCTGCCTCCCCATATCCCACCTACAGCCCCGCCCCCCATGGGGAGGGGAGGGAGTGGGGAAGCATTCAGAGCTTGGCCTCCCCAGGGGAGGTGACAGGCAGTGCACTGAGTGGTTCCAGCCTTCCCGACTGGAGCATTGGAAAGGTGGGTGCTCTGGGTGGACTGTGGGCCAGGGCCAGGCTGGCAGTTTGGGAAGGCAGAGCCTGTGCCACTGAACGCTTACATTCTGCCCCTCCCTTTGCATGTTATGGAAGGAAGATAGTCCCATTCCCTGCACTTCTTGTTTCTTTATCACAACCAAACTCTGACCTTGCTTTAAGCTGGGAGAAGAGGAAGCTGCCTACCAAATTTGGTGGTCCTACTGCTTCCCATTTAGGGGGAGTTCTTGAACAAACAGACTCTGACAGGCATTTCTAAACTAGATAGATAGATTAATGAAGGATGCTCACTTTGACTGTAAAACTGTGTTTTATACCGTATACAATTGCACTGAATATGAGGCAGATTTGCTCACTTAATATTTCTTACGAAAATCTTCAGATACATTTTTGTTTGGTAAATAAAACAATGAGTAAAGGTATAGCTTGCCAGGAAGTCTGCCTGGGTAGGGATGTTAAAATGAATCAGCTAATCGGATAGTCTATGGAATGTCCATCAACTATTCTATTAGTTGATAAGGGTGCTTCTGCTTTGAAATGTAGCAAGAGCCCGCCCGGCTGTTGCTACATTTCAGAGGCGGAGGTGCCACTCGACATTCCACCTTTGAAATGTACAAAAGCCCCAGTAGGGTCATGCCGCATGGAGCCCAGGGCCAGGCTCCATGCTGCACTTCCACTTTGAAATGTACAAGAGCCTCAGCGGGGACTCTTGTACATTCCAAAGATGGAATGCCACCGCTGCGCCCCTTCCTCCTCCCATGGAGGTGGAGCTGGGGGGAACCGGCTTTTAAGCCAGCTCCCTCCAGCACCCCCCGCCTTTGCTGCCTCTTTCTGATAGAGGCAGCAAAGGCGGGGGCAAGCAACTAGTCGATTACTGTGTCAGCTATCCGATCAGCTTTTGTTTGTCGGATAGTTGACTAGTCGATTAGTCATTTACATCCTTATGCCTGGCTACATTTTATTTAACTTTACTTAATCAAAATGCTACACTACCCGAAAATGCTTATTGTAAAGAAAGCAGTAATAGTTTCTTTACAAAATTGAGAACCAATATATATAGATAATTGAAAGGAAAAATGATAAAGCCCAAATTTCATATTACTTACTCTAAACAGTTTGTCTATATGAATCTACCAATAAATTGTAAATTTGGTCCATTATTAATTTAAAACAGGAAACTGCCAGTATGCAGTTAGCTTATGTTGTATTGCATTGCTATTTTTTATATAGTGTACATCATGTGATTTGTGGGCTTTTGTTTGGCTGAAATGAAAACCAAAATGAAATTATGACATCAGTGAGATGTCTAGAGTTTCCCTGTCAGGACGAGTACATCCATGGAAAATGTGTTGTGGGAGCTGAGGATAAAGGCTAGCTAAGAATAAAGAAATGGACTATTTACAAATATTAATAAAGGTTTTTATAAACTGAAATAATTATTTAGATGCAGATTTCTTTAGAATATGATTTTTAAGGTAACTTAGATAAAATAAGACTTCAAAATGCTTTTTCATCTTGCCTTTTCATCTCTTTTTGGGAGGGGGTGTGGAGAATGAATTGTAGTGGTAATGTTAGCCCAGGTGCTGCTCCAGCACCACTGGAAGTGGAATATGTCTATTCACAGGGCTGTAACTGTGGTGGGAGGTAAGTGGAGAAGCCACTCGGGGCACAAAGCAGAGGATGGGAAGTGCAGAAACATTAAGGGGAAAATAGTAGGGATAGAGCCAGTAGTGGACGTGGTATTTCCATCTTCACTTCTGTGCTGCTGTGGCAGTAGTGCTACCTTCAGAGCTTGGAAGCCAGAGAGCGATGGTGGCTGGCCAGGTCCCAGCTCTTGAAGTCAGCATTGCCCCCAGCAACAGTGCAGAAGTAAGGTTGGCAATCTCTTACCTGCAGCAGGGCTCTCCTATTTTTTCCCTAATTTTTTCTGTGCCATTTTTGAGCCTCTTGTGCCTCCCCAGCTTTGTGCCCTGGCCAGCTGCTCCATGCAGCCCACCCTGATTACAGCCCTGGACTTACACCAAATTGTCTGATTATCTCTTCCCCCTCCCCCCCAAAAAAACAAAAAAACCAAATCACAAGCACAGAATAATAGTTGAGTGTTTATATTGTTCCAGCAAATTTTTCTTAAACAAATAGATCTACTGTGGTTTTTCTAAATTACTGAAATGAATAAAAGTCCATTATTACTTTTCCACAGTTTTCCATGTCTTGTCCACAACTCAGCCACTATTATTTTAAGATCATCCCATGATGCAGCTCGGGTCTTAGCCATAATTAATTTACTGTAATAATGTAAGTTGTAAGACAATATTTGTTAACCTCTTTGATATTTGTTAGCTAGCGATTCAGATACATGATATACGAACTGATGTTCTGAAGATGGTACTACTTAAATGGTGGCTAGGAAAATTAATTTTATCCATTGAAGAGAGAATTTCATATAACTCTACATTATAAATACATTTGGGGAAGGAGGCCGGTTACTCAGCTGTGGGCTGATTTTGATAGAATTCTAGAGGTGCTGGCTGTCTAATAGAGACTATAATCCCCCAGACATGACTAAAGCCAAGGCAGTTGTTTAGTCATTTTCAAACACTTGTAATCATGAACTACCAGACTAAAAGCTTCATTGCAGATCCATCAAAATTAACTGCAGCACTGACAAGAGTAAGAAAGGGCACATCTTCGAAAACTGTCAGATAAACTGTGTTTCCATTTTTTCTAGGAATATTTAAAATTGACGTTGAGCCAGTTTGATTAAGTATGCATTGCAGGTATTGTGTGTGAACAGAATTTAGTAGCAGTTAAGTGTTTAATGAATTGAGTTCTATAATTTCTATACTAGGTTTTTTATTCAAAAGTCATTCTGTGGATGCTGTGGTAATAATGGAAGCTTACTTGGAATTGTATTCAGAGGAGCAGAGGCAAAATGACTCATTTTAATGCAGTGTTGAGGAAGTCTCAAATAAAAAAACAACTAGACAAACATCTTGGGGTAATGGTATCTAGAAACCTCTCATGGACTCTAGCCTGTCTGCATTGTGCAGATGGATTAACCATCATATATTTACCCCAGTAATATGTTAGGTGATGAGGTTGATTTTTGTGCTAGTCTAACAAACCAGTTCTCTAGAACACATTTGTAGCTTAGCTAGGCACTGTAATTTCTAAGCCATATAGTGACTATTTTATTGTTTATATTTGAAAAATAAATACTCTAACATATCTTGTTTTTCTTTGTTTCAGAATTAGCTTTTTCTAAATAAAAATAGTTGTATTAGCATCTGCTTAGAAAAAATTGACTAATTGGAAGATAAGGCTGCAAGAAATTAGCTACTAGCTAGCAAACATCATATACATTTTATTTACTGTGGATTGGCTGGGTGTGTTGGGTTTCTTGTAAGATGGAGTGGTCATCAATTTTCCATTAATGAACAGATGGTAAAAATGCTTGTCTGATAGCAGCAGATTAAGGATTGAAGCAGAGTAAAATCCTGCTTAAAACACAAAGAAAATTCGTGCTGTCTTTTATAGGAGAAAGGCTTTGTAGAATTCTTTTCTAGACTAAAGATATATTTTCTTTCAATAATCAATATAAACAAGACAATTTTAAAAAAAGGTACAGACCTACCTCTTATCTGAAAGGATGCTGAAAAAGCGCTGGTCTGCTCTGTATTTTAATGCAGCCTATTGCACAGCTAAAATGGAGCTTTACTACTATTGGCTAGGGTGATGCTGCTGACAACTTCCTTTATGCTCATTTGCATCAAACCCACCACCCTAGGTGTAAATCATTCATAAATTTAAATGTTATTGTGTAGGATAACAAACAGTCTTATCCCATCCCTTATCTTATTCCTTTGCCATATGAGCTGATTAACAGTGAATATGTTAGCGATACAGTGATTGTGAGGACATGCTTTGGCTTTGAGCTGGAAGACAGAGCATGATATTTGAAATGTTAATACAGTACCTGCCAAATTCTGTTTCCATCCAGTGTTAGATATACTTACAATACATGATAAATGCGCCATGGCCAGGTAGATTAAACAGGTTAATAGAGAACAACATGGTTGCCTTTGATTTAATTCTTTGACAGGATTTTTACATAATGTGGTGTTTTAACCGTAAATTATCAGTTGTGGACATAGAGGTGCTCTCTGATCTTGATTTACTGATTTATTAGGTCTGTAACCATTTTGGTAAATTTTCTTCATAGAGAGGATTTTTATTTTTATTAATTTTTTTTTTATTGATACAAAATAAAAGCAGCTTGCTTTTATTTCTTTGTTTTCCAACTTTTCAACTGAAGTTTCTGGAGATGGTCTATTTTGTTATATCTTGACTTATGCTATGTATAAACACTCTGATATAAAAAATAATATATAACAGTTATTTGATTCATTGTGGTTATTTTATTCCACTTCCTATTTTGGTCCTTGTCCTTGCTAATCTGCAGTGAAGTCCTAAACTTGGAGTTATGACATGAGAATCTGTTTCTGAGTTTTTCACATGGCATTCGTTTTTAGTATGTTTATACCCTTTTGTAAAATCTTACCTAAGCCCTTGATTTTAATGTTAAGTCTCTACAATAATTAGCAAATGTGTCAAGGAAATTATCTATGAAAAACAAAAAAAGTAAACACTTAAAAAATCTGACAACTTTGAAAGTTTGTTTCACAATCTTTTTATATAGTGACTCGCAATTAAAATTAGCACATAACTGGTGGTGTGCCAAATGCTTCCTGCCTCTTCTGAAAGGACAGCATAGATAGTGTGGGTGTAGTCGTAGATTAAATTTTGAAACTTAATTTACAGTTCCCTTTAAAGAAGCAAGGGGATGCTAAATTTAAACACAGTGAATAGAATATGTTTTCTCTGAGTCTACCACCTAATGTGATAATCCACTTTCTGAGTCTACTACCAGTTACTGACTGAGAATGAAGGGTCCTTAGCAAAAGTCTCAAATTTATTACAATATGATAAAGTGTTAGACTGGATCCACAAAATATATCATTGCTGGTACCCTGTTGTGGTGCCTTAATGAGGGGGTAAAAAAAAAAAAAAAGACTTTCAAAAGTTGTTGATTTTTAAATGCCTTTACTTTTGGATAGGCATTACGTTGCTTTTCAGTGGTAGATGTTGAGGATTGGGTTCAGATTGACTTGCTTATCAGTGAGAGTGTTTTGCAGGTTGTTGATGTATGCCAAGGCTTAGAAGAAAGTATTCACCAACTATAGAATTTCCAGTTGGAAACCAAACACTCAGAAATGGTACTAGAGAGTTGTAGGCCAGTGACTTTGTTAGCTACCACTCCTACACTACACTTGGGCAATCATCAGTCAAAGCAATGGTGGAGCCAGGGCAACAGCATTTTACCATTGTATTGTATGAGCCTGTTTGGAGCATTGTAAGACGTAGTTTTTAGTCTTGGAAGGTCTCTGCTGGAATGAATTAAGGCCAGTTATAAAATAGTAGGTTACTGATGGAGTTGAGTTGAATCTTCCCTTTCGGAAGTGCTCTGTGTTTTGAGAATCGCATCAATTTATTAATTTATATTATGTCAAACAAAGATTGTGTTAAGCGTTTACAGTTACTTAAGTGCATATACCAGTAAGCCAACTGTAAGAAAGACTGGATGTTGCTATTTAAGTTCTCCCATCCCCATTGCAACCTACAACTACAAATTTGCATCCTTTACATTCTCATCCATACCACAAATGACTTTTCCTTCCACACAAAATGTGCAGAATTTAACTCCAGCCATGCAAAGTGGTTTGAAATACTTAATGACTAGTTGTTTAACATGTTAAATTGGTGCTGTACTAATTTGGAATTTTTGTATCAAGAATAGATGGCTTTCTAAAAGATGTGCTATAGTTCAACCTGTTAACATTCAGGAGTGACTATGTGAAATTCTTTGGCCTGTGTTTTATTCCAGATGTCAGATTTGATTAAGAAGGTGAGCCCTTCTGGCCTTAAAATCCATGAATGTATGTGATGATAATATGTGTGCATGCTTGAGGGGTTTTGTATTGGTTGGATGGTGGATTTTTAAGTAGCAGTCATTTTAGTTTGTTGATCTTTTGGGGACATTGTTTCTAACATATCTGGTATTGTTATTGAGTAATGTAATGAAGAAGTGCCCTGTATTTTATTTCTTCAGTGCCTGTTTCTGTGGAGGAGTCATAATTGGCTGCGTGAAGGGAAGAGGCATGTTGTGACGGATATGGGGCAACACGTTGGTTTACATTCTTGGGAGGGTTGGCAGTGGGGGCCCGTGGCCATGTCTGGAGGATAGGGCAGAAAGAAAAGAGGAAACTGGGAGTGGAGCATTGTGAGGGGGAGGGAGAAGAGTTTTTTGCTGAAGTGGGCGTGAGAGAGAGAGAGGTTGAGAGGCAAAGGACGGAGGGTCTGTGGCTGCCTGAGCAACTCAGGTGTGTGAGGGGCAGGGGGCTCTTGCAGAACTCCTTGCCTGCCTTCCTAGCACTAATGCCTTGAGGCAAAAACACTTTGCTCCCCATGAATTGGGAGGCGGGCACCGTAGTAGACAAGGAATGTCTGCACCAGTGTGTCTTCATAGAGCCACTAGGCCACCTTGAACAGATACAAAACCGTTATCTTGAGTAAGGGGAATAACTGTATGGTTGTAAAAATTCAGAATTGGCCTGTGTCTCTGATAAGAATGGATTTGTGAGCTCTTGTTTGTGGGACTGTAGGTTGGGCTTTGACTCCAGAGCTTACATTCTAGACAGAAAAATCAAAGACTCAGGGGAAGGAAGGAAACATAAAGCAAAGTCATGCTGTGGATATGTTCTCTCCTCTTTCATCACTGAAGGTGGGTTAATACCTCCCACCTATGGACTGCCTCCAGATTCTAGTGTTTTTGGAGTCTCTAGGACTAAACCCTACCCTTCCATTCAGGCCAGCAGCTTTTCTGCCTCCAGCAGAGGCGCAGATCTGTGGTTTCTCCCAAACATTTTATTTAATAACTTGAATTTTTCTTCATTTTCCTTAAGTAGCAACTTATAATCTTTCCCTCTCCTCTCCTGAATCAGGTATTTGGTAGCACAGTAGATTCAGCCATCCAAGATCTGTTACTTCAGCATTTCCTCTTTGGAGTGCCTTTGGCCCTGCTCAGCTATAGAGCTGTTCTGCACAGGCTAAATCTAAGTGGTGTTCCCTATGGGAGACAGTATTTACAGGCTCTAAATAATAACTTCACGATAGTGTGCTGGGGCCAGAGTTCAAGTAGCTGATGGATTAGGGCTTTCGGGGGGGGGGGGGGAAGAGGGTGGGGTGTACATAAAATGACACACAATTTAAAATGCAGAGATCCATTAATTTTTTTTCCATCATCCCATTTTGCTGCTTATCTGTGGTAACTGCTGTGACTGTTTACATGCAAAAGTAATAGGAAAGTACTGAATGTATTTAACTGTCTTTTGGTTAAATTTAGTAGGTAGAAATTAAGAGCCTGTGTCATGGGACCAGCCATTTAGCTATGAAAATTGTTTAGTTTGAAAACCTCTGCTATAGTTATTTTTAATTTCTATTTCTCTGGCTGACATTTGCTCATATGTTAAATTAGACATTTATTTGCATAAGACAAGAAGACTGAGTATTTTTAGAAACTTATGTATATTTATTCATTAATGTACATGTTTGATGTAATGTTCATTAACTACTGTGCATGCTACAGTAACTACTGAGAGAGCTGTTCATTTATGTGACGGATCCTGATACCTAGTACTATATGACTAGTTTTGTGACTGATAAAGTGGCTGATGGTTAAGAGGAAAGCTTTGCAAGAACTGCCTTATAGTTTAATTGTAAGTTTCTTTGGTCAGAGATGGTCCTTTATTCTGTATTTGTACAAAACTTATTATATTAGAATCCTGGTATATGATTGGGGTGCTAATATCTAACCTAAATCTCCTTTGCTGTACATTAAATCCATTACTCCTACTTTCTGTGGACAGAGAGAATAATTGATCACCTTCCTCTTTGTAACGGCCCTTAACATATTTGAATACTTTTATCAGGATTGTCCTTGGTCGTCCTTTCTGAAGACTAATCATGCCCAGTTTTTTAACCATTCCACATGAATCAGGTTTTCTAAACCTTTAACATTTTTAATGCGCTTCTCTATATTTTCTCCAGTTTATTCCCACCTTTTCTAAAGTGTGTTATCAGAATTGGGTGCATTATTCCATCTGAGGCCACACCCATACCAGGTAGAGTAGGAATTATCTCCCATGTGTGCTATATGGCAGGTCCTGTTAGTGAACTTCAGAATGATTTTAACCTTTTTTGCAGCTGTATCACGTTGTTGACTCATATTCAAGTTGTGATCCACCATGTCCTCCAGATCCTTTTCAGCAGTACTACCACCTATCTAGTTATTCCCCACTGTGTAGGAATGCATTTGATTTTTCCTTAATGAAGTACCTTGGATGTCTCTTTATTGAGTTTCATCTCGTTGAATTCAGTCCCAGTTGTCCAATTTGTTAGAGTAGTTCAGAATTCAAAACTTACCCTCCAAAATGCTAGCAATCTCTCTCAGCTAAGTATCATCCACAGATTTTATAAGTGTATACTCTCCATTCCACTAGCCAAGTTGTTAATCATATTATCTATGTGAGTAATTGTTTTCATAACAGCCACTTAGCAGCTGCTACTTATAAACAGGAAATTGGTCGTCTATTTCATTCTTCATGAATAAACATGGAACTTTTTTTAGATTGTTTAGAAGTTTGGCTTTAGAGCTCCCCAAGTTAATGTAAATCTGAAAAGCATAGATAGTATATTGGGTCTAGTTTGCCAGAAGATTACAAATTCCAGTCTGAAGATTGGCTCAGGTATAGAAACCAGTAACAATGGCATTTGATTCTGATACAGATGATGCAGTTTTTGCTACAGTGATCAATTTTAGGTTGAAGAAACTCAGATTAGAAACCACATGGGAATAGAAAAGGGAAGAGGTGCTGGACTAGGATTGCTGTGGGCTCTGCTGCCCCCTGTGGCCTGATGTGGATTCCATAGTACCCAGGGTTTATAGTTTGGTTCACAGACATTTACCTCCACCCCCCCTTTCATCCCCCTTCTGTTCTGAAATTTGATTTGTCCTTTTCATATGTGTTCATTTTTTTAATAGTATCCTTTGGTATATATGGTTGTGACAATTTTCTTCCACTATTTGATCTGAGGAAGTGGGTCTGGCCCACGAAAGCTCATCACCTATTAAACCATCTTGTTAGTCTTTAAAGTGCTACATATTCCTGTATTTAGTTTTGTTCAGTGATTCTTGGCACCCCCACTAGAACAATTGTGAATAAGGGTCAAAAATTAGGTTTCCTGCTTGATCATTTTGATTGTGAAAAACTCCCTCAGTGAATATGAAAACAGTGAGACACTGTGGAAATTGACTTGTGGCTTTTCTTAATGGATTGCTTATAATTATGCTGAAATGTTACATTATGAAGTTAATATTAATAAGTTAAAAACAGTTATTGGGGGCTTGTGTATAGAACAATGTTTTCACAAATTTAAACTTTAATTTTATTGAAACAATCTTTTCATTCTCTTGGAGGGGTATCCCTCCCCCCTTTACCCCCCCCCAAAAAAAACCTTGTGCAGATTCATACTACATCATGGATTTGATCACGGCGTAGTGTCTTGGGCACTCAGTCCCTGATTCAGCAAAGTACTTTTCTCTTCTGTTTCTTGATAAATTTTCAACTGGACCTACTTTCAGAGCAGGATATGAAACTGAATCTCAACTTGCTTGCCCTAAAATCCTTGGATACATTTTGTTTGGTATTGTATTGCTTGCCATTTTAAACGAACATTTCTACTCCTAGCTCACAATGTCAGAATCGTATAGGTACCATTCAGTCAGGTGGGTGGGAATCTTGACTGCCTGTAGATGATATTCAGTGAATACAAGTTTAAAAATTGGTTTCAACAAAAAGTCAAACATGAGATATTAAGCCTAGGAATTAAAATTTACTACTTTCATATCGATTTATACTTCAATTGCTTACTTCCTCCTTAGAGCATAAATCTTAACATTTCTGCTTTTACAGAATTACATGGGGGCCATATTTTCACTCACAAAGAAACCTCTGAAAATGCCCACGTCTGACTTCTGAATTATGTATACTTTTTATTTATGATAGTAACTCCAAAAAGAGATGTGTAATTTAAGTAGGGTTAAGTACAAAACTAAAAATCTATGTCTGAGAACATGTTCTTCTGCTTCTTTTGCAGACCACAACAATGGGTCGTTTAATTTGAAAGCCCTCTCAGGAGGCTCTGGCTACAAGTTTGGAGTCCTTGCTAAGATAGTGAATTATATGAAGGTATAGTCGTTTTATTTCATGTATAATTTTTCTGAAATGTTTATACTTGTATATCCACTTAAACAGCTCAGAAATCTGTATGTATATTTTAGTGTGTGTCTGTGTGTTTGTCTTGAGAGTCTGTTTATTCAAGAACTTCTCTTAAAGAGTAAGTGCAAGGGCCACTAAATGTGGTATGCTGCTTCCTCTTCTCCTGACTTATAGAAGGTCAAGGTTTGGTTGGGAAGCACTGGGAAAGGGACTGTTTTCTATAACATGCAAATGCAGGGCTACTGTTCAGGAAGACAAGATACTAAGAGTGGCTATTGGGGGCAGCAAGCCCGCAGGGGAGAGCTAACCTGCAGAGTGTCCACTTGGCGCAGTCATACCACTAAGGGCCTGGGGCTCCACCATTTTGCCTGCCAGCACACCAGGTAAGTAGCCCCTCTGCCCCCAAACCCTTTCTCCCCCCTCCTGCCCCTTGGCCAAAGCACAGGGTGTGGGGAGAGAAAAAAGGCCCCTTGTAGCTCGGGGCGAGGGGGTGGAAGAAAACACCCCTGGTGGCTCGGGGAGGAGAAAAAGCCTGTAGCAAATGCTCTGCTCTGAGCCCCTCCTCACCCCCAACCCTCACTTTCACACTCTCCCTGCCCCCAGCCGCCTCCTACTCTTCCCCACAGATCCCCAGAGCCCTGCCCTGACTCTTGCACCCTCCACACCCTCAGCCCCATGCCCTGAAGGACCCAAGCAATGCCGAGTAAGTCTGCGAGTATTTATATAAACTGATCTTTCAGTGCAGCAGTAGTATTAAGAACTTTTATCAGACATACAGAACAACTTGTTGAATGTCAGAAATGTTGTTAAGACAAAAATTATCTTTGTCTCAGTGACTCTCGCTCAAGTTAACAGGTAAGTAGATGACCGAGAGTCTGCTGACTCAAACAGAGATGGGAACTGAACTGCTATTCAGGAGCCATCTATCAAAAGCTCTTTCAGAGCTAATTTCTTTCATATGTTTAGGAGTATCAGTTATCCTTTATACTTGGACTCATTTTAAGTGCTACCTTCATCACAACAGACATTATAGATTCATTTTCTTACTACAATTCCAGAGCAAAATTTCAAAGATTCCAATCCTTGAAGTAATATTTATTTAAATACTGTGTGTCATGACTTAAAAAAAAAATAGCTAATCCTGATGGGTGGAGGATTGCCCTAATATGCTATCAGTGTTAATAAATTGCTGTAAAGTTCCAAATTTTACTAAGTGCGTGCAGCACAATAACAAACAATATTTATTTTATCAGACCCGGCACCAGCGTGGTGATACACATCCATTAGCTCTAGAAGAAATTTTGGATGAAACGCAACACTTAGATATTGGACTCAGGCAGAAACAATGGTTAATGAGTGAGGTAAAGAAAACAATTTTTTAAACTCTAAAGATGGCTTATAATAATTAAACTCACATATATATGCTTAATGATACATGTAATACAACTGTTCAGCTAAGTATACAGTGTCCGCTTTACCTGTATTACTTCTCAAGAATAACCCAAGGCTGTAGCAATGCTCGCTCTGAAATTAAAATTATTGTAAACTTGTGAAAGATTGTATAAAAGAATCATGTGAAGAGCATTTACTAATCTAGGTATAAAGTTAAATAATTTTTTACTAATGCAATACAATGAGCCAATAGTTGTCAAAGAATCTTCATTTATATTTTAAATGCAAGACTGTTTCAGCATTTGAAAATCTTATACAGGTGTTAATGAAAGAAAAAAGTTTGGCTAAAATAATATCTATATATTCACCATTATTTTCTGGTCAAAAGCTTTTTAGAGTTTTCATAATATTGGTGAGCTAAGGACGCAGTGATAGCATTAGCTGGGGATTTTTTATTTGTTTTGCATGACAAGGGTCTATTAGGAGGTTACTATTTTGTATGTACTCTTCCCTTTTATGGAAATACAATATATGTTACCAACTTGCTCCCATCCTCCTCCTTGTAACACACTTTTTACCTAATGGGACTGAATGTTTTTATGATCCTTCAGTATGCTTTAGCAAAGTAAAATAGCAAAGTAAAATTCCATAAAACACAATCGTTGGAGTCTGTTTGGTGTCTTTAAATGTAATCAGCATAATACAGCACGGCTTCTCTTCTTTTGCTTCTTTTATTTAATACCAGCTAACATAGACAAATAGCAAGAAAACAATCAGTAGTAGTTACATGAATAAGACAAGCTATAGTAAAAGTAGTGTGACTGTAAAAAGAAATATCTTGCAACATTTCACTGGCACTATACCCCTGCTAAATTCCAGAGATGCGCACCCGGAGGGTAAAATCCTGGCCCTGATTAAGTCAATGGGAGTGTTTTTTATGATTTCACTATTAGAGCATTATTCTGTAGAGGCTAAGAAGGAAACAGTTTGTGTTAAATTATTATTGCATTTATACATGATCAAGTATGAACAAAAGCCCCAAGAGCATGGTGGTCTAGTAGGCTGTTAATCAAATTATGGCAGTTCACCTTAAAGTTTGAGGCTTAAAGCTTTGGTGGTTTACATAATCTCTTGAAAATTTGGTAGGCTACCAAAGTTAGTTAACTTTTTTTTATTATGACTGTGTGTTTTCCCTCCTTTCTTCTTTCTGTGTCTCTTCTCTTTCTCCTTTCAGGGTCAGGCTGGCAGCTGCAGAAGAAACTAAGTAGAGTTGCTCTCTCTTGCAGAAGAACTTTCTTTGTGGTACTGGCTGTGAAACAGGAACATATCAATATCATTTCAGTTGCCCATGAAATCAGTGTTCAATTTCACAATGAAGCTGCCGTCATGGGTAAAGTTCTTCTGTGCAGGAGATCTGCTCTTCTAAATTTCTTCTACATCTGCTGGTGCCAGTTGACACCACTTGGGGAAGACTGACTACAGATTTGTTCATCCCAGGGTAATGTCTTTCACATTTGTAACATCAATATGACATCAATTCCATGCAGTGGGTAAATAGTTTTGTTTGGATTTTATGCCCAGAAAAATTCATTTTTTTTATCCTCTGGTATTTTTATTCCTCCCATCTCCTTTCAAAAAGGGAGTCTGCAGCTTTTTGTAACTCAGCTGCCACAAGTGTCTTTATGGAATTTCCAGCCTAAGGTGTATTGTATAAATAGTACAGAACCTCCTCTGTAAAGTATGAAGTACTATCAGGATGAATTCTACCAGTACTGGATCTGAGATCCTGAATCCCACGTCTACTTCCTAATTAAGCCTGTTAATCGTCAGCTATGATATGTTGCTGTTAAACTTGTCATCTCTCAATGACTGCTTGTTGAGTGAAATATACATATACATGCATGTTATTTCTTACGTTTAAAATTTATGTCCCTATTCCAGGCTCTAGTCAGCAATCCTAAAATAGAAGTTATAGATGGGAAATATGCTTTCAAACCAAAGTACAATTTGAAAGATAAAAAGGCTCTGCTCAGGCTCTTGGACAAGCATGACCAACGGGGACTTGGAGGAATCCTTCTGGAAGATATTGAGGAAGGACTACCCAATGCACAGAAAGCCATAAAGGTAAGTAACACTTAAGATTCACTGTTCAATCTATTTGTCTTATCAAAGAGTAGGCTAGAGAATGACTTGTTCACAATCTATAAGTTCCTATGTGGGGAAGAGAACCTGTGCAAATTTGGGTGTAGATGCTCCTATTTTGGTTCTGTAGTGGTTTATTTTGATTTAGCTTAATCTGGTTTCTTAATCCAGTATTTTTCATTATTCGCTGTTGTCTGGTCCATAAAAAGTTAACAGTTTGCCAGCTATTGTAGTTAACCCTTTAGTTCAAGTACTCGAGGTCAATGCTGAAGGTCCTGGAGCACTCCCCTGCCCACCCAGTTTAATCGGTTAAATGTTGTGTTAGCCAGTTAAACAGGATTTTACATCCCTAGTTCATAATTTTCTGGGTGCCTTGCTTGGGACACCTGGGTTCTTATTTTTTGAAGTGCTGAGCACTCATGGCAGATGGCAGCTGAAATCAGTGAGAACTGAGGACAATCAGTACCTCTGGCAGCAGGCCAGTGTGGTCTTGGAAGAGTGATCGTAATACTGGGAGTCGAGACTTCTGCCACGGATTCACTCTGTGGCCTTGGTCAAAAAGCACTGTTGCAGTTTCCTTGTATATAAAATCGGATAGTACTATACCCTCCTCTCTCACCCAGGAGTACTGGGGTGACTAGTTAGTTAATGTCTGAGCATGCTTAAGCAGAGAAATACGAAATTATCTCCTACCTCAGAACTCCCTTCATAAAATAAGTTCCTCCTGAAACATTTTCTAATGCTCTCTGGGAAGTGGAGGAGCAAGAACTCTGAGTTCAACTCCACTCCCTGTCTCTCAAATTGTTAATCTTTGTGGATCAAAAAATGTAAATCAGTGAGCAATTCAAAATAAAAATCAGATCTTTTAAAACTACATATTGATATGTCATCTTACATATAAACAGTGCCTGCATTTTAAAGAGCAAGTCTTTTGCGGGAGACCATATTCTCAATGAACAGGTTCGTATGCTGGGACTTACTTTCTAACAAAGTGCTTGCAGGTTCAGGGATCTCTTTGTTACAGCAGAACACGCTGCAGATGAAAGCCCTTTTGTCACTGCCGCACTTTGTTGTTGAACTTTCTTGTTTCTCCAGTTTCCTATGGAAGTTACCACAATGATCTAATATAATCTAGACTCAGTCTTGCAGGCTCTGTCCTTGGAATGCTTTTTTATTATTATTAACAACTACTGCTGGTCCAGTGACAATTTTAAATTAAAGCTTTCGCCCATGCAGATTCAGGTGTTGTCTTTTCTACTGAGGATCTTTACCCTGCCATTGTGAACTTATTATTAACTGACACCTTCTCTTTCTTGCTTGCACTATTCTTGGTGGCCTGCATGGTATTGCACAATCTCCCATTTTGTGGTATCCCTTACCCACTGCTTCCTTTACTGGACTTTTTTTTCCAGATGTGAATTGGTGTCTTACTACGTCTTTCACAACTTTCCTGTTCTTTGCTATTTATAAACAATTTTTTACCTCCCATTCTCTAGTTTTATACTGTTTTTACATTGTGAACTTAATCCCATTGCTCTTTTCAATTTGTCCATCTCATTTTCACTTTGTCATAGTTGTCAGATGTGCTGTTCATTTTGCTGCTATGATCTAAGTCAGTGGTTTTCAAACTTTTGTTCTCATGATCCAGTTGAAGAAATTGTTGATGCTCTGCGATCCAATATACTTTCAATAGAATGGGGGGCTGAGCAGGAGAGCTTTGGAGCTTTGGGGGGGGTCAGGGCTGGCGCAGGAGGGGTTTAGCTTGAGTGGCTCCTAATCAGCTGTGCAATGGGGGTGCTGAGGAGCTTCCTGCTTCTCCTAGCACCGCAGACCGTGCTCTGCCCCAGAAACAGCCAGCAGCAGATTCCCAGTCAGTGGAAGTGCAGAACAAGTGCTCAGGGCAGGGGCAGTGCGCAGAGCCCTGTGCACTCTCTTCCTACCCCACCTAGGAGCCAGGCCTGCTGTTGGCTGCTTCTGAGGTGTAGCACAGTCTGCGGTGCCGAGAGAGGCAGGGAGCTGCCTTAACACCCCCACTGATCACCTGATCCCCCTGCATCGAGACCCAGTGCCTGACATTCCACAATCCAATACTGTTTCATGACCCTGAGTTTGAAAATCACTGATGTAAGTCAGTGTTCAGTTGTAAACCTTTGAAAGAACAACCAAAACCAGCTACCATTCCCAAGTCGTTCATCTCTGAGGTTCTTCTGTAGAACCAACCTATTTAAATTGTTAGTAAATTTTTGAAAAAATTCTTAAAATAAAGATTTTTGCTATATAATTATTTAAATGAAAGGAAACTCGCATGGATTATGTTTTAGTCAACACATTGTTCATTAGTAAGCAGAAAGGAGAATTTTGGTATGATAATAAGCATATAATTTCAGATCTAAATCTACAAAATATGTTATTAAACCATTTCAGTCATCTAAATACCATAATGTAATAGAAAAGTCACTCATCAATGTAGTGAAAAGACATATCAAGCTCATGATAATATAAAATGGATAAACCACTAATAATCCAGTAATTAGTGTCTGACCAGAATGTCATTTCCACTTGTATGGCCATTTTCATCCTCTAAATTGTACTCCGTATTGTCAGACCCTCCTCATCCTCATTGATGTTCTCACATGTTTGCAGCCTACATACAGAGAGCATTTGGCAGGTTGGAGAGCAATGAGGATATGGGAAAACATTATTGAGCTTCCCTATTTAAACTTCAAGTGCAAAGTATCTTTTTTCACTTTGACTTGTGTCAGGAAAAGAATTTGGAATTGTATCAGGTGAAACAGGAAAATAATGAATACTTTGGGGATGCTTAATAAAATCCATGGAGTCATGTATTGTTAGCTTGGGCAGCAATTATTTTTTTTCTGGAAGAGAATAGATTAGAAAATGCATTAGCATTCAAAGTATGTTCGGATAGTAGTTGTCAGATTCATCAAAGGGCAAGAGTCTTTTGAGCAGAGGACAACCCCTCTGCCTCTCCACTTCCTTCTTACCAACAGTGAGGAGCATTGGAGCAGCTCTTATTTTGCTATGGCAAGTGATCCCCTAATGGTCTCTTTTTTATGTAAAGAGTTAAAAACGTGGTATCAGTTCCTTTAAGTAGTTCTTAGTAATTGATGCACCCTAGCTGAGGGATACCATGTGGTATTCAACACTGTATGGAAGAGGAATGGGTTTCTTTGCTGATGGCTCTATCTGGCCTGCCTCCTTGCTGCTAGCCAGGCTCTTTTTCAAAGTGATGCACAAATCCAAAATTGTCTCCCCTTGGGATTAGTTTGGGGAAGGTCACTCTGTTGAGGTGGAAAATGGTTTGCCCTTCCTTGGAGGACTGTAGATTGACAGCTGCAATATTCTTACCTTCTCATGACTGAATCTTCTAAAAATTCCTACATTTGTTTTTCATTTCTGGGAATAAATTATTTTAATTGTCTCATTTAGGGATATTAATGGGTACCCGATTAAACGCTTACCCAGTAAGCATCACTCTTAAAGGGTGGAAGCTTACTGGGAAATGGTTACCCAATAACCGGGAGCAATCCCACTTGGGTCCCCTGCATAGGGCTGCTGGGAGCCGGCAGCCCCTGCTTGGGGAGCTGGGAGCTGCAGCGGCAGCCCCTGCTGGAGCGCTGAGAGCAGCTGGCCTGGAGCAGCCCCTATCTGCAGCGGGGGCTCCAGTCCTGCCCACCCTACTTAATTGGCTAAAAGCAGTGTTACACTGTGTTGAACCGTTTAACCAGTTAAATGGGATTTTACATCCCTAGTCTTACACAGCTTCTTAGTACTTTACACAAAGTATTATTTTGATCAAAATAGAAACCGACGTAAGCACACCAAGTTTGTGCTTGGTTCCACACTTTAATTTTAGTGTTCTCTAAAAGTTTTAATATCAGCCATAAGAAATGTCATTTGCTTAATTGTAAGTTCTCGGTTGTATAATGACCATATAAAATCATGTTGGTAACTTAGTCTCCTTTTTCCACTGGGCACCCATGCTACTCTAACTCCTGAGAAATAACCCTCATTATTCAATACCCAGGCACAGTTTGATAGAGTGGTACAGAAACATGTTTTGTACCCAATCTAATGCCATAATAATTTTCCAAAAATGATATTTCACTGCAAGGTGAGGGTATGTTTACCAGATATAATGTTGAAGGTGGTGGCGCTCCCTCTCTGGATTGTGCTTTTGGGTTCTGGTGTCTTGAAGTCGTCACCCTGGGCTTTCCCTGCTCGCTAGCTAGTTTGACACAGCAACAAATAAGGGTTATGTGCATTTTATAAAAGGAAATGCTAGAAACAACTAGTAGTTTGACTTCTTTTTTTATTTGCATTTGAGGCTTTAGGGGACCAGATTATCTTTATTACTCGTCCTGATAAGAAGAAAATCCTTTTCTACAATGATAAGAGCTGTCAATTTACAGTAGATGAAGGTAGGTGTGTCCTTCATAACTTTTTCATTTGTAATTGGTCTGCATGTGTATTCCATTGTATTTTTTAAAGCACCTGTTTATAAGAAATCTGTAAGTATTATGGTCTCTTAAAATGCCTTGATTAATCAGACTGGGATTTACTTAGCATTTTATCTCCATTGCATGTTTTTTAAAATCAGCATTACCTAATAGGTCGATGAGTGGGTTCACAACTCGGAGTAACAAGTCTCCAGTTCTTTGAGAGGTTCCTCATGTCAATTCCAAGTAGGTAGGCACACATTGCATGCCCAGTCGTCGGAAGGTTTTCCCTAGGTATAATCGGGTTGGCTGTGGAGCCCCCTGGAGTCGTGCCTTCCTGGCAGTGTATAGAGGTCTCTGCCGACCCTCTGCCTCTTCAGTTCCTTCTTACCCCCAGGGCTGGTCATTTAAGCAACACTTCTCTAGCTATGGCAAGCGATCCCCTAATGGTCTTTTTCTAGTTGTGCATCTGTAAATAGTTGAAAATGTAGTATTAGTTCCTTCAGGTGGTTCTTAGTTAGATGAATTTCCCCTCACCAACATGTTTCCCTTCCTGAGGTCTGGGGCATGCCTTGGTCTCAAGCGTTCAAGCCATCTGAATCCTGTCTGAAGCCTGTGCCGAAGGGAGAGCTACATGACTCCTGTTTAAAGTGCTTGGGGGAAGCCCGTCAGACTAAAGTGCACAATGTGTAAAGGCTTCCACTGAAGAACTACAAAAAAGAGAAATTTTAGACTAAAACTGTTCCAACGCCAATGTTCTCTGACCCCAAACCCAGCACTTCGGGGTGGATTGCATCAGCTTTGATAAGAGAGAGGACTCGAGCTCTGTGGACCCCCGGCACTGCCACTCCCCGGTAATTTGAGTG
The DNA here is from genome assembly GCA_030068395.1 of Apalone spinifera. Lineage (NCBI taxonomy): Eukaryota > Metazoa > Chordata > Testudines > Trionychidae > Apalone > Apalone spinifera. The sequence goes on from JANRFK010001234.1 coordinate 5,049,504, forward strand.
CCTGGGGGATGGCACTGCTCCCATTTGCCGGTGTCGCACAGAAGAAAGAAGAGCGACAGAGGTCTCTTACACGAAAGTAGCGAAACGAGGCACCAGCAGGGTGCATCCCATGCTGGGACACCCTGCTCAGATTCAGCCAGCACAGTCAGCTCCAGGGGTTCATTGAATCCAGTAGTTCTAATGGACTCCCCAGTGCAGGAGCCTCAGGACGACGACTTAAAAGACCTTCCCTCCATGCCAGATACTTTTGAGGTGACGAGGGACGTCATAGGGATGATGGTGCAGTCCTCTGTGCCAGCACCACTAGCAACAACACAGAGGCACTGGGCCCTCCAGGGACAAGCTGGCTATAATGCAGCTCTGCTCTCCCTCACCTTGGCACTGCTCCCCAGCACCATCTCACTCCACATTGCCTTGGTCACCGGGGCCAGAGTCCTTGTTGGACTCAGAATCATATGCCAGTAGACAAAGCAGGCACCACTCCAGACAAGAGAAAGGGCAGCCATTGCCTCTGGTGTCATGGCCACTGCACTGGCAGGAATTAGCTGAGTGGCCCTTCTGGAACCCATGGGCCAAACGCCAACCCAAAGGGCCGGGATCCAGATCCTTGTCGGTGGTTTTGGAGGCGCAGACCCCTCTACCTTCAACATCTCTAGCCCGGGAACTTCCGCAGGGACAGATGGGCATACAGGCAGGCACCGAGACTGCAGTGGGATCTAGGGCAGGGACAAAGATAGCCCTGAGCCTGGAGACCAGCGCCACACACGGCATTTCAGTATTGGGAGATCTCTGCACATGAGTAGGGCGGGACAGCTTGGTGCCCTTGTAGGCATTTCAGTCATCTTCCCTAATGACACAGTGGCACACATCTACCATGCTGCTGGCCATGTACAGCAGAGCCCACCAGGAGCTGATTGGAAGAGTGGCTCATAATTTGGGCAGGTAGCGAGAGGATATGCTGGAGGAGACTGACCTCAGGCTTGACTTTTTGGTTCCTAAAGGTGTCTTGAGGGTGACTTTGCACCTCAATAAGACCATCCATAGCCCTACTAAAGTATTGTAGCAAATGCCTGACTCTTCCACTGTGGCAAAAGGGGTGGAGAAGAAATACTTTGTGCCTTCCAAAGAGTATGAGCAACTGTTCACTCATCCTCAGCCAGTCACACTGGTAGTAGAGGCTGCTGGCCAATAGGGAAGGCAGGGACAAGGAGATAAAGTTGGACCTTTTGATTAGGTAGCTTCACGGTGCCAACCAGCAGGCAGTCTTTATCCCCCGTAGTTTTACTTTTTGTAACCTGTTGTCCAAATGAACTGCTACTGATGCACTCCTGCTTGGAGTTGGCTGTGGTCCTTGTGGACGGCAAGATCATCATGAGGCCTTCTTAGATTCAATGGGCTCAGCAACCCATGCCATCGCAACAGCTGTAAACATGAGCAGAAGCTCGTGGCACCAGCTGTCGGGACTCCTGCATGAGATACCGCAGACCATTCAGGACTTACCTTTCGACTGTGTAGGGCTCTTTTCAGAGCAAGTTAAGCTCCATGGCCTAAAGGACTCAGGGGGAACTCTGACGTCCCTAAGGCTTCCTATGCCTTCCGCCCCCTCCCCTCAAGAAGAAAGCATTTTAAACCACAGCTAGCTCCTCAATTCTACCAGCTCCTCCTAGGCAGGACTGTAGCTTAAGCAGGGCAGAAGTAACAGGGACCCTTTCAGTCCTCCTCTAACCAAGGGCTCAGCAAAGGATCCCCCAGATTCGAAGCCATACTTTTGAAGGTGCACCCAGGGACAACACATCCGTTCAGATTCCAGGTCCTTCCTCCCTCTATCCCATTTCTGCCATGCCTGGGCACAAATCACGTCACAACAATGGGCATGGTAGAATTGGGATATTCTCTCCAATTCTATTCCTTCCCACCCTCCTGCCCCCTGCCCCTTCAGGGACCCTTGTAATGAGCAACTTCTTATGCAGGAGGTACAAATGCTTCTACCACTAGGGACAGTAGAGGAGGTCAGAGGGTTCTGTTCATGATATTTCCTAATCCCGTAGTCCGGGTGGTCTCAAATCTGTTCTAGACCTACAAAATCTCAACAAATTCATGAAGAAGATTAAGTTTGCCTTGGGTGTTCACCATGTGCATGTTAGTCATTGCAGCCTTCCTGCCCAAGTGGCAGGTGCAATGGTTCCATATCTCTTCAGCTGGCTAATCAAAGGCTGTTTCAGAGCCCAAGTGGGTATCCATGTAGCCTGGTTTGGACACGTTCCTCAGGCTCAGCCTAGTACTGAATGCGGTGAAGTTGACCCTCACCCCAGCTCAGAGAGTAGAGTTCATCGGAGCTTTCCTAGACTCCGGGCCTTGGATATATAAGCAGAGGGAGCAGTGAGTAGGGGCAGCTGCAAAGGAGGGGAGCATTGATTTAACCTCTGTGTAAGGCACTGAGGAGATCAGTGCTGCTTACAGTCCATGTTCCTTCTAATTATTTCCATCCATCAGCAGAACAAAGTTTGTTCTGTGCCCCAAGGCACATACAGATGTGCACCATCTGTAGAAACACACGCTGTGGGCTGTGAGTGGTTGTGGGCGCTCTGCTAATCAGCTGGGTGGCATTTGAATCTCTTCTGGGCAGCCCCCCAGCATTCAGCTGTCGGGGAACGCTGTTTACAGTTCTGGGTCCCCATTTGAAAAGGGTGTTGAAAAATTGGCAATAGCACGAACACTTCTTTCCACTGCAGAGAAGTTCCATAGGTTTGGTACTCTGGGATAGGGCAAAGGCCTGGCCGTCTTCACAGTGATATATAGCGTATGACTCAATTTTAAAAAATGTATGTGCTGAGCAGTTTGAAAAATAAGCTTTTTACTAAATCAATTACCTGGCGCTGAATTTTTCCCTTTTCTTAGATCACACGCTCCTCACAGTAGATGATAAAAGTGTCTCCTGAGAGAAACTGTTTAGTAGATAGGGGGAAGGAAGCTTAAAGCTAGTTAAGATCTTGTGGTGATGTCTGACAATTAGACATTTAAAACTAATCTATGATAAATGGACTAAAATTGAAATTGACAGCATGTAAAGTTGGAGTCCAAATCAGCATTTCTGACTTAGATCTGCAGATGGCAGCCTAACACTGTGTTTTCATTCATACAAAGGCATATTTGTCCTGCCCTCCGCTCTTGTTAATGTGATGGTGTTCTGTAGTGTTCCCTGGAAGCTGCGTGCATGTGCGGCCCTGCAGGAGGCATTCAGATGCTGCCCGGCTGCTTAGCAGAGTGCCCACAGCGAGGTTTTTTGTTTCTGGTGGTAGTGCACATTCGCACATGCCTCGGTGCACAGAAAAGTGTATTCTGCATGTGGATGGAAAAAATCCGCCCATGAATGGAAGAGATTAGAGGGCACGTTGTCTGGGAGAGACTGAACAGTTTCTCATCTGTGGCTTTTAGGATACATCTGTGCAATATTAATTTAAAGAAGAAAAATCACCAAACTGGTGATTCAGGTAGAGCTTGTTAGCCAGCCATGCTATGATATTTCAGGAGCATAGCTGGGGTGGGCCACGACCCACCCAAATCAGGACTGGAGTCCCCAGGATCCACAGGCTGGGACTCCTGACCGTGGCTAGGTGCCTATCAGCTTGGCCCCATCGCTCTCCTGCCAGCATCGCATGCTTCAGCCGCTGTCTCCGGTCCCAGTACTAACCCCACAAGGGTGTGTCTCATGAGGGAAGGTCTGGGCGGGGCTAGTGCTGGGCCAGAAACTGGGGCGGAAGTGCATGGCATGACGGCAGGAGAGGGATGCAGCAAGGCTCGCAGACACTGAACTGGGGGTTGGGAGAGGTGGGTGGTGGGGTCCCACACTGCCCCATGAGTGCACTCTGCAACCTTTGCATTCCAGGTGCCTGCTGAGCAGTAATACGAGTTGGGGGGGAGATGCAGGATTCCTCATTCCTCCCACCCCCTCTTGCTACAGCCCCGGCTCTCTTCTGCGCCCCCTCCCCATCTCACTGGATCCCTCCTGTTCCCTCTCCTTCATGCCCCCCAGAGCACCAGATCCCTCCCACCTCTTCCCAATGGCACTAGATCCCTCCTGCACACCAGATCCTTCCGCCCTTGCCCCCTCCCCCCCAGGGCCTTCCATTCCTCTCCCCCACCCTCCATCATTGCCTGCCTACTGGAAAGCTGGGACCACCCACTTTTTCTGTCCTAGCTATGCCACTGTGATATTGTGAAACCTGTACAAGAGAGTGCTGCTTCTTGGGCAGTCTTTTGACCTGAGACTGCCTTAGTGTCCTCAGGTGTATTTGCTACAGTTCTTCTCAGTGACGAGAGCCACGTCTATTATTAAGGGGTCAACAAAATGTTTTGCATATATGGTCGCTTAAGACAGGTTTTACTGTGCTTACCATCATATTTCATCTAATTATGTACATGTCAGTAGCCTTGAAGTTAGAAACCCGTTAAAAAACCAAACCCTGAAATGTTGGCAGACTCAGCGTGACTCATTTTTTTTATCCATTTGGTGACAACCTAAATCCAAATTATTAACATATATGGGCATAGAGAAGGGTGATAGGAGCATACTCAAACTCTTCTTTAATCGTGTAAGCTCAGAACTAAACAAATCCATTAGTGTCGGCTATTTGCAGTAGAAAGCATCTGCAGGAATTCTGACTGTCCGAAACAGTGCCAGTATAATTTTGAGATGCTTTAGTGCTAAGGTTCATCTGCAAATAAACATGGAAAAGGCAGCCTGATGCAAATATGCAATTAAAATAATAACTCTATATGCAATTTGATTTATAAAGCTACATGGTCTTAAAAGGAGATGCAGTATATTACAGACCTAGTCTGCAAAAGCAAGTTCCTTTATTAAATTATCTATTTGCACGCAATGTCATTTTTTGTTTTACAGTTGACTCCCAGTTGATTTTACATTCTTGTTGGTCATCTGCTTTAAAAAGATGGGCATGAATTTAAAACCATGTTATAAAAAGTAAAGAAACATGAAATATAGGTGGAGAGGAACCATAGATGCCAATTTTTTGTTCTGATGTTCCAAAGATCAGAAGTTGTCTATTTTCCGGTGTTATTTTTTCACTTTGTTCTTGAAAAGATTGTACAGTGTGCTTAACTCTTCCACCTGGCCTGAGGACTCTTCTTCACCATAATCCATCACTGAACTATTAATAGATTGTGTACTTGTACTCTTCTGTCTATGCAATGTGAACTATGATATGGAGACAAATGGTGTGTATTCATTGTAGAAATAACAGTACATTTTCCTGTGAAAATTTAGCATTTTGTCTATAAAGAAGGGGTGTGTTTCACATAAATGATAAAAGCATCTGATCCACATGCATGCAGTCACAGTAGCAGCCATTTATTGAATAGCCTAGAAAGGCAGTATAGCATACCACAACCAGGCTCTGTGTATTTAACTGGTATTTAGTCTGCATGCTTATTACGTACATTTCTAGATTGCTTATTACTTGACATCGTGGACAAATACATGATTTGAGGAAATAGTTTCTCACAAATTATAGAGTAGCACTTTGCTTTCCTGTTCACATTATTCAATGCTAATTTCCTAATGAGACCATCCATGTTCTGGTATAGCCAGCCAAGAGACCACTGATCAGGGGAATCACGCAATACGACACAGCCAGAGACGCTTCTTTTTTCATGTCGTAAAAGGGGTAGGATTTTCATCCACAACAGGCTTCTACTGAGAATTCTGTTGCATTGCAGAAATGAATGCCAATTATGATTGTCATCATATCCTTACTAGTTAAGTGAATCAGGAGACCATGTCATCTGAGGAACTATCCCAGATTGAGACACCAGTAGAGGAGGTTTTGGAACAAGTAGGTACATTAAGCAGCATTAAGTCACCATGACCCAATGGTATTCACCCAAGACTTCTGAAGGAATTCAGATATGAAATTGCAGAACTATTAAGTGTGGCGTGTAACCTATCACTTAAATCCACTTGTGTGCCAGATGGCTGATGGATAGCTAATGTGACACCAGTAGGTAAAAAAAAAAGCTCCATCGATGATCCTGGCAATTTCAGGCTGCTAAGTTGAACTTCAGTACTAGGCAAATTAGTTGAACTAATTAGTTTTAAATAGTTATCAGACATATAAATGAATAAGATTTGTTGGAGGAAAGCCAACATAGTTTTTCTAAAGAGAACTCATGCCTCACCAGTCTATTAGAATTCTTTGAGGGGGATCACCAAACATGGAAAACAACGATCCAGTAGCTAATAGCATACTTGGACTTTCAGAAAGCATTTGATAAGGACCCTCAACAAAGACTTTTAAGCAAAATAAGACGTTATGGGATAAGAGGAAAGGTCCTGTTACGAATTTGTAACTAGCTAAAAGACAGGAGATAAAAGGTAAACGATGGTTTTCCAAATGGAGAGGGGTAAATAGTGGTTTTCCTTGGGATCTGTAGAGGTGTTGACCAGTGGAAGAAGCACATAGATGTAGGAGACAGGACCTTTCGAGGGTATGGACCAAGACAATGGAAGTCATTCTTGCAAAAAATTACTGATTGTGGATTTCGCCGGCAGACTGGGAAAGGAGAGAGAGAGAGAGAGGATTTCTATTTTACTTAATTGGGAGGTACCTGTGAGGGCTGTCTAAGTATACGGTCATCAGCTTTAGCCTCCAGCATGACTGTTATTGCCACTCTGGAAAAAAAATACATTGAAGAAATTAGAGAAATTTTACTGAAATGCATTCAATGGGCAGTATCACAAATGACTTTTTCAAGTTTAATCAATCCATTTGTGGTGGGATTCTTCATCCGACTGACAAAACGTAGGATTGCTTTAAAACTAAGCTTGATTATGCTAGCAGCCCAGTCATCACTTGGTGACATGACCAGAAACAGTTACTTTGTATTGTTAAAACTTCTTATCTTTGTTTTGTGGAAAGCTTAAAATAGTTCCTTTGTTACTGGTGGGGAAAAGAAAGAAAACTGATACTGAAGGGTGTATGATGTAGTCTTTTAACAGAAATGTTCATGTTTCAGTAACTGAACTTCTTATGTGCTGGAGGCCATCCTCTTCCCCCCTCAAAGCAACCATATTCTGGATTTAAACAAAGTAAGGGCTAATGGAGCCAGTGTGTCTGAATCAGGTAATGTCACTGGCTGTTTACCAGCATCGGGGTTTTAAACCACACTGCACAAAACAACTTTTTAGAGACTTAGGAACTGCAGTTGTTTTGACAACCGTATATTAAATGTATCTGGAAATTCAAAAAAATCTAGACTTGCACAGCATAGTGTGCCTTCTGTTTTATTTATGGTTTGTTAGCTGAACCTGCTGACAGGGTGTATCTCACTTAATGCCCATGGAATGAAGGGAGGAGGAACTGTACCAGTCGCTTCGTGGATAAGGCATTCCAGAGCATCTATTAAACTTCACATGATGCACAGTGTTTTCATTGTAGATGACAGCTGCTCCAGTTAGAACAGAGGAGCAAAGTCTTTTTATTTTCCTCTTCCAGGTTTCCAAAGGTAGCTTTTCACTCTCTAACACAAGAAGGATTTTAGAAATCCATTAACTCTATGGCATTGTTTATATTACAGTGGTAATATCATCCAGCAAATTGATGCAGTAAATGTCACAAGTCTTCAGTAAATTAGAGTAGGAGGCTGACAAGTCTCCCATGATAATGGCAGCCAGCTTTCACAAAATTAAGCTGCTATCTCTGGCTGGAGTTAATGGGTCATCAGGATATATGAACTGAGGTATGTAAAGCGCATTGAAGATCTAAAGATCAGTATACACAACAAGCAAAATTCTAAAGTAATTATTGAATTAATATTAAAATGTGTTGTATAGAGTGTTCCTCACTGTCCAGGTTCCGGGGTGTAGTCAATACAGAAGTCGGTTTCAGTTGACCTTTATAATTTAATATCTTTTCCCTCAGAAATCCAGCTGCCATTTACAGAGTGGCTATCTATGTGCTCATTGTGTTCTGCTGCTACTACTGTGGTTTTCAATTAAGACATATGGTATCTGTGTTGTCATGGCATGATGTGGAAGAGTGTTGGGGCATTTGATGGTTGCATATTCATATTTTCCACAAATTGGATTTTTTTCCCTATGGATTGAGTCCTTTGTTTTGCATTTTAGAATTTCAAAAGCTGTGGCGGAGCATTCCTGTGGATTCTATGGATGAGGAAAAAATAGAGGAGTATCTGAAACGACAGGGTATTTCTTCCATGCAAGAAGCTGGACCAAAGAAAATAGTAAGAGTTATAAATCGTAGATCTTTTCCTCAACTTCCACGGTTTTAATTACAATGGAAAAGAATCAGTTGAATGGGATGGTGCATATGCACAATTACTGAGTGTAACTCTTGCTTATATAGGGCTGGATCTAAAGATTTCTGCTGTTGCACTATACCTCCCCCATCATGTTTCTAGAGCTTTTATTACTTCTTTTGGGTTGGTGTTTCCACAAGGCATCAAGGAGGAGGAGGCACAGTAAAAAGCCACTTCACATTTACAAGCTGCTTTTTCTAAAAGTTGCACTGTCAAGTAGTGAGGCAGTGCAGTCAATCAAAATGGTGGGGAGAAGGATTTTCCCCAGCTAGCCAGCTTAAGCATTGATACAACCCCACCACAAAAGCTGGGGTTCAAATACCAGTGTTTTGTATGGAGATCAAAACACAGCTATGACCACTCCATAACGGCCGTCAAACTTAAAATAAGCTTTTTACATTGATTCATATGTAGCAGATTGCATCTCTGCTCTCCTATCTTAGGCCTCCGACTTACAGTTCTTCTGGGGAGTGATTTTTAATGTGGTAGTGAAGAAAGAATTTGTCCCTGGTTTTTGTTCATCTCCATATTAGATGGTTTGGTGCCTGTCAACACATAGCTGTTGCCGTAGGTTCATACCAGTCCCTTAAAGTTTTAAATGTAAGTTTGTTGGGAATAATCGGTGTTGCCATTGCCATTGTCATGTTGTAAATTTAGAGAGCATCTGCAACATTTTCTATGCAGTGTACAGTATATTCTGTATAGACATATAGACCCCTCTGCTCTGGTGCTCAAAATGGAGAGGGGAATATTCTGTACAGCCAGTACTCACTGCAAATAATTAAATCAAGTGACATTTTGTATGAGAGATTTTGTATGTACCATTGCTTATTTTTAGAGATAACATGCTGTTTTCCCCACCGGAGCACTGGTTTACCACAGCATTTCAGACTTCAGTGAATAATGTTGACTTCTGTAAGGACATCGGACCCCGTGTACATCTGGGTGACAGTCTTGTGATAACTGTTCCCTTCTCCTTTTAGGCACCTATTCAGAGGAGGAAGAAACCTGCTTCTCAGAAGAAACGGCGGTTTAAGACTCACAATGACCATTTGGCTGGAGTACTGAAGGATTACTCTGATGTTGCTCCTGGCAAACAGTGAAATTGGTTCTGGAACAAACGTTTTATACAGGCTCTTTGCCGCTGGAGTTGAATGTCTGCTTGAAGGCTGACTGACTGTATATAGTTATGTGGTGTGTCCCCATCCCTGCATCTGTCAAGATGAAACAGTTCTGTTTAAGAGCACGTACACATTACCAAATGTAGAGTTTTATTTTAATTTAATTAGCTAATGAGAACTGTGACTTTGCAAGGGGTCTGAATGGACAGCCTCTTGCCACTGGGGGGTAAAAGGTGCACAGCATGTAAAGCTACAGCTCCTGGTGTGCTTCTCAGTGATTTAAAGGAGATTTTTCTGGTATTGCTTTAGAGTGGACTTGTAGGTAGAAGTGAATACAATATTCATTTTATTTGTTCCAAGAGAACAGACAACATCTTTGCAGAAGCATTTGTTTTAGGGAAGCAAGTGCACTCTGAGTTTGTATATTTCTTCTTTGCTTTGACATTGAGCTTTAATGAAAGTTGATGTTGTCTGAGACTTTGGCTTGGAAAAACACCACCAAAATTCCCACCAGGCTGTGTGCTGGAAATGTGGCTGCAACCACACAATGTTAATCAGAGATTGCCCTCAGGACATTGCTGATGACATTATTGTAGTGGATGCATATGTGTTGCACAATTCTGTGTTGTGGGTTAACAGGTCACACGATAAATGCAATGACAATGTAATGCTAAAAGGGACTTTTTTTTGTAAAAATAATAAAGAATATAAAGCTTGTGTGAGTACATTTCTTCTTCAGATACAGCCTGGATTAAGAGAAAATCAACATCTGTTGTGATGGGACATTTTCCTTCACAAGTTGAAGGGTAGGAACTTTTGAGTTAAGTCCAAAGTATTAGTTTACTTTTCAACGACTTTTTGTTCAGGACTAATGCCTTTATTTTTTTCTTTTTGGAAAAAAATAACTCCTTACATGTAAATATGCACAAGATTCTATATGAATGTGTTGGCTTTTGTGAAACTTAACAGTGGTATATAGACAATTTGGCTAATGTACAATGAATGTGAGGGCAATCATTGTCAGTCTCTTGTTTTAATGGGATCACAAGTGAGCTGCAGATGCCCCACCCCTTAAAAGGTAATAGTCACTCTTCTCAAAGTTAAAAAGTTGGGATGACAGAGCAGACTGGTTTAAATCAGTGATCTAAATCAGCAAGCAGTAAATCTTAATTTAATTCATCAGTTTTAATTGTATTTTGCATTTGTACTTTTTAGTTACTTTCCTAAAGAAAGATAGATATGTGGGTACTGTTAAAACAGTATTTGTAACTAAAAATAGCATTTACACAAATATGGTGCTTTTTGTTGCTAATCTAGAGGATACTATATACATTTATTAAAGAAATTGTAACATTTAAGTTACATTTATTCAGAGTCTCAATTTTTACATTTTTTATTTAGAAAAAGGTTGAATTCCTTATTTACTAAATTACTATTAGGTATTTACTTGTGGTTTGTGTCGTGCTCTATTTGGATGGAAATTCAAATGCACTGAACAGCATTTTAATTTTTTATTAAATAAAACTACATTAAAAGTGCTGGATACATAGGAAGAAAATTGTCTACGTTTATCTAAAATGTTTTGTATTTAAAACTACATAATTTATTAAACAAAGAGAATATTTGTCGTTAGTTAATTGAATTGATTGATCCTACTTAGCAGGTCTTTCAACATTTTAGAACTAGTAGATCTTATCTTCTCTCACACAGGTTTTATTCATATATTGGAAAACAAGCTTTCCTGCTTTTTCAGCTTTCATTTGCACAGTAACTTTCTTTAAAACTTGACAGCAAACATGTTCTGCTTAATATTAGGTATTGTGTTTACTTTAAATTATTGTAATAGTTTAGATTTTAACGTGTTGTCATAATTTCAAATTTAATTTTAATAGATTTATTTTAAAAATCTGACTGACTTAAAATCTGGACTTTTTACTTAAACAATTTTTATCTACCCAGAGAAGAATGGAATTCTGCTGTAGGTAATTATTTGTTTGTATATACATGTAAATATATTTGTAATGTATGATGTAATATTTATGCTTTACTTTTAAAAATCATGCTGCCAGTTTAAACTTTTTTCACAGCACGTACGGAATTCTACACATCAGTCCTATCCAGTTTTGTGAGTTGTTAAATGATTGTAAGTGTCTTCCTTTTTCTCTGTTATAAGAGTCTGCTGCTCCCACCTATTTCAAGTCTCACAGGCAGCATGAGAGGTTCCTTTGTCAGTGATTCCCAATGATGGATCATACAACCCCAATAGGGTCATGCCATCAGAGAATAGGGTTGTAGTGATCCTGGGTGTGCCAAGTACGCCATTTTACTCCAGATGGCGTGATTTCACCCACATTGCACATGTGAGGTCATGCCTTGTGGAGAATGCCATTTTGTTCTACAAAATAGAGTTCTCCATGCTGTCTGGGGTCACAGGAAAGAGGAAGTCTGAAAAAATGGAGTCATGCAGGCAAAAGATTTGCTATGTGTTTGTGGAACTAGAGGCACATTGCTGACTAGTCTGCTGTTTCTGCATTGAGAGGCAGAGAGATTCTGTTTAGACTCTGCTGCATTTTCAGGCAAACATTTTTTAGTTTTCTGTATGACACGCCCCCTGGTAGGGAAAAATGTGTGGCCCTGTGAGTTGTTGGCATTATTTTTACTCATTTAAGTTCCTTTTAATGATCTCCAGTATAATTTCTTAGTGAGCACCCATGCAAGTTTGCTTTAAAGGGACTCCAGGGGCAATTGTGTAATATGGAGTTGTCTCAAGCTCCAGAATCATCTATTAATAACCATTTCCATTTTGTGTCCACAGCCTTCAACTGACACCTCCTGTAAAGGAAGAGGTATCCCCAGATCTTGGAATGTCTGCAGGGAAATATTTTATTCCTGTGGGCTCTGCAAAAGGCGAGAACGAAAACCTTACAGCCCCTGCACAGAAGGCCCAGGGCGATGACCCAGACAGAGAGAGATGATGCAGACACGTTACATATCAAGGCCACAATACAAGTGCTTTTATCATCTCAATTAACTTCTCCACCAGCACTGGCAGGATGGGTGAATGAAGCAGAAGGGAGAATATCATTGGTGGAAGGTCAGGTACAAGGGCCATTTGCTCAGATGCAGAGACGCCTAACCAATTTATCTTCTCTTAACTCTGTGGTGGCACGCCTCAAAGGGAGTTCTCACCGCAATAATTTGAGACTTCCTGGAGTCCCTGAGGGAATAGAAAGAGACCAATCCCTAGAATTTGTTCCCTGGCTCCTTACAGAAGTGCTCAGCCTGTCATATTAGTTTAAATTTGGTTAGAAAGAGCACAGAGATCTGAGACTCCTAAAACAGTTTCAAATGACCACTCTGGTGTAGTGGTTGTACTTTTTTCGATATTACTATGAAAGTAAAATAAGGCACTTAGTGCATGGAAAGAAGATAGTGAACAACTGTTTTGGGGAGGCCATAAAATAAGATCACAAATTTCCAAGATTTTGCAAAAAATGTGGCTGAACAGAAATCAGCCTTTAGAAGATAAAGGGGACTTGGCAAGCAACAAGTTTATTTCTCAGTTGTTATGTCTACCCTTCCTGCAGTTAGGAATGTATCTAGTGACCACCAACTTATTTATTTGGATTATCTTTTGTGCTCTACACTTACGCTTTATAAACGTCTGGGACATGTATATCAATTCTCATCAAATGACTGAATGTGAAGTACCCTGGCAGGGAGTTAAGTGAACAACTCATCCCAAATGGATCTCGTGGGAGTGAACTGACTGGAAAGGATTTATTTCAATTGTGCATTAGCGACGGTAAGTGACTTTGTTCCTGAATTTGTGTTGGGGAGTTAATGAAACATTTGACAACATCCCTAACTGGACAGATCCACAGGAACCCTTTGTTTGTGATTATACAAGGTCTGTGTGTTAGCGCTGCACCAAAACACGCCAAAGAGATGGTACGGTGCCTGTTACTCTAGCAGGCTCCAATTCTACTTTTTAAAAGTGGAGTTCTTCCTTTGTCATCACATGTCTGCTGGGGGGTCATCAGATCCTGGTGGCAACTTGACATTGCAGGTGCTGGAAGTGTGAGATATGGCTCGTCTCCCCTCAAGACATTGTGGCACTCTGCATAGGTCCTGTGCAACAGAGCCATACCCCCCCCAGAGAGAGGAGCAAGGCAGGTTGCTGAGCTATACAGACCAGTGATTTCTGCCCTCTCCTTATGACCACCTCCTTTTGCCTGGTCCCCCCTTGTCCTTTTCCTCACCTCCCTTCCCTTCTTCTCCCCTCTCCATCCCCCCACGTGTACCCCCTGCAACTTCTTCAGCCCCTAAACCCTTCTATCAACTCAGGCCATGACTGCATGGGCAAGGAGTCTGACACTGGACTAGAAGAGTGACTTGCGCCGTTAGAGTTCTGCGTGTGTTGGCTCAGACATGGGCAGTTTGTGCGAGCAGTTAGATTTCTCCTGTCAGTTAATATGGAGGAGGGAAACTTAATGTTTGGCTGTAAACCAAAGGGAGGGGACTATGTGACCTCGGGAAAATAATTCCCGCAACATGCCTCTCCTTCAGTGCAGCAAGCCACACCGACAGTCCCCGGGGTCATCCTGATTGACAAGGCAGGCAGGCCAATGAGGGAATCAGGAGGAATGAGCTAGAGCAGGGCTGAGCTAAGGGGAGAGCAATAGCACTGGAGACAGCAGCTGCAGCAAGGGAGTTGTGCTGGAGACAGCTGCAGCAGCACGGTGGCAGAGTGGGGCTGAGGCTGGAGCAGTCCAGAGCCATGTGCAGTGAGCAGCCGGCCAGAGTGAGGGGGACCTTGGGCAGAGAGCCCAGCACAGGGAGATGTCCCCAGCCAAGAGACTTTTCAGGTGGCACTGGGAGAGACTTCCTGACATTGGGAAGGTGGGTCCTGCCGCCTGAGGGCACGTGGCCATCCCCAGAGCAAGTGCATGACCTGCAGCATCCCTGCCACACAGCCAGAGCCTGGGGGGAGGCATGGGACATGCGAGGGACAGGCGGTAAATGTCCCTTGTGTCCCAGGGAACATAGAATTCTAGAACTGGGACCTCATCAAGGCCAGTCCCCTGCCCTCACGGCAGGAGCAAGCGCCATCTAGATCATTCCTAGCAGGTGTCTATCCAACCTGCTCTTAAATATCTCAGAGGAAGGAGCTATCGCAACCTCCCTAGGCAATTTATTCCAGTGCTTCCCCACCCTGACAGGAAGAGATGTCCGGTTGTGGTCTCCCTGTGCCTGCAGAGCGGGGTTATTTCTCTCCACTAACTTTTCCCGTTTTCTTTATTTTTTACTAGTTGCTGTTTAATGAATGATATTTGCTTTGAACTGTAGTGATCAGGGAAATGTCCAGTGCAGAAAGAGCATACTGGAGTAGGGACATCCCGGCCCCTGCCTGAGGTGACCATGATAAGACTGGGGGTTGAGCCCACCCCGGCATCCTGGACCCAGCCTTGTTGGGGTTACAAAGACTCTGCCACACTCAGAAGAGTGGAAGGGAAGCCCCTGAGGTCAGGCAGGCTTCTGGGTAAAGGAGTGTGAGCAGAGAATCGGATACCTTGGCTAGCCAATTCCACTGGCGTTGCATATAGGCCAGGAAAGCCCCCCACAATAGCAGGACCATTGCCCCACTTACACTTGTTGGAAAATGGAAATAGTGGCTATTTGTTGAGCTCCTGGCCTGGACCAGGGTTTTCCACGTCCTTTGGAATGTCTGGTTGGTTAGGTTTTGTGTGTAGTGTTCAGCACATGACAGTTGCTTCTTTTTTATGCTGATTGACTGTTTGAGTGGGGAGTGGCAGAGATAGCACTTGGGACAGAGTAGGCCTGCGATGCCCAGCAGTACACAGCCAAGACAGCTAGTCATGTTTGGCAGTAGGTCAAGCTGTCGTATATGGAACAATCAGGCGTGTGTTACGGGTTTACACTAACCTGTCTTTTTGTGCTTTTTCCTCTCCCTGTAAGGATCCCAGTGATCCCCACATTTAACCTTCTCCTAGATCAGCAATGTTCAAGAAACTTGCATGTATTCAGCTTCTGCAGGTGGCTACAATTAATGCTTATTCCTCCCCCTCCCCCCAAGTCTCCTGCATCTACCATATTCCCTAGAGGCTTGGCAAATAGTGAGTATCTGGCAAGGTGATCCAAAACCTGGAATAAGTGTGAATAATTTCATCCAGACTCCTCCCTTCCCATCCACCTGGTGTGGGCTTCTGTGAGGGCAGCGAGTGTGCCCGCATGCAACGGAGCAAATGACAGATATTCCATCATCTCTTCTGTAAGGTGTCACATCACAATTCTCAAAACAGCCAAAGGGTCCTTGACTCTCAATTGAATTTTCTGGAATGTGAAAGAACTCGGCCCTTCAGAAAGGTGCACTCATCCCCACTGCCTCTGTGGATGCTCCCAGGACTGGAGTATTCAGGAGAAAACACAGTACCCAACTATTGCCCCCACATCAGCTTCTCCCCTTATCCCCAGAGCCTTCCATCTGCTGGCAGCTGCCACCCCCTTCTCCCTTCAGCATCTCTTCCTTCCTCTCAGCACCTTCCTCCTGCCCTGGATCAGCTGTTTTGTGGGATACAAGAGGC
>JANRFK010001234.1:5065576-5099402 GCA_030068395.1 Apalone spinifera
GGAGGGGGAAGTGAGGGTGTGGCATACTTGGAGGGCAGGATGGATTCTTTGAGGAAGGGGTGGGGCAGAGAGGGGCTAGCTCAGGAGAATCCTTCATACCCTCCCTCCCTCCCCACATTGGAACAGTGGTGGGCAACCATTGAGCCAGGTGCAGCCCATGGGGTTCTGTGTGCAGTCCCCGAGACATTCTGTTCACCGTTGCTAACGCACAGGGTTGCCAGATTCCCCTGGTTTCTGTCTTAGTAGGTTTTTTTCCTACCAGTATTACTAAAGTGACACATATGTAAAGCCAGGGCACATGCAGTGAGGTGTAGTCTGCTAGCACACAGCACTGACTGAGAGCCGTGTGCTCCCTCTGCATTCTGAGGGTCAGAAGCCAACAAAAAATAGAATGGCCCTGGAATTGCCCATTAAAGGCTTGGGACTATATCGTACAGCCAGTGGGGTGGGACTATTTATGCTTTTCTCTGGTACGTGTCCTGTTCTTGTGTGGATTCCTTTTTGACCTCCACAGACCTAGTAAATTCTGTAATTGGTTTCTCCATTGATTCAATTGCTGCCCCTCATCATGCCCTAATAATTCTTTGAGTGAGATCAGACCTAGGTATGAAATAGCCTTATAGATGGAAATGTATTCCTTCACTTTTTATATAGATCCCTATTTAAAGCATTTATTGAAAGAGAAATTGGCCTGTTCCTACAGACCTCTTGTTTTCAACTTCTTTTTCATTAGTGGGCCCCTAAAAAATTCCAAATGGAGGTGCAAACCCCTTTGGAAATTTTAGCCAGGTTCAAAACCTGGTAGGGACAGCCTTTCATGGACCCTTAGACGTAGTCCACAGACCCCAAAGTGAAAACTACTGCTATATATAAATGTACCCTCAACATAGAACTATAGAACACTTGATTTGGAAGGAACTTTGAGAGGTCATCAAGTCCATTCCCCTGCATTAAAGGCAGGACCAAGCACCATCTAGATCATCCCTGCCAGATGTTTGTACAACCTGCTCTTAAATATCTCCAGTGATGGAGATTCCTCAGCCTCACTAGGCAATTTATTCCAGTGTTTAAACCACCCTGACAGAAAGCTGTTCGGAGTGTCCATCCTAAACATCTCATGCTGCAATTTAGGTCCATTGCTTCTTGTCCTATCCTCAGAGGTAAAGAAGAGCCATTTTTCTTCCTGCTCTTTGTAACAGGCTTGTAGGTACTTGAAAGCTGCTATCATGTCCCCTCTCAGTCTTCTCTTTTCCAGACTCAACAAATCTGATTCTTTCAATCTTCCTTCATAGGTCATGTTTTCTAGACCTTTGATAATATTTGTTGCTCAGCATCTTATACCATTCTGTTGCAGGATATGCTCAAAGCTTATTTGAGTGGTAGAATTACTAGTTTTGCATATGCCAAGGATGGGGGGAGAAGAGAAATGTGGAGAAAATATAATGGCCACAGGGGAAAAAGTAGGAGCTTGGTTTGTTCTTTTTCTAATGCTAAAGCAACATTATGTTGTGAGACTCTCAGAGGAGCATCAGCACTTGGAATGAAAATATTTGTTAACATATCCATTTAGTTTGGATGTCCTAGAATTGCCAGAGACCTCAGCTCGGAATGACTAAGAACCTTGGAAATGCTTCATAAATTCCCCAGGCCAACGTACGCTTTAAGAAAATGGAACTCCGTTGTCATGGAGTCCTTTGTGAAAGCAGGGAAAGGGAAATTATCACTGCCCTTAAAAGTGTGCCAGTCATAGAGGTTATTACATAGTTTTAAAAATGTCATTGTGGATTTCAGGCCACATATCATAGAATCCTAGGGCTGGAAGAGACCCCAGGAGGTCATCAAGTCCAGCCCCCTGCCCAAGGCAGGACCAACCCCAACTAAATCATCCCAGCCAGGGCTTTGTCAAGCCGAGACTTAAAAACCTCTAGGGATTGAGATTCCACCCCTCCCCAGGTAACCCATCCCAGTGCTTCACCACCCTCCTAGGGAAAGAGTTTTTCCTAATATCCAACCTAGACCTCCCCCACTGTAACTTGAGCCCATTGTTCCTTGTTCTGCCATCCGTCACTACTGAGAACAGCCTCTCTCCATCCTGTTTGGAACCTCCCTTCAGGAAGTTGAAGGCTGCTTTCAAATCCCCCCTCACTCTCCTCTTCTGCAGACTAAGTAAGCCCACATCCCTGAGTCTGTCCTCATGTGGGATCCTTTCAAAGATTTGATTGAAAACTTATTGGACACCCCGGAGGTTGCACAAGATAAAGACCTTGTCCTCTGATGTTTGTTAGCGCTAAAGCAAAAGAAAAGGAACACTGCCTGTCCAATATCTGGGAAGTTGTGGACACAGGAGTTAGGTTCAGCAGCTAAATCTCAGCCTACAGTTACATCCTGGGCTTCATATCTGTTGAACTGAGGTTATCTCAGCTACAAAGTTGTGGGCTCCGGAGGCCTGCAGTGATCACTGAGTGCATCACAAAAATGGAAGGGTGGGCTCCCGACCAGAAGTGGTTTTGGATCAGTCTGTTAGCAACCCAAGAAATTATGCCATAGTTAGTCATTTGAATTCTAAGAAATTTGTCTCCTACCTAGATACATTTGGATAAAAATATTGCAATGGCTCAAAGAATGGCAGATCTCCAATCCACCAAACACATCCTCTTCTCCCTCTCTCACTCCTCCTAGGCCGTCTTCCCTCCCCTGCCTATTCATGTATGTCTTCTCCTAGTTTATGACTATTGGCCCCAGTTAACATGTTATGACTTCACAGTATGGTCTGGGTTTGTACTGTCTGGTCTTTCAGCTGTGATTAATCGTAATTTTCTTTTTGTCTATTGCCATTTTAAAAAGGAGAAGGGGTAATTTTGGTTTATTGGTTAAGCTTAAGGGGTAACAGTGCCAAAGAGGTTAAGAACCACTGTGTTAAAGGATGAGGCATTTAGAGCCATGTACTAGTCATTTACCTTTTTAGGATTTTTTTGTTTCTTGTAAAAAAAATCACAAAACAAAAATGAAAAAAAACCTTTTGGTTTGTTAACCTGAGTGTGCAGGAAACATTGAAAGTTACAAAACTAATTTTGTTTCTTAAAGTATAGGAATGTTGCTCATAGTAAAATCTAAATCTTCTTGGTTGCTTACAAAGGTACGAGTTCTACAAAGTCATTTCTTCTAATCAGTCAAAACAAAAGACTGGGAGAAATGAATGATTAGATAGTCCTTTTCATGCTGGTAGGAGGCAATTGTTGTCAGTGCCAAGCAGTGTGGCTTTTGTCTTGGGAGCAGACTCTGGTTTATTTGAAGTAAGGTTGGAAAGGCCAGATCAAAAGGGCAGTCTTATCCCACTTGAGCGATAGGAGTTCCCGAGGCCGCCTTTCTAACTAACTAATACCACCAGGTCCAGCTGTAGCAATAATAAAGGTTTTTATATGTCATAGAATCCTAGGGCTGGGAGACCCCAGGCCCCTGCCCAAAGCAGGACCAATCCCAACTAAATCAACCCAGTCAGGGCTTTGTCAAGCTGAGACTTAAACACCTCTAGGGATGGAGATTCCATCATCTCCGTAGGTAACCCATTCTAGTACTTCACCACCCTCCTAGTTAAATAGTTTTTCCTAATACCCAACCTAGACCTCCCCCACTGTAACTTGAGACCATTGCTCCTTGATTGCCATCCCTCACTACTGTGAACAGCCTCTCTCCATCCTCTTTGGACCCTCCTTTCAGGAAGCAGAAAGCTGCTATCAAATCCACCCTCACTCTTCTCTTCTGCAGACTAAATAAGCCCAAATCCCTGAGCCTGTTCTCTTAGGTTATGTGCTCCAGCCCCGTAATCATTTTGCTCGCCCTCCACTGGACCCTCTCCAATACATCCACATCCTTTCTGTAGTGGGGAGCCCGGAATTGGACGCAATACTCCAGATGTGGCCTTACCAGAGCCGAATAAAGGGGAATAATCATTTCTCTAGATCTGCTGGCAGTGCTCCTCCTAATGCACCCTGATATGCCATTAGACTTTTTGGCTACAAGGGCACACTGTTGACTCGTATCCAGCTTCTCATCCACTAATCCCCAGGTCCTTTTCTGCAGAACTGCTACCTAGCCAGTTAGTGCCCAGCCTGTAACAATACTTGTGATTCTTCCATCCCAAGTGTGGTACTCTGCACTTGTCCTTGTTGAACCTCATCAGATTGCTTTTGGCCCAGTCCTCTAATCTGTCCAGGTCACTCTGGACCCTATCCCTGCCCTCCAGTGTAGCTTCCTCTCCCCCTAGCTTGCTCATCCTCAAACTTGCTGAGGATGCAATCCATCCCCTCATCGAGGTCATTAATAAAGATGTTGAACAAAACAGGCCCTAGAACTGATCCTTGGGACACTCCACTTAAAACCAACCGCCAACCTGACATTAAGCCATTGATCGCTATCCGTTGGGCCCAACAACCTAGCCAGCTTTCTATCCACCTTACAGTCCATTTATCTAATCCATACTTCCTTAACTTGCTGGCAAGAATAAAGTCAAGGTACATCACATCCACTGACTTTCCCATGTCCACAGAGCCAGGTACCTCATCATAGAAGCTAATCAAATTGGTCAGGCATTTATTTTTTCATTTATTTTATTTAAATATTTTTACCCCACCTTTCTATTTAAATTATTCAAGGTGGCTTATAAGAACAAACAAACAAAAATACAAATATATATTAAAAATTTAAAATATGAGAATTTAAAATATGAGATCTCAGAGGGACATAACCAGCTAAAAACATATAGAGAGGAGGAACAGACTCAAACATTAATAAAAGCACAAGTAAAAAGGGTGGCTTTAGCCTGACGCCATGCGAATATCCTGAGGAAGAGAATTCCACAGCCGGGGAGCAAAAGTTGAGAAGGCCCTGTACCGCGTGGATGTTAATCTTATCTCCACAAGTGGGGGAACATGAAGCAAAGCCTCCCCAGCTGACCTCAATCCCCAGACAGGTTCATACGGGAGAAGACGGTCCTTCAGATATCCTGGACCCAACTCATTTAAGGCTTTATAGGTCATAACTAAAACCTTAAATTGTGCCTGGAAACATACCGGAAGCCAGTGGAGCTGCCGAAGCACTGGCATAATGTGCTCCATATAACTAGTGTTAGTTAAAACTCGAGCAGCCGCATTCTGGACCAGCTGAAGTTTCCGAAGGCTCTTTAGAGGCAGCCCTACATAAAGTGCATTACAGTTATCCAGTCGGGATGTAACAAGAGCATGGATCACTGTGGCCAAGTCATGTTTGTTCAGTAAGGGTCGCAGCTGGCGGATCAAACGAAGTTGCCCAAAGGCACTCCTGGCCACTGAAGGCATGACTAGCCCTTGGTGAATCCATGTTGACTATTCCTGATCACTTTCCCCTCTTCCAAGTGCTTCAAAATGGATTCCTTGAGGATCCTCTCCCTGATTTTTCCAGGGACTGAGGTACAGCTGACTGGTTTAGGGGAGGTTTAGGTTAGACATTGGGGAAAAACTTCCTGTCATGGTGGTTAAGCACTGGAATAAATTGCCTAGGGAGGTTATGGAATCTCCATCACTGGAAGTACTTAAGAGCAGGTTAGATAAACATCTGTCGGGATGATCTGGTGCTTGGTTCTGCCGTAAGGTATGGGGACTTGATGATCTCTCCAGATCCCTTCTAGTTCTAGCGTTTTGTGATTCTAAGGCCAAAAGGGACCATTGAGATCATCAAGTCCTGTGGTATCCAACCGGTTCTGAAGTAGTAGCCCCTATAGTGGCTGCTGCTATAGAGAACTAGCCACACTCAAACAGCCACATGTGACTAGTGTGTTGGACACTACAAATCTAGTCTCACCCTGGGTATAAGACAGGCCAGACGACGTCCCTGAATTCCTTCCTGTACAAACTAGAAATTAACTTTCTGAAAAAAAATTTCAATCTGGCTTTAAAAATTATCAGTGGGGGAGAACCCACCACAACCCGTGTCAACTGTTCAAATGGTTAATTACTCTCACCATTAAAAAATCATGCCTTATTTCCAGTGTGAATGTGTCTAGTTTCAACTTTTGTCCGTTGAATTGTAAGAACCTACGAATGGCCATATTGAGACACACTAATAATTCTACTAAGCCCGGTATCCTGGACAGCAAACAGTGCAGTGGTTCAGGGCAGTTAGAGACACCAAGAGCATAGAGTTGCCTTTGATGGACCTATTCTTTAAGATGAACAGTCCCAGTCTTTGGAACCTTTCCTTGTATGGAAGCTGTTCAGTGCCCTTCATCTTTTTTGTTGCCCTTCTTTGCATGTTTTTTGTTACCATGTGTCTTTTTTGAGATGGGGTGACCAGAGCTGCACAGACCATGTGTGGGCATATCATGGATTATATATATATATTTCTTATTATCTATCTGTTTCCTAATGGTCTAACACATTGTTTGCCCCCCCCTTTTTTTTTTTACTGCTACCGCATATTGGGCAGATGTTTTCAGAGAATGTCCAGATAACTCCAAGATCTCTTTCTTGAGTGGTAACTGATAATTTAGGTCCCATCATTTTGTACGTATAGTTGGGATTGTTTCCCAATATGCATTACTTTGCACTTATCTACGTTGCATTTCATCTGGCATTTTGTTGCCCGGTCACCCAGTTTTATGATATTCCTTTGTAACTCTTCACAGTCTGCTTTAACCTTAACTATCTTGAGCAATTTTGTATCATCTGCAAATTTTACCATCTCGTTGCTTACTCCTTTTCCCAGACCATTTATGAATATGTTGAACAGCACTGGTCTCACGATAGATACTTGGGAATCACACTATTTACTTCTCTTCATAATGAAAATTGACCATTTATTCCTACCGGTTTCCCCCATCCTTTAACCAGTTACAAGTCCATGAGAGGACACTGACATGCTGCAGTAAAAGGCTTACTTTGCTTAAGAGCCCTCGGAGTGGGACCTTGCCAAAGGTTTTCTGAAAATTTAAGCACACTCTATCCCCTGGATCTCTCTTGTCCACGTGCTTGTTGATCTTTCAAAGAATTCTAGTAGATTGGTGAGGCATGATTTCCCTTGACAAAAGTCACATTGACTCTTCCCCAATGTCTTGTTTATCCATGTGTCTGATAATTCCGTTCTTTGTTATAGTTTCAGCCACTTTGCCTGGTGCTGAAGTAGCCTTTTTTTAAAAAAATTGGCAACACATTAGCTATCTACCAGTCATATGGTAGAGGCTGACTTTTCCCCATGTTGACACTTGGACTGTAATTGAAGTCTCCCTTTAACCTTCTCTTTGTTAAGCAAAATAGATTGAGTTCTTTGTGTATGTCTAAACTGCAATAAAAGACCCACAGATGCATTAGTTACTTCCTGCAAAGTTGCTGCAATTGAAGAATTCTTCCGTCTCCTCCCTTGTCTACAGAACTGCTTGGGAATGCAGGGAACAGCTGGATTTTTACACGGTTGAATAAGAGCACTAACATGCTGCACTTTGTAGTGCCTCTGATATATAATTAATCACAATCATTCCAGGTTCTTAGAGAAAGTAGGAGGCAAGTTAGCCTAGAATCAGCCCAGCTATGGAAAGAATACCCAAGTGGCTGCAGTAGGCGCAGTCATTTCTTATATGTGCAGACAGATGTAGGCCAGGCACAGGGGGCTGCTGAGGAGGGATTGCAAGCTAAGGCAGATTAGAGGAGGTAATGGCAATGACACCTGATTATTTCCTGCTTTGTTTGCTCCCTGCTAATGTTCCAGCCTGGCATTCAAGCATGTGCTGTTGCCTGGAGACTGCTAGCAACAGCCACATCCTGGGGAAGGGCAGTTGCAGTAAAAATGGTGTTTGCCTGGTAACTTTGTTTAGCTAGTTCCTGCACACAGGGACTGCCTGTCTTCACCAAAGCAGTGCACAGGATCTTTTTCAGGGAAAGTGGCAATATGTGGTGTTAAGAATACTTAACAGCTAGCGTATGCTCACAGAAACACACACATGCTGTCCTGCCAGTCATTGTTATTGTAACCAGTCCAGGGTCTGGATCAATCTGGTGGCCAGACAGATTGATCATGGGTAAAGAGGAACCAGGTTGTGTCAGTCGCAACACGATGCTCTAGGGGAAGGCTTGGCACACAACTACGGTTTTGTTTCTACTGGTGGTGCACTTTTGCACATGCTTAAGTGCACTTAAAATTATTCTGCACATGGAAAAGATTAGCACAGCGGTTCCCAACCTTTTCCAGATGGGGACCCATTTTGACAATTCAGGAAGACTTGGTGACCCAAGGCAATTCAAAAACAGGGGGAAGAGGGAGGGCAGAGCCACCTGGGGAGAAACTTGGCGACCCTTTTGAAATGTAATGGCGATCCATATTTGGGTCCTGACCCATAGGTTGGGAAACCCTGGAGCATTGATCCTAGGCCCAATTGCAAAGACCTACTGCTACTAAGCTTCCTAAAGGGGACTGGTATGTTTAATTAACATTAGTCTGTATATTTGTGATTTTTTTACACAATGGGCAGATTTATATCTGTATATATTGTGTATAATAATGTGGAGCTTCTTGGGGGCTGTAAAAATATAGATGGTTAACAATGACTTGGGACACTTAATGAGTGTATTTTTCTCATGTACAGATGTTCCAGCCTAACCAGTCTACTGGGATTTTACCTGGTGTTAAGAGGCTAGCATTGGCCCTAGGATTCCAGCTTTCCACCGCATCCTGCTGTCATTGTGTACATCTGCATGTGCGTGTACCATGCTGAGGTAAAGGCTGTGAGTAAGTGTAGATCAGTGTTTCTGAACCTTTTTATTTTATAAAGTACCCCTTTAAAAAAAAAAAAGTATAAGTACCCCCAGTACCTACAGTTTTCAGACACACACAAAAAATTTCTACCATTGCAACACATTTGTTTAAACAACTTAATCATAGCCAGGTGAGTGATGCAATGTTTGGGTGTCAAAAGTACAAAAATAATAAAGCGCTATAAAACTTAAAACAAAAATTCAGTTTTCTCCAAATTTCAGTTCTGTTGACGTACCCCCCCGCTGTCTCTCAAGTACCCCTAAAGGGTTCAGAAACACTAGTGTAGAGCATTCCAGCAGTTCCACAATGGGGTCCCTTGGTCTTTCATTACCATTCTTGTTTGTGGAGACCCATGGAAATGTTGGGTTTTATTAAATGTGAGGCATATGAGCTCTTGCAATGCCAGCCATTGGAACAGCAAGTGCCAGTAGACTACCTAAGCTGGTTACCCCTCCTGTGAATTAGCAGTTTTACCTCACGTGATTTATAGTTTACTCTAGTCTAATGACATGCCTAACCTCCTGCTCCCTGTCTGCCAAAAATTCTCTTCTGAATGGTCACTCTCCTGTTCACCTTGGGCTTTCCTTAGTGTGTTAGTGAGAATAGCTTCCCAGATCCTGATTCTCAAGTCCGTCTCAAATGTGGCACACGCAATGCCTTCCCCACATGCACGGCCACGTTTTAATCTGTTTTGTGGCATGCTGAATTTGTGCTACAGGTCTCAAGGCTCTTTCACCAGGATGGCTCTTTTCAGCAGTATATTGTTTTAAGCATCTTAAGAGCCTGGTGGAGCACATAGGGATACAGCCATTGTCAATCCCTTTATAAGGAGCAAATTCTGGTGCAGATTTACGGCCAGAGTTTTAAATGTGTTCGGCTCCCGTGGAAACACTCCCAAGTTGCTCTTCTCAGAGGGAACTGCTGGGTGCTTTTGAAAAATCTGGCCCTTAGGGATAGATATTTATGTGCCTGGCGATACAGGTCGACACCTAGTGGGATTTCTCCAAATCGCCTCTTGCCTAAGTCCCACTGCAGTCAAGTGGAGTTAGGCACCGAGCGCTAGCTATATGTGGGGTTCAGGGCACTATGCACAAAACGTGGGTACTCAAAACTGTTGCTCAGCTGCCACCTAACTCTTTATGCACCAGCAATGTCCGTCAGCGAGCATATGCAAAGTCATTTAAGTCATGCTGCTCACACCGAAGCCCCGAAAGATTCATGAATGTGGCAATCCCGTGCTTATCTTGCCCACTTGAGTAGGTGTGCTCAGATTTCAACCTGTAGCCTCCTGGTTAGGGCACTCACCTGGGATGAGGGAGACCCTCCTCCAGCTGACATGATGTAAAGACTTGAACCTAGATCTCTTGTATCATGCATGAATTCCCTACCCACCGGCCTAGCAGGTATTCTAGGGTACAGCTTTCTCAAACACTCCTGTGGATGATGCTCCACTTTGTGTGACTACGGAAATAGTCACTGGAGTAGAGCCAAATGATGCCCTAAACATCAGGCTAGAGAGTCCTTCACATGCTTTCTGTGGCCCAGTGAGCGTTTAGGCATCTAATGCCTTTGAAGCTGGCCCTTAGTGTATGTGTCTATGCATTTACCACGTCTAACGCAATGGGAAATCACATCACTGCCAAGCCAAATGGGCCTTAAAAATCAGTCCATTTTAAAAACATGGCCTCCGTGATGCACGTGGGCTGGCCATCCTGCCATAAGTAAATCAACACCCCAAGTTGTGATATAAGTTATAATAATTGTTTTATTTTTTAAAAATTACAATAGAAAAGTACCTTTAAACATATTTCAAAAAAGCAGAGTAGACAATGGATGTTTCTTTCCCCTATTTCCCAAAACAAGTACAGAAAATCAGTTTTCTAAAGAACTAGTCTATTGGTTAGAATGTTTAGACCCTTCTGTTTAGATTTCTCTAAACATTTGTATTAGAATTTAATTTGTTCTCTCAAGGTAGAATTGGTATTTTTCTGTTTTATGCCTTCAACTACTATTGTGGTTTTAGGACTGAAGAATTCGACATCTGCATTTCCACAAAAAACTCTTGTGTTATCATAAAAACACTGACATCACTACGTGTTCAGCACAGTGTGACCAAAACTATGGGGGAACTTGTGATCACACTTTCACAAAACTTGTCAATAGTCAGGTCCTTCTTGAACCAGTCAGTACAGTCTGCAGCACAGCATTATGGGACAGTGGTCAAGAAAACAAGAACTCGTTTTTATATTATTCCTATGCAGAGGGAAAAGCAATAGGGAAAATGAATGTACTGTTAAAATAAACTTCTTGTTGCTAGTATAGTATTCTCAGTAAACATCACAAATATTGCTTCAAGATCATGACTGTAGTAAAGAACAGGGTTAGCAGAAAATGCCAAAGCCTCACTTCTTGGCTTTACTTTTGCATTGAAAAATACTAGTATATTACCTAGATAACAAGGAGCTGGACAGGCATAAACTATTTAGAAGGCCACAATTCAACAAAGCACTAAAGCATAACTAAGTATGCACTTATTAACTTCAACTAGATTCTAGCATGTTCTTGAGTGTGTTGCTGAATTGGGGCCAGTTTTTCCCCATTACAAACAATTTACATTGCCAATAAAAATTTCAAGCAGTTACTGGAACCAGCCCTCCCTGCCCCTGAAAAGATGTGAGCCAGCAAATGTAACTGTGCATGCAGTAAGCACAGAGAAAGTTCTCGTTCATAGCAGTAGCCATGCATGGCTTTTCCCAGCTCTCTGCTATACTAAAGCCTCATGCAGCAAGCTGGAACTGTACCCGTAAGGTAGAAAAACTATACTAAGTTGTTTTCTGATTGTCCTGCCTGATAGAATATGGTACACTTGGGACTAAAACCCTAATACTGTAAATACACTCAGATCTGTAGTTCAGCACGTTTTAACTCGGCTCACGCCGAGGACCATGTCTATAAAACTAAAAAAACACTTATTTAAATTTGAACGAGATTTAAAAACATGTCTTGAAACATGCAGCTTAGAAAAAAGAAAAAAAAGAGAATCTTAATTGCACGCATTCAAAAGTCAAGCACAAAAATTGTGATCCATCCCAGCATTCAGATTGCTACACGCACATTTAGTATAAAAATACTTGCTCTTTTTGCTTTGATGGTTGGTTTTTTTTTATGTTCTTGTTTGAAAATACTTTTCAAACTCTACAGCAATGACAGTCCAACCATGCTTTCACAAGTAACACTCTCTTCCTTACAATAATACAGTGTAGAAAAGGAAAACGTTATTTTGTATGCTTTTTTTCTTCTATGAGAGCAGATGTGTGATAGAGGCTGTGGCAAAGTCTTGAAGGAATCAAAACTTGTGTGAGGTTTTTCAAGCCTGCAACAATGGAGAGGAATGTGTGTTAGAAAGGCGTTTGAGATCTTGGAATGGGAGAGATTAAAAGTAACTCCATTTGAAGAATGCTTCCATGCATCTGCATGCAGTAGTATGTGTCTGAAGAGCTGTCAAACATATCTAAATGAATGAGCTCTCTGGGCACCTGCAACAGGGAGAGAATATTTGTAAATGAAGACATGGGTATGTTGGGGGGAGGGGTGTACTTATGTACAGGGAATAGAAGGCTGGTGGAGAGGGAAGGTATTACCACATAATAGACACACACACTCTAAGACCAGAAAGGCCCATCAGAACAATACAGTGGTCACACAAGGTCAGACCAGTGGTACACTTAGCTCAGTATCCTGTCTTCCAATAGTGACCAGAGGCTTCCTCAGTAATTGGGCAATTACTGAGTGTCCCATCCCCTGTCAACCCTTCCCAGCTTCTGCCACTCAGGTTTAGGGCCTTCCAGAGCATGGGATTGAGCATCTGATAGACCAGTCAGCCGTGAATGTGTGTCATTCTTTTTTGAACTGTTGTATTTTTGGCTATTACAGCATCCCCTGGCAAGGAGTTCCACAGGTAGGCTATGCGTTATGTGAAGAAGTACTTCCTTTTGTTTTAAACTTGCTGTCTATTAATTTAATTGGATAGCCTCTGGCTCATGTGTTACGTGAAAAGGTAAATAACACTTCCTTATTCATTTTCTTCATACCTATTGTGAATGTATAAAGCCCTAGCATTGTCTACTTAACTGTTTCTTTTCTATGCTGAGTATTCCCAGTCTTTTTAATCTTTTCTCATATTTTCCCTCCCACAGGGGTGGTAAATGTACATTGTGGTGGTAATTAACATATCTGCTTCTTGGCCCAAATCCTGTGGGCCACTCAGGACTAAATCAAGAACTGCCTCTCCCCTTGTGGGTTCCAATACTAGCTGCCCCAAGACGTAGTCATTGCTGGGATCTAGAAATGTTGCCTGTGCATCCCATCCTGTGGTGTAATACAGAGCCAGTAGTGTGGGGATAGTTGAAATCAGCCAGTATTAATTACTGAGGGTTCAATATTTTTAGCTTCTCTAATCTCCTTGATCATTCAGACTCCATCACAGTCCTGGTGAGGTAGTGTGAAGTATATTCCTCCTGCTGTACTCTTTATTATTCAAGCCTGGAATTTCTATAGCGATTCTGTGGTGCAGTTTCATTCATTTAAGATATTTACTGTATTTGACACTATGTATTCTTCCTTTCCATATAGTGGGAACTCTCCCACCAACATGACTTATTCCTTACTCTTCCCCCGGTATTACTCTGTCTCGTAGATTATCATCAATGCCACCAAGTTTTGGTGATGCCTCTTCTAATGCCACTCATTTAGTGCCAGCTGGTGAAGTTCACCCGTCTTAGTATTGAGACGTCTAGCATTTGTACAGAAGCACTGTGTCGCTGTTGAGTTGTCATGTGATGTAACTGAAATAGGACTCTTTCAAACAACCTTCTCTTCAGTGGCGGCTTATACTTCATCAGCTTCTGTCCTCTCTGCTTTAGCAGGCTGTACAGAATCCCTGTTAATAGAGTCTTCCCAAAGGGTAGCGCTGTCCGAACTGTGAGAGCCTCCCCATCTGTAGGTTTTCTCCAGCCCCTAGTGTTAAAACATCCTCTACTGCCTATTTAATTTTCCATGCCAGCAGTAGGGTTCCGTTTGGGTTTAGGTGTTGCCCATCCTTCCTGTACAGCCTCCTCCCTTAAAATACAGCTGCAAAGTGCTTTGCGTGGCAGACAGGTGGCTGTCCAGCACGGTGCCCAGCACGTGAGCTGATGGCGTGTATCTCCTCTCCAGGCCCCTGCTACTGCCTCTGTGCTGTTTGCCACACCGAGGCAGAAGCCCGGTGAAGTGCCAGTCCCATGATTCACTGCACTGGACGCTACATCCGCAGGGCAGACTGAGACACTACTTCTCCCACGTTCTGACTGGAAGCACCACTGCAGCTTAGGGGGTGAACAAACTGACCTTGCTTGTTTGCTGCCAGGAGAGTTTCATCTCCAAAGTGGAGTGTTGTTTGACGACTGTCTCTAACTTACCAGCACACTGTAGTTTTGCAGGCAGGCACGAGAAACCAGTAGCCATGTTCATCAAAGGCTCCATTAATACCCACAAGACTGATTGTAGCCACCATCACACACCTGATACCTGTGAGAGGAAAAGACAGGCATAGTCAGAAACGGCAGGGGAACCGTGTGTGTCCCTGAGTCTGGAAATCCAAGAGGAGGAGCACCAAATAACAATGAACTTGTTGCCATTTATACTACACTGACTGTTTCCACACTGGGCTTGAATAAAGATATTAACTGATTAACGCACGACAAAGCCAATTTCTCCTGCCTTTCACATTTTCACATCACAAACTATGAATGGGACACAGCCAGCCCCCTTAACTTAGCTTCATTAACACAAGTCCTAGAGCTGGCAGGTTATACACATACCCATACCTTCACACACCCACCCCTTTGGAGTGTGTTATTTCCATGCCAACTCATCTGATGAAGTGGTTTTTACCCACAAAAGCTCATAATCCTGTATATTTCTGTTAGTCTCTAAGGCAGGGATGGGGAACCTTTTTTGGGTCAGGAGCTGCTGACCCACAGAAAAATCATTCGGGGGTAGCACACAAGTGAGAAGCAGAAGAACCCAACCCCTCACTGACTTGGCCCCCAACTGAGAAGCAGATGCCCAGACTTAAGAGGGCCATGGTGATAATCCTGTCCGACTGGCTGGAAAACAGGGGCCACAGAATGTCCTATAGCACAGCTAAGCAATTCCCAGGGAGCGCTGTCAGAAAAACATCCCCCTTCACTGAAAAGGTAGGTGCTTATAACCAGTGATCTAAGTCACTCCTGAACCTCTCTGTTAAAATCAATACATTGAGCACTTTGAAGCTGTCACTGTAAGGCATGTTTGCCATGAATTCTTCTTGTAGCTCTTCTCCAACCCCTCTCCAATGTATCAACATCCTTCTTGAACTGTGGGCCCCAGGACTGGACACAGGTTCCAGCAGCAGTCAGACTAGTGCCAAATACCGAGGTAAAGTAACCACTCTAACTGAGATTCCCTTGTATGGCTGTTCCAGGATCACATGCATTCTCTCGGCCACAGTATCACGCGGAGAGCTGATGTTTAGCTGATTACCCAGCACAACCCTCACTGCTAACCAGGCCAGAATCCTCCATTTTGTGAGTATGGCCCACATTCTTTGTTCCTAGATGTACGCAGTGAGATTTAGCCATATTAAATACACGTTTGCTTGCCCCTGACATACCCAGCAATCTAGATAGATCTGATTCAGGGACTATCTAGACGTTTACTGCTATTGCTCGCTTTGAATGGCAACTTGAGCCTCTGTGCCGAGGGTATCCGCAGCTGTCCTGCCGCACCCCGTCACCGGGCTGCCGTTTCTCCCGGCCCCACACCCCATGTGTGCGGAGGGAGACGGGCTCCCTCCAGTGAGGTGCAGGGGCTTTTCTCTTCTGGGCCAGGTCATGCTGCAGCAGCTGCTGGAGGGCGGCAAGGGAACTACTAATACCCCATTCCCAAATACGGCATTGGGTCCGTTCCGACCAGCAGTGCGGGAGAAAGCCTTCTTTTGGAAGAAAAGTTGCTTCCCAAGCATTCAAACCCCATTCTTCATGCATCCCTTTCTAACGTGCGAGGATGGAAATAGCCACGGGACACTGTGTTCTTTTCTACAAAGTACCGGGCCATGGAGGCTTAAATGCGACAGCCATAAATTCAGGTATCCGCTGAGAGACGTGGGCCTTTGCCAAGTGGGACTCGTTCCAGCAGTGCCAGTTCTGATCTGTTCCCAGGTCTCCAGCTAGCGGAGAGGGCCTGAGAAGAGCCAAGCTACAGCTACGGGTGGATGGGGGCAGCCGGGACTGGTGGTGGGGAGTGCTCCCTCAAGCGGTTGAGTCTTGCCCGCCTTTCTGCAATCTGTCCAGCTGCTGAGCTTTGACGTCTCACTGGTGGGGCTGGGGCGCAGGACCTGCACCTGCTTACTACCACTAAGTGCAGGGACAGAAGAGCAGGCTTTTCCACACCCCCTCTTGCTCTGGTTTCTGTGGGGCAAGCTGGGAGGGCATTTTGGAAGGTGCAGCTGGATGATGGGGAGGGGTAGGTGGGTTTGGAGCAATGTGGTTTAAAAAGCACCTCACAACATATGCCTTTGCCACTGGGATTTCGTCTCACTGCTATGGCGATGTAGGCTGGCTTGTAAGCACTTCAGGGCATAGGCTCCTGCTTAACCTGTGCCATGCAGGGAGGGCCCTGCCTTGTGGGCATGCTGGGATTGAGTCAGGAGGGAGCTCATGAGTCAACTGTGTTGTAAACTGCCTTGGATTGCTCCCTGTGTTGGGCACTGGAAAGGGAACGAAGGCCCCATGATCTGGGGAGTTAGCATCCAAGGACAGAGAGTTGCCCGTTGTACCAGGGCCATCTGCTCCTTCGCGCAGCCCGGGAGGGGGCGTGACGGCGAGCTAGCAGACCGATGCAGGGAAGCAGCTGATCAGCACCTCATGTTTGTCCCAAACTCTCAGCTGGCCAATCCAAAGGGGGAAAGCTTGGAGAGAGGGGCTGGTAACCACAACAGGTAGCTGCAGGATCAGCAAGGCCCGAGCTGTAACCAGCCTTGAAACCAGCCAGTCACTTGTGTTGCTTTTCGCACATTTGTCTGTCCTGTGTGTGATGACAATAAACAGAGCCCTGAAGCCAGAACAGGCCCTGGGCATGGCTGCTTGTCTAGTTCCTGCTGGTGCCTTAGAGCTGCCGGAGGACACAGAAGGAAGAATGCAAGGGTAGCGCTCCATGGCCCCAGGAGAAGCACGTGTCTTGCCACATTTGTGGAAGGGGAAGGGCTGCAGCACAGGATCACTGGGCGGGATGCTCCGCCCAGACTCCAGGAGCTGGCAGTGCTGGGTGACCTGGATGTGTCTGGTGGGATGACTGCTGAACCCTTTGCAAGGAGCTTAGGCTGATGTGCTGTGAAAGAGGCTGAAAGCTGGGAACAGCTGGGTAGCAGCATGAGCAATTACTACTGGCCTGGTTGTCTCCCTTTGTGGTTTTAATTTCCACAGTTTATTTACCCACGACTGGCTGCAATATTGGCAGACTCTGACTGCTCTTCCAAGCCCGACATCAAAAGAGAACGCTGGTATAATAAAATCAAGTCCCCCTGCGCGGTGGTAATCTGTGCTCAAGAAACCACAGGTGGTTTTCATTTGTGGACACTGGCCTGATCTGCTCCGAGAGTTTTCATTAACTTTTAATAAGAGACGCTGGTTGTCTTCGGACAGGGATGATGTAAAGGGTAAGGAAGGCTCCATGCATTTCAGGGAGAATGGAGCCTCCCGGCTTCCTTTGCAGAGTCTACGTCTGCGTGCAGATTGCAGCTTGTACGGAGTCAGAGATTCTGAAGTGATCTCCTAGCCTGACCTCCTCTCTAAACAGGCCAGCGAACCTGTGGGTCCCGCCCGTAACTCTGTTTGCACCAGAGCACGTATTTTAGGAGATACAGTCCAGCGAGCCAGCCGTCAAGCGATGGAGAATCCGACCACCCTTCGGTGGTTTGTTACAGCAGGCAATCCCCATCACTGTTCAACACTTGCGCCTTCCTTCAAGTCCCAGCTGCCAAGCTTCAGATTCTCATTCTGCCAATGTAGGTTAGAGCCCCCAGCTGTCACCAAGCGCCTCCCCGAGCAGGTACTTGCAGACAGGGTCACTCCTCCGCCTCCTCGTGAATGCACACAGACACCTGAGCTGTTTCAATATCTCACTGACGGGCGGGTTTTCCAGACGGCGTATCAGTCCTGGGGCTCTTCTGTGAACCCTCTCCAATTTGTCGGCAGCCTTTGGACACCGTAACCAGCCCTGGTCTTGCTCATGTCAGAAGCAGAGATCACGGTGTACTCGGGCAAAGATCTTCAGCGGCGTGGAGTCGGTGGGTTATGTACCACTTGAGCTGCTTTGGGAAGATTGATGCCACTCTGCATGAGCCTGGGCTGCAGCTGGGGCTGTATTTCCCCCCCCCCCGAGCGTTCACTGGCTGTAGCGCCGAGCCGCCAGTTCAGGGGTAAAAGTATCCGCTTACGTTGGCTGTCTCTCAGTGAAATGTCCGCCATGCTTCCTTAGCAGTGGCAGTTTGGGGAGAGGGGAGCCGTTTTCCAGCATACTATGGTGCAGTGTTGCTGAAATGGGTATTGGTATCTCAGGTAGGCTGCCTTGGATGCTGGGGCCACTGTCAGGGAAAATCTCTTCTCCTGTCGTTCTCCCCTCTCCCCCTGCCCCGCCGGAAAACTGCATGAAGGGCCGCCCAGATATATCAGCCATTGACCAGGGCAGCAGCATGTGGGGTGCCCCTCAGTGGGCCAGGGCCTGCACAGACCCCACAAGGGACACCTCACGAGAGAAGTGCTCAGCACTGCGAGCCCCTACCCATGCACAGCCCTCTCTGTGCCTCCCCCCAGCCTCCTGCGGGGTGGAGCAGGCAGGTGCCAACAGGGAATGTGACCGGGGGACCCAGCTGCACATGGGGCACAGGGACCGTGGTGCCTACCATGAGCCACACTTGGGGAGGAACGTGCAAGCCAGAGCTATTGCCCGAGCTCTCCGCACACCTACACCATGGTCTCCGGCGCCCGCCTACAGCTGCGGGAGCTCCTCATACAGCCCCACCAGGGCACCCAACTCAGCACGCTGTGGCACGGCTTTGCCCGAATCCAGGCCGATTCCCCAGCACAGACATGCTGCTGTGGCCTGAGCTGTGAGCATCTGCAGATCTCCCCACCCTCCTCCTGTTCCAATTGGGCACCAGCAGCAACTTGTGCCTACAGGGCGCCAGACCCAGCCCTGTGTCTGCTTGGCCGCCAGGGCATAAGGTCAGGAAGTAAAATCAAGGTTCAAAGAGGGAAAGGGTGGCGAAAAGCATGGCCAGGCCAGGCAATGGGGGGACACCTGCTGGGGGAGGGGAGAGTCTCCAACCAGCGCTCAGGGGCTCTGCCAAAGCCAAGGAGGGAGCTGAAAACTGCCTGTTGGGTTTGGTTAGTTCAGTTCTAATCATGGGGAGCCCTTGTCTCCCTGGGGCATGAGGGACACCCAGAGCCTGAAGGAGGGCAGGCCAGTAACTCCCACCACCAGTCCCTGCTGGAAAGTGAGTCAGTCAACTTTAGAACACGGGCAAGCGTTCCTGTGTGCTTGCACGCATATGAGCGTGTGTGCACGCG
Organism: Apalone spinifera; assembly: GCA_030068395.1. Lineage (NCBI taxonomy): Eukaryota > Metazoa > Chordata > Testudines > Trionychidae > Apalone > Apalone spinifera. The sequence goes on from JANRFK010001234.1 coordinate 5,085,001, forward strand.
TGTGACTGAGTGTGCGTGCTCTGTGATCCGCTCTAGGGCACCCAGAGCCAGGAGCCCGAGTGAAGGACACAGACTAGGCCGGGCCAGTAAGACTAGACCTGCAGCTCCTGGCCTTCCACCCTACAGGGCAAGGGCACGTTCTACCCTCACGGGGCTCCACGTTCTCTCTCTGGCTTTCACACGCTGCTTGTCTGGCCACGTGTACCCCTGCCAGCCAGTGGTATCTCCCTCCTGGCTCTGCTCCGCCACTCCACAGCACTGTCCAGGCCTGGGGCTCTGTCGCCCGCCCCTCCTGCCAGCGAGAGCACGGAGCCCCTCTGTGGCACAGTGATGGCCAGGAGCCACGCTTCAGAGAAGCTGCTACACTGCTCTCCGTGTGACTTGTCCCTCGCAAGCGATGGGATGTGGGCCCTCCACCCTGGCCAGGAGAGGGGACCTCCCATGCCTGGGGTCTTGCAGCACAGCCAGGAGCAGCAGCCCAAAGGCTACTATGGCAGGACGTGCCTTCCCCGCGGGGACTGTGGCCAGGAGCGCTGCCCGCGCCGGACACTTACACAGCGTTCAGCAGAACTGACGGGACTTCCAGCCCTGAGAAGCAGCCTCGGAGGGAGGGAGCCAGCGCATCTGAAAAGACAAAGCGAGGAGAAGTGAACCGTGAGCTGGAATGTACCCTCAGCTCCTGCCCAGCCCCCAGCCTTGGTCTCGGCCAAGAGTTGGGCCCTGTGCTGGGCTAAACACACCTCCCCTCCTCGGTTGTGGCAGACCCAGCATTACGGCACGAGTCCGTTTCCAGCAGAGCCCTGTGGCACGGCTGATCTACCCAAGGGCCAACAGTGGCACTCCCTCGGGGGGAGGAGCTGCGGCAGATCTTTGCCTGTGCCCGACCTGCGCACCCCGAGTTGCAGCAGCACCTTACAGGTCATCTTGTGCTCGCTCCCCTCTTCCCGCCGCCACCGTGTGCCACAAGGGCCCCTGCAGAGCCCGTACCTCCTGCCGGCAGCGCTGACCCAAGCGAGAGGGATCGGGGCGGTGCCATGCTCCCTTGCCCTCAGCCACGCCCCTCCCTGCCCTGCCAGAAGAGGAAAGGAGAGCAGCAAGGCCTCTACCGCCACAGAGAACCCCTTTGCACTGGCTGACCCTCCCCGTGCCCGTCACGCCGGCCCTCGGGGTGACTGCCGACACTGTGCCCTGCCACGCCGCAGCACCTCGTCTGATCGGCCGAGTCCCCTCAACCTGAGCTCACGTCCCGGAGGAGTCACCGTGAGAGCCCGATGCTGCCAGGGCTGGCCTTACCATGAGGTGAACCGAGGCAGCCGCCTCAGGTGCCAGACAGGGGGAGAGGGGTGCCGGGTGCCACTAGGCCCCAGAGTGCAGAAAATTGCGTCTGCTGCTGGTGCATATGTAGGTAGCAGAGCAGTCCCATAGAGGAGTAGAACAGGAAGGAGGCAGAATTGAGACCTTTCAAAGTTTTGGCCCAAGCGAAGGGGCAGGGGGCGTCATTTGAGCTCCCCGCCTCAGGTGCCAAAATGTTGTGGACCAGCCCTGGATGCTGCGCAAACCACCAGGAGCCCTGCAGCACCAGAGAGACTGACTGATCCAGGCCAACCCTTTCGTGGGTCGGCTGCATCTGACGAAGGGGTTTCTACCCACGCAAGCTTAGGCCCAAATCCATCTGCCAGTCGACCCCTCACTGTTTTACCCTACGTGCTGTCGGCGGGCAGGGCCCATTGTCGCTCACCCCACACATGCTGCTGTCCTTGTAGCCACGGGCCAAGCCCACCATCTTGGGTCGGTTTGCAGAGCGGTAACTCACTGGCGCTCCATCAGCAGCCCCTTTCCTGCTGCACAAGGAGGCAGGGATTCCCTGTTAGCTCCTCAGGGCACATGGGAGTGACAGCAGGGACACCCTGTTCAGTGACTACAGCCAGGCTCTGCAGAGAGGGCAGATCTGCTGAGAAAGGAGGCGGCGCCATTTTCACGCAGCCCAGAACTGACTCATAGCACGTACAGGTGACTGCAAGCTTGAGGAACTCTGGAGAAGCTAGTAAAAGGCTGGCTTCTCCCTCCTTCGCTGGTGGGTGCTCCTCCCTCGGGGACAGAGCTTCTTCCCATGGAGTACTCAACACTACTCCAGCACCGGGTGAAGAAAGAGGGAACTCACCCTGAAAACTCCGCTCCCGAGAAAGAACTTTGTCAGGGTTGGCCTGGAAACTTGCTTTTCCTCTGAGAGAGTACCGCGTCCCACAAGGGCTGCATTAGGACTGGACTTTGCCGTGTGAGGCGTTGCCCTCATGTTGATGGGCCTGCTGCGGTAGACGGTGCTAATCAGCATCAGGCTGTCAGAAGAAGGCCCCGTCTTGCCTCAGCGTGCGCCTCTTGCTCTCTGTCCCCGGCCAGGCCGCGAGGAACAGAGCCCACCGCCCCCAGCAGAGTGGCACGCCACAGTTTTCACTGGACCACTGAGCACTGTCCGGCTCCATAGAAATGTCGTATCTCCACTGATGTCTTTTGTGCAAGCAGCACCAGCAAGGCAGAAAGGAAGGAACTCGCCCTACTGCCGACAGGGAAGGGTAAGGCAGGCCTGGGCAGAGGCAGTGGAGGGAATCGAAGGACGAGACAAAATCCAAACCTGCTGCCGTAGCTTGCGCAATTTACCTCTAGTCAAGGATCTGAAAGTCTGTGTCGAATCCTAGCAGCAGAGGCCGACTTTCTAATACAGCTTCACCCTCCAAGTACAAAGCTTGCAACCAGCCCCAGCTTTTCTGGCTTTCACTCTAAATGATGACCAGGTTACTCCAGTGAGTTCGGTTCTTCGACTTGGAAAGGGGCCTATGTAGCTGTCTGAAGCGGGGCGATTTGGGCTGTGTGTTTGGTTCACTGGAAGCCAGGGAGTCACTGAGAGATGCCGGGATGTAAACACCTGTGAACTGAAACGGGTGAGGGTTTCAGGAACCCTGGCACATTGTTCTGAGCCTTCCTCATGATGCTGTCAGCTGATTTCATGACTGACCAGTGAGGCTGCTGTTCATGAGTGCTGGAATTTCAAACCTGAAAGCACAATTGTGTGCACACAATTTGTGCATGCAACTACCCTGCTAGATGTCTAACTGCTCATTTGGATAGACAGCAATTACCTGGACAAATGATGTGCCACGATTTTGCGCATTCATTTCCAAATACACCTTTTAATATTTCATTGCTGTCCCTTGGCAGTCGTCAGATTTACAAGGGGCTGCAGTCGTCCGATTTTGGCTTGCAGGTCAGTGGCACAGAAGGGAAGGAGACACTGAGGGATAATGGGACTCGGAAGAACCTTGGTACCATGTGCAGCACCTGACACGGCCGCCCCTCTGCTTTCCATAAACCCGTGCTGCTTGTTCTTAATTCTGCTGCCAGCCTTTTAAGAATGTACTAATCGATGTCGGGCTAAGTGGCCTTCAGTTACCGTGCTAATACTAATACCGGCACAGCATTCGCTATTTTCCAATCCCTGGAATGCTCCTCCCAGTGTTCCAAGGATTGTTAAAATGAATAGCAGTGTTCCCGAGATCCTCTCATTCAACTCTTGGGTGCAAGGTAGCTGGTGCCACTGACTTCAAAATATTCAGCTTGAGTGGTTGCTGTTTGTTGTTGCTTTTGCTTATGGAGAAAGGTCCACGGGGCAGTGTCTGTATGTAGCTGGGGCCGATGTTCATGGCAGTCTCTGGGCGTAGACACAGTGTCCTCAGCCCCGAGGCTCTTGCACAGTGCTCTGCCAGCCCGGAAAAATCACCAGATTAGAGAAAATTCGTGTGTCCTGCAGGTGCTGAAATCCTAGGATGGAGCCCTTTGCAGGATAGCAATCCAGCCCCTGCTGGCTGCTCCCCTGACTCCACCCAAGGCGGTGGGCATTGCCATTTGATCCCATCCTTCTCCTCTGCCTCTCCCCGTGTCCCTGCCACTATTAAATCAGGCTCCCGATTCCCTTCACATTCTCCCTCAGGGGGTCTCTGCTGCTCCTCGCAGTCCCCATGCCCGTCAGATCGAAGGCAGGCCCACAGGCAATCTCACTGGAACCATGGGAGGCAGTCACCAGTTTTCTCAGTTTCCCTGTCCCATGCAGATAGCATGTAGGCAAATGGGGTCTGCCCTAGTGGCTTTGGCCCCATCCCCTGGCTTGGCAGCGGGCGGGGCCCCTTCTTGTGTTGGCACTTTTCATTGTGTACTCACGAGGCTGCACGAACAACTCACCCTCACGAGAGCTGCGGTACAAGTGCGAGACGCATCCCTGCCATGGACACAAACAGCAGCTCATGCTGCCTGGCTCCTAAGCAGCAGCCGTACCCGCGCTGAGGGGAACCCGAGCGCCACTCAAACAGGGCACCCGGCGTCTGGAGCTCGGGTAATTGCCGTCACGTCTCTCCTCTGCCTGGCCTTGCTCCCCCGAGGATGAGGTCACGGCTGCGTGTGAAGCAGCAGAGGAAATGGGAGTTTGGCTGGCTGCTTGGTAGACAAGTCTGGGCTGAAAGGACATGCAATTTGCTTAACGGCCACTGAGCTTCACGGGCACAGCCTGGGCCCCCTGCACTGTGCTGCCCTATCCCTGTTGTGCAACAGAAATATTGGGGGGGGGGACACCTCCCCATGACTTACGGCTTGCTGCCTTTGAGTCCATGAATTCAGGAGTCCAAGAGCAGAGCAGGTTGCCTTGCGGGGAGGGGGCTTGTGACTGCCGGGGGGAGGCTAACTGCTGTCAAGTGTCCGGGCGCAGCAGCGGGTGGAGGTCAGTGCCACCCGTGGGGTGGACAAAGGCGCCTGGGGACCCAAACGGATGAAGAGCCGATTCCCACGGCCGTGCCTGTGACAGCTCTCTTCCACCACGCTCACCTTGGGCCCCAGCAGAGACAGAGAAAGGTCTCTCGCCCTGGGCGGGTGCTAGCCCCGCGTGAGTGGCACCATAGTGCCCCTTGCTGCTAGAAGCCAGCTGGGGCTTGGCTGCCTTTAAACGCCCTGCAGTGTCCCTGCCGGGGACAGGCCATTGGTTTTTACCTAGCGGGGGTGCCACGCCGTGCAGCTCTGACACCGAGGCTGCAAGGGGGGTGCACAACTTCTGCCCCAGCCCGCGGGTGGGTCGTGCTGGAGACAGCCCCGCTATGCTAATTGTGGCAGTTTCTCCAGGCTGTACAGGGGGCTGCAGCACTGCTGGGAGCCCAGGTCTTCTGCCCTCAGCATGCCCCCTATACCAGGCACGGATAGGGCTCCCTGCCCCTTGATATAGGGCTGCTAAGGCCCCGTTATGGCGCTGGCCTTTTCAACCAGCATAAGGGCGGGTATGAGGCGCTCGCCATGGCCAGGGCCTGCACGATTGGTAACAGCCCCCGCCAAGGCTCCAGGGTCAGGACAGTCGCTTGCTTGGTGAATACAAATCAGCAAAGTAGGGGGTGGGAGTACAGGCACAGATGTGGCCCCTTCACTTCCCGGTCACACTGGGGCCCAAACTCTCCACGTCGCTTCTGCTTCAGTTTGCCATGGTCTGCTCCTCTGAGCTACCTTCTCCTGGGAACAGGGGAACGTTTTTACACCCGGCTGGGAATTAAGGGAGGAATGGGACAGTTTTTCACTAATTTATCTATCATTCCTCTCGTGGGGGCTCTGGTACTCACAGACTGCAACTCCTCAGCTGTTCGCCACTAGGAAATTGTGTGGCCAGCTGCATCTGTAGAAGCTCTTGACCATTAGCCCTGCAAACCATTAGGGCGGCAGCTGTGTTTTCATTACTCTGAAAAGGAGCTTACGTGGAGAAATACCAGAGATAGCAGCGAACATTTTGGCGCTTTCCCTTCTACAATGACGACTGCGGATATAAGTTCCCTTCAGCTCTAAGAATTCCAGGCATTTGCACAAATTGACATGCTGACACAAGAACGATTTTTGACAACACACGGCAATGCTAAACAACAGTTAAAGACAAGAGGAAGCAAAGGATTTCCACCCCTAAATGAGTAGGTGGAATGCCTAATTCTGCAAATTAAAATGTGCCCTGAGACAGCTGAATGTGGGACATTAGATGTGAGATCTAATGGCAAGAAATGACCATGACGCTCCGACACCACACCCGCTAGCCCAGGCCGGTTCACAACTGAGCGACAGCATCTGCGTTCTGTTCGCAGGGCCACACATAGGCATGTGTAGTCAGGCTCCTCCTCCAGCAGTGACCTGGCCTAGCCGTGCTTCACTGGTGCGCGCTTGCTCAGTTACCGCCCAGAAGAGTTGTGCAGAGATCATGCTGGCTTTTACATTCGTCTGTACGAGACCTAACCCTGACTCTGCTCCATTTCCCAGACCTCTGTACAAATAAAAGCTGGGAGCAAATCATCAGCTGTAAAGTGGTTGATAAAGGAGCAATAAAGCTTGCTCACACACGGTTAGACTTGCCAAAGGTGCCTTTTAAATAATTCTGTCTCTCAAGAAGGGAGAATTGTATTGCTATCTGCAGCCCCTTGAAATTCACTAACCGAGTAAGTTTTTTGCTTTTTTTCTGTGTGTCAGCCACACTCCAGGTGCTGCCTGCCAAATGCTATTTGACAAGGCAAGTACATATCTCAATAATATTTAGCATCTTTCTTCCTGTAATTCGCTGTATCTGAAAATATGGACGTGTGGCCAAATCGGAAGTTTGTTTTTAAAGCAAAGCCGCTTGCTCAACCCTAGTGTCAAATAATGTTGAAGTCAACTCTCCTCCACAAAAGTGCTTTCAGATCACCAGCTACCACACTGCAAAGGTCTCAAGGGCTCTACCTTATTTAACTTTCTTATTTAAGTTAATTGGGAATGGAGCAGGTGGGAGCTTTAAGAGGGGCTGGCACTGGGGGGCTCTGAGGGTGGGAGGCTGGCACGGGGGAGGATAGGTTGGGTGCAGGGGACGCGAGGGTCAGTGACCTGCTCTGGGTAGGATGCTCAAGGGGTTTGGGATGGTATTTTATTTGCAAGTGACTATGCAAATAAAATGTTGCCAGTTCGCCCAAAGTTTGTGAATGGTTTTGCCAGACCCCTGTAAAAAAGGAGTGGGGACCACTGGCAGAGCGAGTACACTTAAAAAGTTTGCGGCTGACACCAAGGGGAAGGACTGCAAGTGCTTTGGAGGACAGGATTAAAATTCAAAATAATCTGGAAAAACCAGAGTACTGGTCTACAGTAAAGAGCATGAAATTCAATAGAGGCAAAGACCTCTGCTTTGGAAGGAACAGTCAGTTGCACAGGAACAGAATGGAAAATGCCAGCCCACCCAAGCAGTACTTCTGGAAAACAAAGCAATCCATTCTGGGCTCTATTAGCAGAAGTGTTGTGAGCAAGACGTGAGAAGTCCTCCTTCCACTTTACTCTGTGCTGATTAGGCCTCCAATGGCGTATTGTGTCCAGTTCTGGGTGCCATATTTCAGGAAAGATGTGGACAAACTGGATGGAGTTCAGAGAAGCGCAGTAAAAATAATCAAAGGTCTAGAAAACATGACGTATGAGCAAAGATTGATGGAAGTGGGATGATTTCGTTTGGAAAAGCGAGGGGACCATAAGAGTTTTCAAGTACATAAATGGTGGTTACATGGAGGAAAATTGTTTTCCTTCACTGCTGAGGATAGGCCAAGAAGCAACAGGCAGCAAGGGAGGTTTAGTTTGGACATTCAGAAAAGCTGCCTGTCAGGGTGGCTAAGCACTGGAATAAATTACCTAGGGAGGTTGTGGAATCTCCATCATTAGTGATATTTAAGAGCAAGTTACACAGGCAGGAATGGTCCAAATCTGTGCTGTCCAACAACACTCTAGTTACATGTGGCTTTGTGGAGGGAGCCACATGTAACTAGATTTGCCTGCCATGCCGAGCTGAGCAAGGGGCAGCCAGGCGTGCTGAGCCTGGTGGCAGGCCAAGCCCACAGCGAGCACTCATCATCCATATTTAATTAGTGCTCACGCTGGTTAATTTTTAACTACCGCACTCCTGCTCTTGAGGGCCATTAGAGGCCCCAGCTGCAGGTTACAACGAGCAGAAAAGTGACTTGCGACAGAAATGTTCAGTGGCGTTTCTGCCTTCCACTTGGCTGCGATCGCCTGCCGCCCGCTCCCCCAGCAGTGAATAAAACATGGCTCGCCGCCCGGCCTTCCTTTTCCTTCCCATCCCTGTCATGGTCGCTTTGCTTCAAGCCCCTGTTCATGCTCTCGCTGGAGTTCCTGCGTTTCTGTCATCTCTCTCCATTTCCATAGGCACGGTCCCAGCCTTAGCAGCTGGAAGTGCTGCACCAGGCAAGCCAGCTTCAGGGATGTTAAGTTGCCAAGGGGGAGGAAATCCAGGGTCAAGTGTTTTGGCCCCTCCAGGGCCACGGCCTGCTAAGTTACGGCGTCAGCAAGCAGTGGAGCAGCTTGTGCTTGCTGTCAGCCCTGGATCGTGGCTTCCTGTTCCAGCTCTCGAGACTCGAAGGACCAGACAAAAGCTGCCCATCGCCCCCATGGGGCGCACCGGGAGTGGCTGGTGATGAGTTATGGGCTAGTTTTTCAGAAGAGCTCATCACTGTGTGTATTTAGAGCAGGGCTGGGGAACTGTTTTTGGGTTGGGAGCCGCTGACCCACAGAAAAATCAGTCGGGGGCCGCACACAAACAAAATAAAACCCTCACTATGTGGCTCCCCCAGCTGAGAAGCAGAAACTATTCCTCTCGCAGACCAGAGGGTTGTGGGGGGGGATGGTGCAGGCTAATAGATTTTGTGTGCTCCAGCCCCACAGGGAGATGGCAGTGGGGCTGGAGTGGCAGCGCAGGCTCCCCAAAGCTGAGGGGAGCCTTGAGCCTCAGGGACCAGATCCTGGGAAGCCAGGGGCCACATCTGGTGCCTGGACTTTGGGTTCCCCACCTCTGATTTACAGCTTCCCTCCACAACTGCCATGGTCTGACCTTTAGGCCGAGGGAAGGAGGAAAGATCTGGGATTTTACACCAGTTGGAGGGCATCTTGTTGAGCCTGTGGCCCTGCAGGACACCCCAGCGTGGCTATTTGTGCACAGTGGTGCAAGTTGGCAATAGGGCACCAGCCAACCCGGCCCTTTAAAGGACGGGGAGAGCTGCTGCGTGGGGCAACGAGAGACGTTAACGTCTCACTGCTTGAACAGCAGCTTTTCCTCTGGGCCTGTTTCACACATACGCACACAGGTATCTGGATCCTGTCACCAAACCATCTGTGCACCAGGTAGAAAGTGACACAAATACACGTCCTGTCTGCGAAGGCACAGGAAGGATAAACCAGCCGCGGGCTCTGAGCGTCATAGGGGCAGCCAGGCCAAAGAGAACACCCTGCGTCAGGGCTTCACAACCAGGTGCACGACCTTAAGCTACCTGGGATGGATTGCCAGCTACAGGCCCAGGCCCGGGCCCTGTCCGCCGGCAGCTGTCTCTGTACTAGGACACTACCTTAATGGAAGTTAACTCTAGTCAGTCTGCTTGGCACTAGCACGGCATTCACCTCCATGCTCCGTGGGTGGGATTGTGCCCAGTCTTCCCACTAATCTTTTCCGTCCATGTGCAGAATACATTTTGTGACTTGCACCAAGGCATGTGAAGATGTGCACCACCCAGAGAAACAAGCCTCTCTGCAGGCACTCTGCTCACCAGCCGGGCGGCATTGGAATCTCTCCTGAGCCCGGCTTCCAGCGAGCAGTGATTATGCCCCACACGCATGCTCGCGTCCAGAGCCTCCATCTCCAAAGCTTGGCTCTTTCACACACAGGGGTCTGTCCTGCTCCCTGTTACAGAGGGTTTCTGGCTAGACTCCCCCTGTCTGACAAGCACACCGCCCCAGCAGGGAGGTGGAGTTGCTTTATCAGCCACAGCCAGGTGAGGTGAAGAACAGGGGGCAGATGAAAAGGTTTACATTCACACTCCTCAGGAGGGGAGCTGGAGAATTTAACAAGCGCGTCCTGTGGCAGTAAGGTAGCGCGGGGGGGGACTTTCCCCCCCGCTTCGGCACTAACTGGCAGGTGCGTACAGGTGCTACACGCCGCGCTGCACAGAGTGCGTGGCCGAGGCTGTCAGACCAGATGATCAGAACGGCTGAGCCGCAGGGGACAAGCGCCAAAGGCCGCGTGGGTTCAAAGCCCAGAGGGAGAAACACGCCACAGCTCAACGTACTCGAGGAAATGGCTCCGAGCCCCTGGGGATGAGGGTGGGAAAAGATCCTTTCCAGGCCAAAACAGAAGTGCATGATCCTAGTTGTCGTGTCAGGCCCTAGCAGCCAGCAGTGGGGTTTTTCATGGGCTGGATTGACATGTACACCCAACCCCGCTTGATGCATACACCCCACCTAGCACGGTCCCCGTCCCAGAGGCTCTGAACGGGCATTCTCCCCCCTGTACCCTGGGCCTAGGGAAGCCTGGCTACATTTCAGCCACACGTTAGTCTGTACCTCTGGGGCTCAGCGCAGCGGGAAAGCCTTCAGCACCAGTACTGGAAGGAGGACAATCACCCAGAGACTGGGGAGCAGATACAGTTAGCTCTGGCTTTAGAGGCGTTGTCCAAGAATGAGTCTCCCCTGCCACAAGTTATCTGACAGCATATCGGGAACGGCCCTAACTGAGAGGCTAAGAGGCCTAGCTCAGCGGCTCAGTGTCCCGGTTGGCTCAGCAGAAAGGCACTGCAGCGGCCGTGGCATGCCCAGCACTCTGGTTGGCGTGGGCATGTCCTGGTGCTGATCCAGGTAGTGACCTTGGGCAGTGCGAGCCACAGGGTTGTGTGGATGATCTTTGGTGCCAGGTGCTGGCTCATGGGCCCTGCTCTCTGTGGTGCTGGGTCCAGGGGTGGAAGAGAAAGGAGTCACAGACAGCACTCAGACTGGCCTTACTGCTGCTGCTGATCTCAGTGTGAATGCTCCCCCTTAGAAACGCAGGCCGCTCCGTAATATGTTAGAACGGGGTCTCTGTCCCGCCACGAAATGCAGGCTGCTTTGCCTGCCTGCCCACAGCGCGCTGTCACAGAGACCACGGGGGGCTCCCGCTACATCCAGCTCCTTGCATACTCCTTCTAGGTGGCCCACTCCGAACGCACACAGCCGCCCCTCCACACACACACACACTAACTGCCTTCCAAAGAACCAGCCTGGAGTGCCAGCTTGGGCTGCCCAGAACACATCTCCAGGGAGAAGCCAATGGCCCTGGGCTCCACTCTACCCGGTCGATTCTACAGCTGCCTCCTGGGCCCTTTGTGTGACGGGAAGCGAAAGGGTTAAGGAAGAGAGGTGTCTGGGAGACATCAGGCAGCAGGTGCTGTCCCGTCAGAAAGTCTGTCCCCACCCGCCCGCCGAGGTGAGATCATCCATCTCCTGGAGACGTGTCTGTTAGCCGGGCAGGGGTTAGTCGTACAGTGTGCCCAGGGGCCCAGCTTCGAGAGGCCTGGTGGGAGAGTGAGCGCAGTTGTGGCTGGGTGGTCTCCGTTACCTGGGCATGCAGTGAAGCGGGGTAGGTGAAAGCAGGAGGAGGTAGAGCAGGCGCTAACTCCGCTGGGTACAGAGGGTACGGCCCCCACACTTCAGGGCTACTGGGGTAAAGTGCAGGCACTGTGAGCTCATCTGCAAGAAAAGAATAAGGAGAGGTCATGGTTACCAAACAGCAGCGTTCAGAACGCCAGCGCGCACGTCCCGCCGGTCGGCCCCTCCTGAGCCACAACGCAGCCCTGCGCGTCACTGCGATCAGAGCAGGGCCGGGCGCGGACATGACAGGGCAGCCGTGGGGAAAGAGGCAAGGGGGGTGGCAGCTAGCTGAAAAGCCTCCCCCTTGGCCGGACTTTTCCGAATAGGCCATAGTGCGGGGACCAGGGCTCCCACTGCCAGGGCGTAGTTCACTGTCCATGTCCCAAGCTCAGAGCGCTAAACTGGGCAGCAAACTGGCAGGTGAAATTCAGTGCTGATAAGTGCTAAGTAATGCAGCTTGGAGAAAACAGTCCTCACTGGACATGCAAAGTGATAGCTGGGGACTAAATGAGCGGTTACCCCTCAAGGAGGACGCTGGAGTCTCTGAAAACGTCAGCTCTCGCTACAGTGACCGACAACTGGCAGCCACCATTAGGCAAAGGCTAGCTAGGAAAACAGAAAACATCACACTGCTGCTGTACAGACCCGGGGCACACCCAGAGTGACACCCCTTCGCAAAAAGCCGTACTGGGACAGGTCCAGAGAAGGGCAACACAAATTATTACAGGCGTGAGCCGCGTGAGGCGAGATTTAAAAGACTGGGATTGTTCAGCTCCGAAAAGGGGCAGCTAAGAGGGGAAATGACAGAGGTCTATAAAATCATGAATGCTGTGGAGAAAATGAGTAAGGATTGTTATTTACCCCTCCCCATAACAGAAAAAACAGGAGTCACCCCTTGACCTTAACAGGCCACAAGTTTAAAATGAACAGAAGGAATGCAGGCACACGCCCACATTCAACCTGTGGAACTCCTCGCCAGAGGAGATAGTGAAGGCTAAAACTATCAACAAGAACGAGGTCAGTTCATGGAATTCAGCACTGGCTATTAACCAGGATGGGGAAGAGTCACAACGTCATGCTCTGGAAGGCCTTTAACCTCTGACTGCCAGAAGCTGGGACTGGACCACAGGGAATGGATCGCTTGATAAGTGCCCTGTGCTGAAGCACCTGCCAATGGGTCAGTCAGAAGACAGGCCATGTGGGGCTCACCTGTCCAAGACTCCCCCCCCCCAGCCATAGGGCCTCACTAGCCTCAAACCCTCCCCAGCCACCCCCTCCCCAACATTCCCCAGCCATATGGGTCTCACCAGCCCAACACCTGCAAGGACCTTGCCACCCTCAGCTGCATGGGCCTCGCCACAGAACTCACAGGATATTTCAGCTGAGCAAGGGCCAGGCGCCGTCCATCCCACTGTGCGCCCTGCAGGAAGCAGGGAACCACTGGGGAACCACTGCCATGGGCAGGCACCGACAGGGACGGGAGGGCCAGGGCCTCAGCTGGTGTAGGTCAGGCATCAGTGGCTCTAGGCTGATTTACACCCGCTGAGGTTGCAGAAGGCTCAGCACACGCCCCTTTCAGGCTGTTCTGCCCTCTTGCTGGAACCCCGCCCTGGCAACGCCGCTGGGACTGCGGGCTGCTCGCCTTGGCTCAGAAGCGGCCCCTTTTCGTGTCCTGGTTTCCTAGGGCTGGCAGGGAGCCCGCAGCGTACAGCGCGGAGGAGACGCCACGGGACCGACACGGCTGCGCGGGATTTAACAGCGCCAGATAGGATTTGTGGGGTGAAACCAGTGGGACACAGGGCTGAACCCAAACCGATAAAGAACGGCCGGGAAGCGGACACCAAGTTTAAGCTTCTGATGAAATTGTAGGATTTAGGGCTGCCAGGGCTTGCATTGCGTGGGCACTGGGAACGGGAGTGGGGGTTATTGACAGCCAATGCTCACGCCCGGGTTCGCTGGCCCATAAAACGAAGCATGTTTGAGTTTGCTGCCAGCGCTCAGCAAGGGAGCGTGGTCCCGCTCACTCACGGGGCTAGTCACTTACTAGCGATTGCTCCCTGCGCAGCAACGGCAACCCAAAAAAGAGTTTCCACCAGCCAGTGGGGTCTGAAGAGCGGTCTGAGCAAGCCGCAGGACTGTTCCAACATCGTCCCTCCATTAGAAATCACGGACACCCCTCCTCGCCACTCATGCCCCGCCCTGCGCCGCTCCTTGTCTGGCGCGACATGCAAATGAGTCAATTTGCAAATAAACATTGCCTTCCCGTTTTGGCTGTTTTAAGCGGTGTGGCTTCACTGCTGGTGAAAGGTCTTGTTTTGCCAGCGCTGGTCACTGCCGAATGAGGCAGCAGGGAAACCTGTGTGCACTAAGGTAACTACAGCAAGCAGCACAATGCAGTCGGGAGCTGGGCTGAGGCTGCCTTGGCAGCCTTGATTCTGGCATGTCCTATGTCTGGAGTGTCAACTTTGTAGCCTCACTGGTCTGGTTTGGGGTGCAACGTCCAGACACTGAACAAGCAGACAGCTCCCGCTGCTGGGGGTCCATCACCCCTCACGCGCACAGCTGCTGCCAGCCAAATGCTCGCCTGCTGGATTAAAATCCTTACAGCCGTGGAACAGCGATACTGACAACGCACCTGGACCGAAAGCTGCCGCTATTTGAACCGGCACCGGGTCCTAGTCGTGGCAAATCTAGCCGGACTAAGAAGGGCAACGCCCCTAGGAGACAGAACGTGCCGGAGCGTGACTGCAGTCACCAAAAGCTACCAACTATTGCTAGAATGACCCCAGACCAACCGCCTACATTGTTTTCTATGGCCGAGTGGGTGGAGAGAGACACTGCAGATCAGGGATGTAAAATCCCAATTACTCAGATAACTGGTTAAACATTAACCCACTAGATGGGATCCCAACCACCAGCCATGT
>JANRFK010001234.1:5118935-5145041 GCA_030068395.1 Apalone spinifera
ACTCCCCCAAGCCCAAGGCACCCAGAGAACTGCCAGGATTGTGGCGTTGAGCCCCGGGCAGATCTGCAGGGAAGATTCAGGAAGCAGATGTGGAGATGCTGCTTCCAGCGCCGGGTGGAGTGGAGGCTCCCTTCTGCAGGTCTGACATCGGCGTGGCCCCTTGTCTAGGCTAGTCATGGCCTGTGCTATGCCTCCGCGGTGCATCCTTCGCACAGCTCCACAACTCACTCTGCAACGCTCCTCGGACCCGGGTTATTCCTGCTCCCCTCTAGTTTTCACTAGCACACTGAGCCCGGGGCTCCAGGTGGCGGCGCCGGACTGAGCTCTGCGAGGGAGCAAGGCCGGGGAACAAACCTGGCCGGGGAATAGCTGCAGGATCGTGTTCTCCCTGGCCACCCGCACGGTGTTCAGGAGCACTTCCCCGGGGCACACGGCCATGCTGTGCCTGAATCAGGGCAGGCAACACAGCCGGAGCAGAAACTTGAAAGAAACCTGATCTGGGAGCTGTCACTAGATCCACTTGGTCGAGATTTATTTAGTGTTTAAGACACTTACAAGGCTTGGCCCTTGAGCTCCGGCTCCGTCTCCTCCCCGAGGCTGGACGGGCCCCCCCCCGAGGGGAGGACGGAGCTTGCCCGAGCCAATGCCGGGCCAGGCTTACGCTAACACCTGAGTGACTCTGGGAGTGTGTGAACACCCCAGTACCAAGGGGGGGCAGGGCTCTGGTCTGGGCTGAGTGGGAAGAGCTCTGCGCGGCTGCCTGGCCAGCAGGACAAGTGACATGGCTGCCCAGGTGTGCCTGCCAGCAACACGCTCCTCTGCAAAGTGGCAGGAGCTGCCTGTTCTCCTCATCTGGAGGGAGATGGCAGGTCAGGTGGCGGCAAACAAACATCCTCCCTCCTCACCCTCCTGACAGGACAGGCCGGGGGCCAGATCCAAGCCCAGCTGAAGGTGGTTTCAATTCCCGCCCAACCCTGGCTCCCCCTCTGCAGCCTCCACTGAGGTCTCTCCCCCTTCCCGGTGTCTCAGTCTCCTGCAGTGCCACGCTGGCCCAGAGGCAAGTCACAGCCTCGGGCACTGCCGCAGGGCAACACACAACAAGCTGGCGCATCCAGACAGAGCCTGGGACCGGGCAAGTGCCTCTGGGTCCCCACGCCCCGTGCAAAGACACTCACCACGCGCCCAGGCTGAGCGAGCCACAGGGGACGAGACCGCAAGGAACTCCTAGGCAGAGGAAAGGGTTTCCTCAGAGCCCACGCAAAGCCACAGCGAGTCAAAACACCTCTTCGCCCTCCCTGCAGCCCTACCAAAAACCACTGCCTAGCTGCATGCCTTCTGCCGAGGGCCTCCAGGGAGCCTGGGGCCACACTTTCCAATTGCTCCTCAGAGAGGGAAGAAGAAATCCATCCACTCCTGCAGATATGGAACACCACTTCCTGGGGGGGAGGGAGAGGGGGTGTCCACAGGGCACTCCTCGAGAGAGCAAGGGGCCCAGACGAAGTAGTGAAGGAGGGACTGTCAGCCAGAGGGAATTTGGTCTAAAAGCTGCCTGGCAATGCGGGTACGGCAATCTGGGGTCAAGACGAAAGGGCCATCTCTCCCGGCAACACCCTCTCACCAGCCCCAGACTGGCTAACCTCCCGAGAAGGGTCTCTGTGAGCAAGTGGCAGGCCTCAGACATCCCTGAAGGGAAACTTTCCCCACCCCCAAATGATGTTCCCACCAAATATGCCTCACTAGCCAGGGACAGCCACATCCGGCTCCCCAGCGATGGGGAGCGCGCACACGAGCTCACAGAGCAAAGCAAGATGACATGGGGCTGAAGATGAGGGGGAAGTTCAGAGCTGCCTCGCTGGCACTTTGTGGGGTGGGCAAAATGAGGACAAAAGCAGAAGGGGTGGGGGAAGGAGACAGGGTGTTAGATAGAAGTGGGAGTTGTGGACTCATCTGGATAACGGGAGGGGCTTGGATAGGAGCAGAAACAGGGACTAGGAGCGAGGATGGGGTGGGCAATCTTTTTTAAAAATTTTCTCATTTTCAGAAATTTCTGCAGTGGCCTCAGGCCACCCCGGAAGGGGCAGAGCCAGGAGACCTCTTGTACTTCCCCCCCCACCCTGATTGGCCGGAGTGGGGGGATTGCGAGAAATCTGCCCCCCTCCCCCCAGAGAAATGCCAGCTGTTCCCTCTAGACACTTAGTGGAAGGAGACCTCGTGCATGTTCCCTGCCCCGAGGCCAATCAGAGCCTGGGGAGCGCATGAGGTCTCCTTGCCCCACGTCTCTCTTAAAACAGCTGGCGTGTCTCTCTAGGCCAGGAGCGGGCAAAGGGCCCTTTGCGAGCCAGACCCGGCCTGCCAACGCCAATGGATCTGCCCGCGGTCGCCCTGCCGCTCTCAATCAGGGCCTGGGGGCAGGGGAGAGCATGGTGGCTAGAGAGACGCTCCGGCAGTTTTAAAGGACACTTGGTGCACTCCCCCACCCCCAAGCCTTGATTGGCCTGCAGGTCAGGGAGCAGCAGGGCAGCCACGGGCCAGATCCACTGGTCTGGCAGGCCTGGTTTGGCCCGTCGTGGGTCCTTTGCTCACCTCTGAGCTAGCAGGTTGTATAGGAGCAGGAGATAGGAGCTGGCGGCAAGACGGGGTGGGCGGTCGGAGCTGGAGGGGCAGAAGCTGAAGAGGCGGTGGCCACATTGGCATTCTAGAACTCAGAGTTCTTGATTTTTGCACATCTCTGTGGTGCTGGCCTCCTGCATGGGACGCCCTCATGGATGCGCAGTCTCTAGACCACGGGCTGGCTGTAAGGGCCTGATCCGTATCGACACAGAGTTTACAGCCAGTGAAGCGGAGGAGAGGCAGGGACAACATCAGCCTCTCTGCTCGCCTGACCCTGCACTAGTGGGAGCCAAATAAGCACGCAGACAAGTCTCCTGGGACATGCCCTGGTAGAGCCCTTCGCAGGCAAGGGAGGAGCTGGTGCTTAGAGCTAGCTTTAAGCCAGCTCTGGATTTCCCTCCATCAGCACGCTCGCCCTGTCCCACAGCTGCCTCTGAGGTCACAAACACCTGGACTGGGGCCGAGAGTCTGGCTTAGCTATTAAAAATACCAGACATCTAGCCCAGTATCCTGTCTTTGACAGTGGCCAATGCTAGGTGCTCCCAGAGGGAATGAACAGAACAGGGAATCATTAAGTGATCCCTCCCGTCACCCATTCCCAGCTTCTGACACCATTCCAACCCATCCTGGCTAACAGCCATTGATGGACCTATCCTCCATTAATTTATCCAGCTCTTTTTTGAACCCTGTTAAAAGTCCTGCCCTTCACAACATCCTCTGGCAAGGAGTTCCACAAGTTGCCCGTGCACTGTGTGAAGAAAAACTTCCTTTTATTTGTTTTAAACCTGCTATTTATTAATTTCATTTGGTGACCCCTAGTTCTTATGTTATGGGAACAAGTAAATAACATTTCCCTTTCACGTTCTCCATACCAGTAATAATTTTACAGACTTCTATCATATCCCCCCTTAGTCTCCTCTTTTCTAAGCTGAAAAGTCTCAGCCTTTTTAATGTAATACTAAATCAAATGCCTTACAGAAGTCTATCACATCAAACCTATTGCCTTTATCAAGCAAACTTAATCTAGTTGTAGAAGCTCACATAATTTCTCTGATGAAGTGGGTTTTACCCACGAAAGCTCATGATGTAATCTATTTGTTAGTCTCTAATGCGCCACAGGACTGCTCCTTGTATATACAAAAATTAAAATGTTAAACTTTAAAGCCCACGTCTATTCAACCCTATTTCTTGTTCAGTCAATTGCTCAGACAAATCAGTTTGTTTATGTTTGCAGACGATAACGCTGCTAACTTCTTGTCTACAATGTCACCCACAAGCAAGAACTAGTGTTCACAAGACACTGTTGTAGCTGATGCTGCAAAATATTTACATTCCAGAGGGGCTAAGGATTCGTATATTTTTCATGCTGATGACAGGCTCTGCTCGACAACAATCCAAAGCAACGCAGACATTCTCATGTTCATTTTCCTCATCTCACTCAAATGCCACCAAATCTACCACCTTCTGCTTTTTTGGTGGTTCAGCTTCTGTAGTTTCCACAGCAGAGTTGCTTTTTTAAGACTTCTGAAAGCACGCTCCACATCTCTTCCCTCCCAGATTTTGGAAGGCACTTCAGATTCCTAAACCTTGGGTTGAGTGCTAGAGCTATCTTTAGAAATCTCATATTGATACCTTCTTTGTGTTTTCTCAAATCAGCAATGAAAATATTCTTAAACACACACATGTGCGGGGTCATTGTCCAAGAATGCTGTAACATGAAATATATGGCAGACTGCGGGTAAGCCAGAGCAGATTTACAATCCTCCCCCAAGGAGTTCAGTCACTAATGAATGCATTTTTTAAGTGAATGTCATTAGCATTGAAATATGGCCTCTGAAATGCTGTCTGAAGCATTAAGGGCCATACAAATGTTTAGTGTATCTAGCATGTAAATATTTTGCAATGTCAGCCACAACAGTTCCACGTGAATACCTGTTGTCACTTTCAGGTGACATTGTAAATAAGATGAGGGCAGCATCTCCTGTAAATGTAAACGAACTTGTTTCTCATAGCAATTGGTTGAACAAGAAGTAGGACTGAATGGACTTGCAGGCACGAAAGTTTTACATTGTTTTGTTTTTAAGTGAAGTTATGTAATAAAAAAAAATCTACATTTGTAAGTTGCACTCCATTTCAATAAAGAGATTGCACTACAGTATTTGTATGAGGCGAGTTGAGAAATACAAATATTTACACTGTAAAAATGAAATAAAAATACAGTGAGCACTGTACGCTTTGTATTGTGTTGTAACTGAAATAAATATTTGAAAATGTTGAAAAACATCCAAAATATTTAATTT
The DNA here is from genome assembly GCA_030068395.1 of Apalone spinifera. Lineage (NCBI taxonomy): Eukaryota > Metazoa > Chordata > Testudines > Trionychidae > Apalone > Apalone spinifera. The sequence continues at coordinate 5,123,846 of JANRFK010001234.1, forward strand.
CAACTGATATTCCCATGCAATTAAACCTGCAATTAACTGTAATTTAAAAAAAATCACGATTAAGTTTTTTTTAGTTAATTGTGAGAGTTAATTAAGATTAAGTGATAGCCTTAATTTTTTCCTTGGGGGCTTCTGCAGGGGGCGGGGATATCTGAAACAGTCAGAACCTAAATTCAGTAAATGTTTCTGGTTGACATGAATCTGCATTTTTTAGCCAAAAATGAGGAGAAACTTTCTAAGCATGGAAAAATTTCAGCTTCCAAAGTGAAGGCTTCAGAAAGCCCGAGAAAGCGACACCAGGAGTGGAATGGAAACAGCTACTCGCCTCTCATAGTAATAGCTGTTTAGCTCCTTTATGGTCTATTACAGTTTTGAAAATAGGCGGATGTTGCTTTAAATCGAAGGCCAGGCCCCACAGCCTGAGCCCCCCACATCTGCCCTCTGTGGAACTTGCTTGCTCCCCTATGCTGAAGCACTGTTCTGAGGGAGGGAGGCCTAAACTCAGTCATTCCCTCCTCTGAGTGTTAACAGCTGGGTGACGGTGACGACCCTTACATCCCACAGGCCGGCATGGAGAACACAAATCCATTTCAACAATCCTCACGTCGATGCCCCCCTGCCTTGAGGCAGAGTCTGGATGACTCTGACTACAACTCCCACAAGCACTCAGCCAGAGAGGGGCAAAACGTGTAGGGCAAACGTATGGAGCAGCAGGAGGAAACTCTGAGGCGCGGGGGGAAGCAAACGGGTCACTGAGAGCCACAAGCTACTAACCACGGCGAGGCAGCCAACTTCCCTTTAGTGTAGACAAGGCCTCAGAGGGGTCGCCTGGGCATGGGGCTGTGTGGTGCGCTGGTTCAATGCCTAGCACAGTGGCGGGCAACCTGTGGCCCATCGGGGTTCTGGGTGAGGCCCATGAGACATTTTGTTTACCGTTGCCCATGTGCAGGGTCGCTAGATTCTGCTGGTTTCCACTGGCAGAGTTTCCCCCCTCCCAGTATTACTACAGTGACACGCACACAAAGCAAGGGCACACAAAGGGAGGTGGGTGCTGACTGCACATCACTCGGACTGTGAGAGCTGTGTCCGCCCTCTGCAGCCAATCACGGCACTGCTATGGTTCAGTCGCCACACCCCGTAAATTCTAGGGACGCAAACGCAGGGAGCAAAACTGCCCTCTCCCGAGAGACCGACTTGGATACCACATTCTTGCAGCCCACTGAGATGGAAGGCCACTCATGCGGCCCGCTCACTCATCTGGGCTGCCCCTCACTAGCCTAGCATGCAGAAGGCTGTGTGGGGCGGACGCATGCTCCATGCAGTCGGCACACTTGGAGAACTTTGCACATCTTCAAACAGCTCAGCGAAACAGGCGCCACTGGCTGTTTTCAGAGTCGCTTCATCTGGCCAGGTCTGGCATTACATAGGAACAAGAGTGCACAAGGCACATTGCTGACCCCGGGACTCTCCCCTCACAAAGGTCAAGTTTCTGCTACAAAGCATGTCAGTTTCAGAAACACCCACGTTCTCAGAACTGGCTGAATCATTTTTGCAGACTCTTAACAGAAAGGAATTTGGGGGGGGGTCAGAAAAATAATCTCGGCCCAAGTGGTTAAGGTTTGGCAAAAGTTAGCAACTAAAAATAATTATGACGGAAAATGTAAAGCAACATTTAATTCAGGCATCACACTAGCCCCACCCCTAAGAACTTGTATATGGGGGTCAAAGCTAATGGAAATTGGCTTCAATGAAGCAGCTGTGATTTATAGCAGCTGAGAATAGATAGGGTACATCTGTAACAGCCTCATCTCTCAGGTGAGTTCCCTGAGTCAGCAGGCAAAGTACTCCTGAGAACTCCACGGGTTCAAAATTCAACTCACTGGACTTAGTTTTGGTTGCAGCCATGGTCTGAAAGAGCTGGATCGTGATCCAACTGAAAGATTCCTAGAGTAAATCTGATTTCTCTCTCTGCCTTCACACGCCTGATGTCAAAGATCTCTTTGCGATCGGCCCCCTGATTTGCACAAAACAGCAGACTGCTGATTTCTGACGTATTTTTAGGAAAAGAGGCTGAGTTGAGTGTGTCCCAATAAAGTGAGGAATTTGGACAGCAAAGGGAGGCCAGAATAAAAATCGGAAAGAGACGGACACTTAGGAAGTAGTGAGGGCTGTACCATTAGCAGCTGACAAACACCAGAGCAGGAAGCGCTCGGGAAAACGGGATATTTACAAATCAGCGAGTGAAGAGGATGCACATCCCCGTGTTGAAGGAATTTAGAGAACTATTGGCAATCATTTGGGGAAAGTCCTGGACAGATGGGGCAGGAGAAAAAAAAATTTTTTTGATCTTCTCCAGGACTCAAACACCATGTGAATCAGTAAATCTAACTAAAATCCCTGGGAAAAAACTATAAATCTGTGAAGCGTCACGCCAGGGGGAAATGAAATCATGGTCAATAAGCAGCATGTCTATGAAGATACGAAGAGCGACCAGCGTACCGTCAATCGATCGCTTTGCTACTTTGGATACAGACGTCGAGTGGAAGAGGAGAATGCCATCAGCATCAGCGCTTAGCTAAATGCTGGATACAGCATATCCCTACGCCGTACCAGAGGAGCTCCATGTTCTGTATGCACCACTCAGGAGTAACTTTAGAAGGCTGAGACACCCGTCTGCTATCACGGGGCTCGCTCACTCCACAAATGTGTAAGGTATACAGATCCTCAGTTCACTCCCTTGTCCATGCTGCCCCCCTCGCCCCAGCCCTCCTCCACAAAGAGCACGAATGGATCAGCCAAAGGAAGTGCTGCTGTAGCATCAGGTACTTACATTCAGGGCATTCTTAGCAGCTTCTGCTTCGGAGCGACTGTCAAAGCTAACAAACCCGACCGGCTGAGGAGAAAGGAGGAGAGGAGAGTTTCAGGGGATGACTCAGGGAAGGAGCAGCATCCCTTGCAGACAGATACAGGGACCCTGCTCACTAGCACTTGGGACCTGTCGTCGGCACCTGCCATCTCTGTTTCAGAGCTGAGAACTGCCCTGAAGATCTCCAGGGGCTGTATCTACCCGATGGACTTTGCTTTGGGCATTGAAGCTATAAAATCACCACCTGGGCTGCCTTCCCCGCCATCCTAAGTGGGCAGCGTCTGGGGCATGAGTGTTCGGAGACATGCACCGTGTGCGAAGCGGGACAGAAATAGCAATGGCTTCAACAAGGGTCTTCAAAGTGTAGCCTTCTGAGACTCTCCAGCCTTCTTCTAGGTCTAGCTGGAGTGCGGCCAGCAACATACTGGAAGGCAACAAAGCAAAGTCTAGAAGGTCTGTGCTGCGACTGTGCAGGAAACCTGTGTTCAGGGCCAACCACAGGGATCTGGCTCTTTTCAAGGGCATGGGCGAGAAGATGCATCTGGACTCTGCTGGCTACTCCTGCCTCCTCGCTCCCCTCCATTTTCCCTGCTGGGTAATCTCGGAGCAGCTCTGGCCCAAAATGGTGCTCTCTGCCCCGCGGATGCAGCTGCTGGAGCCGGCGGCTGAGTGCCAGGCCGCTCTCCCCGCACCGGGCTGCTCTCCCCACACTAGGAGGGTCAAAAGGACGCTCTCCCCGCATGCAAGAAAAAAAAAAAATCCCATGATGTGTGTGGCTGGACCGCAAACGCTTTTCAGAAGGCTGGTGTCCGCCTCGGAGCGCTACCCCAGGCAGGCCCTGCCCTCAGCCGGCCACCCTGGCTGGCCTGAGTCCGCCCCCCGCTAGCCAGCTCCGCCCCTCAGCATCACCGCTGTGCGCAGGTTGGGCCCTTACCTGTTTCGAGGTGAGTTTGATGAGAGAGCCTTCGTAGCCCTGCAAGGAAAGAGAGGGGCACGGTTCAGTCGAGGCGCGCGCCGGTCCCAGGCCAACAAGCCGCACTTGGCGCGAAGGCGGCCAAAAGCGCAGGGTTCTGACTGGTTCTCACCGTGAACCGTGTCACGGGCCTGCCTGAAAGGGCCAGCATGCCCCAGGGCTCAAGGTGGCAGCCGAGAACAGTGCCACGCTGGGCACGGCAGTGACCAAGCCATACGGAACCATAGGCCCACTGCTGGGAGGGGAAGCTATATGGAGGCAGCCCTCTGCACCCTCAGTCAGCGACAGGCCAGGGGAATGGGCCGAGAAAGCCTGGGCATGGAGTAAGCAATGAAGCTGGGGAATAAGTGCCGGCAGGAAGTCAGTTTCCAGGGGGGATTGCTGCAGAACCCTGAACTGAACATCAGAACGGCCAGAGTGGGCCAGACCAATGGTCCATCCAGCCCAGTATCCTGTCTTCCTACAGTGGCCAGCACCAGATGCCCCAGAGGAAGGGAACACAACAAGTAATCTTCACGTGATCCCTCCCATCACCCACTTCCAGAGAAAACAGAGGCTAGGGACACCATTCCTATCCATCCTGGCTAACAGCCATTGGTGGACCTAACCCCCATGAATCTATCCAGCTCTTTTTTGAACCCTGTTAAAGTCCTAGCCTCCACCGCATCCTCTGGCAAGGAGTTCCACAGGTTGACGGTGCGCCGAGTGAAGAAAAGCTTCCTTTTGTTTGTTTTAAACCTGCTGCCTATTCATTGCATTTGGTGACCCCTAATTCTTATATTGTGGGACTAAGAAAATATAACTGACTCTTGCTCTGCCACATAAGTGCCCTAACCAGCCGCCTCTGGATAGAGCCCTTGGTGGATATACATCCATGTCTGCAGACGCAGATATCCACGGATATTCATCAGCAGAAATGCAGGGCTGTCCGGGAAACTGCAGGGGTGAAAGGCACAAAACAGGGAGCCACTCACCCCCCAGAAGCTAGCACCTCATGCCGGAAGCTCCTCCAGTTGGTTCTAATGCTCCCAGACCCGCCCTCAGCTCTACCCCATCCCATCCACACAGCTGTCTGCATCTCCACTCCGGGGGCATGCCAGCGAGCCAGGGTTGGGGCAGTACAGCCAGGCCAGAGGAGCTGCTGGGTGCAAGACGCTGCCTCCTGGGAGGGGCAGCTCCATGTTCTTCTCCTTTTGCAGCTGCACTTCCTGGGAAAGGCCTGTGGTTCTGCGGGTAATGATTTATACCCACAGGTACATTTGTCTCTGCTCAGGGGTCTGCCTCTGGAGCCCATCTCTCTCGCTTTCTCCAGCCCAAGGACAATAATTCCTCCAGAGTGGAACTTCTCCAGCAGGAACGATTGAGGCCTGTCCCAAAATGGCGACAGCCTGGTGGCCTGTAGTCCCCTGGCATGAGGAAGAATGACAGGGGGTAAATCCCTGCTCTGCATCTCCTACATCCCGGCTGAGTGCCCCTGGGGTTACTGGCTGCTCTGGGGACTCTTCCACTTCTGATTCGAAATTGCACCCTGGACCCGAGACACTTCCCTGTCCAGAGTTCTGTCAGACCAGGTACATGCTAGCTAGAAGTTTTAGTTTCCACAAATTCTCCTCTGACAAAACAATTCCTGGCCCGCTCTGGCGGTTAAGGTCCACGGAAAACTAGGAGAAGTTGGAGTGGGGCTTTTGACAAACTGCTCTTTTGGTCAGTCTGTCTTGACTTTTAAATTGCTGAATCTTTGGGGCAGGGTCTGATCTGTTCTGTCCAGCGCTCACCACAATGGGGTCACCACCTTGGCTAAGACCCCATAGGGCTACTGCAAAACAACAACAAAAACCTCATGGATTTTACTGGGAAGGTGCTTAGATGCCCTGGCAACGGGCCACAGGATCAACCTGCCCTAGACACCATTAGCCTGCATATCCCTGCGCGCCATAGTATCTCAAAAGCTTGTCCCTTTCCTCAGCAGAAATGGCTGCAGTAGGAACTCACTGCAACAGCCTGGCACACGTCTCTTGCGAGCACCCTCCCTGCAGCCTTGAAATAGCCCCAGCCCTGGTATCCGGTCATACCTCTAGGGCTTTTCCTTCCTGGAGGTTTTTGCCCCTCTGGCCCCTTCTGACCCCAGCTCTCCAGCTGTGCCGTTGAGTAGTTTGGATTCCCTTTGGGAGATCTATTGCTGTGCAGCTGTGGGCCACTTCTCTGACAGCCTATGTAGGGGGCCCCAGGCCTGCCAGCTACTCTGGGTCTCAGCCCAGAGACCATAAGAATAGCAGCCAAACCTTGCCATGTCTCTAAAATGGAACTGCTGACAGTTCCCTGAGCCACTTTTCTCCACAGCCCCAGCCTTCCCCGGTGCTTCATCCTTCCCTCAGGGCAAACATTCATTCAGGCCCAGCAGCTAGGCAGGAGCTGGGTCTCACTCCCCCAGTTCCCACCAGTACTGAGAAGCCCACAGCACTACAGCCAGGAGCACCATCCACACTCTTCTGTCTCCAGTAAGAAACTGAGTATGTGCTGTCCTGCAGCTCCTCTTTATATCGTCCTCCTAAGCCCTGATTGGCTGCTTCCCCCTGCAGCCACTCTAGGCTGCTTGGAGGATTCCTCTACTGCTCCTTTCATGGTATGCGTGTGGCTCAGCCCTGAGGCCTCCAGCATGGGGCCTCTAGTCCTATTCAACACCAGCACATTCACCACTTTGTCTCCTTAATATTAGCCAATTATTTTCAGTTTCACCTCATGGGACCATCTTAAACAATTCCTCTCACGTTGGCATTTACAGCTTTCAATTATGAGTAGATGGTTTTCAGATTCCCTTCAGTTGTCTTATGGCCCAACTATACAGAGTCAGTTTTCATATCTTATTTTTATCAGTCTGTCTAGATCCTCATTCCTTTATTTACTGCCTGAAATCATTCCTGCTTTCTGGCATCTTTGAGATACCTAGCACCAGATAGAGTAGAAAGAGAAATCTTACCTTTATGTCAGTACAGACAGCTAGCCTTTATGTAAATGTGGTATGATCAGCCCCTACCACCACTAAATTGTGCTACACCATATGTATTTCCAGTACAAATACATGTTGCCCACTTCTGTCTCGGGCCAAGATTAAAACCTCCAGAAATTTAAAGTTAGCAGATTTTCAAAAGTTCTGAGCAGTGTCCAACAATGCCAACAGTGGGTGCTGGAAACTCAGTACATCTGAAAATCAGGCTCTCTAGTTAGATGTCCAAACATCAGTTGAGGAACCTGGCCTTTGAAACTCTTGGTCTGAAAAGCAGAGGATGGACTCTTGTTTTAAATGTAAAGTAGAGCTTGGTTTGAACTAGGCATCTACCCCTAACTACCCCGCAATAGACATTTATGTGGCTCCAAAGAACTCCTCATAGACATTCATGACTCTCAACTCCACTGTGACAAAAAAACTGTGCGACCTGACATTCCCTAGGCTATATAAAAATATCTTTATGCTACGGATATGAGATAACTAAGGTACATACTCTATGTGAGATAGCTCATGTAAGGCATCATTGGAAAGGTGATGATTTACTGAATATGATTATCCCATTCATATGCCTGTATCACTACTCTGGACAAAGTTAGGAAAGTTGAGCTGTGTATCTGTATTTTGCATCTGCAGTTTTGGGTCATTCCCACTGCCAACACTTCAGGGTCTACAACAGAAAAGTCAGACAGAGCTTGATGGCCCATCAGCTAGTACAATGATCTGTGAATTGGTTCGGCCTTCCTGGGGGTGTCCCATATTGCTAAAAAACTCATGGTCGATGGAGTCAGGTGATCTGGTCACCTGATACTAACCAACTTCCTGGTCTGCTGAACTGTTCCACAGGGAGTTGGGGGGAATTAAACACAGGTTTCCCTCCTTACAGAAATTCTATATAAGATGGGGGAAGAAAACAATGATTGTCTTCAGCTTGCTTTACCTCTGCCCCCCCCCCCCCAACCCAAAGAGATACTTAAACACCTAAAAACAAAAGGATTTTAACTGATGTGGAGGGGAGGGGGGGAACCGCTGACCCCAGGCTAAAAAGATATCTGGCCTGTGCAAGATTCTACCTAAACAATATCTAGGGTGAACAATTATTATTTGTAACCAGTTTTTTGGTGAATCTAGCTTAGACTGTCTGCTTTGTTTTATTTTCCTACTGATCTACTTTGTTCTGTTTGCTACTTCCCTGACCACTCAAAATGCACCTTTTCATAGTTAATAAACATATTTCTGGTGTATTATATAACCCGGCTTATGTACTTTCTAACTGGGGGAGAGGGAACGAGAAGCTGTACAGAGCTGCTTTCACATTGAAGTGAACTTCATAGATCTTTGGGTTGGTATCCCAACGGGGGTGGACATCTGTGTGCTGGGGCAAGTCCCTTACGCTGAGTCTTCCCAGAGCTTATCTCAGTGTCTGTACTTCTGCAGCTGGGGGGGTGAGCTTTGCTGGAGGAGACTTTAGTGCCTGGCTCAGCAAGAAAGGGTTTTAATGGGGTGTTAAGCTGGCAGAACTAACCGACTCAGTATTTCAGCACCTCAGTTGGTATCCCAGGGATCCCAAACTGCCACTGACAGAATGAGAGCCCTGTTTTACAGATGGGGGAAATGAGGCACACGTTAATGAAGGGCTAATTATCTCCCAACTCAAGTCAATGGGAGCTGCAGCTCCACGGAACATCAGGCCCCCCCAACGACTGGTCCAATGCCACACAAGGAGTCCATGGCTAGTCCTAGAACTGACTCCAGCTCTCCTGAGTCCATCCCAGGCCTTACCCACAAGCCCATCTTTGGCCAACTGGTGACCTCTCCCCACTCTGTACTCAGCCATTTGGTACTCCCACAGATTAACATCGCTTGCTCCCCCTTTCGGCACCGGCTGTGTAACAACGGGGCCACGACAGTGGAGAAGTGTGACAGATCCAACACCACGTTCCTGAGGGGCCCTTGTGGTTTCAGCCCAGCGTTCCTGCAGGGCAGGCCAACGGTACCTTGAAGGGTCTGAAGAGCAAGTAGAGCTCCCGTGGTTTGATGTCCAAGGGCAGGCCGCTCACAAAGAGGGTCCGGACCTAGACAGCAACAAAGACAAACGTTCCATTGAGAGCCGCACCAAAATCAATGACAGCGTTTGAAATAACCCACACACAGAACCTAATTTAAGCTCAGTTCAGGGGTAAACATAAGTGCCTCCTGGGTGGGGAAGGAGAGAGATGCACCATGAAAGATTCTTTTGACCTTTTTCTGAAGAGCTCTAAGACTCATACTGTTTACAGGAGCTCTTTGAAATCTGGCAGGAGGGTGTTCCCAGGGAGGAGCCTTTTGCAGGCGTCAAGAAAATCTGTCCAGCTGGGGCTGCTAGAAATGGCTAATAATGGCCAGTGCCTATCAGAGGCCTTGTCTATACTACCATGGGCTGTTGACCTAAGCTACGCAACCACAGCAGTAAGTCAACAGCTGATTCTCTTCTAATGACTCTGCTCTTCTGTTGACTCCTCATTTTGGTGGAGTAGCAGAGTCAACAGGAGAGTGCTTGGTGGTTGATTTATCACATCTATACTAGATGCGATAATCAACCCCTGCTGGATCGATTGCTGCCTATCGATCCGGGCTGTAGCGAAGACATGCCCTGAGGTTCACACAGTATAGCTTGTTTATGGTAGCACATGAAATCCCCCAGTATTATGGAAGCTGGCGGCTGGCAACTCCATAGGGCTGAGTTCTAAATCAGGCTTGAAATGAGGGGATGAATTCCTGGGTTCCCCTAAAAGAAGGCTGTCAATTAATTCCGCACAGGATTCATGTGTATGGGCTGATGAATTTTCCATAATTTGTTTGGTTCTTCTACATAAATCTTTGACCGCGGGCTCAGGTCGGAAGGGGTGCTGAGCAGGAAAGATATTGCTTTAAACAGTGTTTCTCCACGCAGCATTTTACAGAGAAGTCGATCCTGAGTAGATCGTGTGTCACTGCTATTTTAAAAACACTGTTTGGATTGATGGTTACTTTTAATTGCTACAACTGAACATTTATGTACCGTGCACCTAAACCTGATTGAGCATGGCCGGGCACACAGAAACATGACTGGGGCCAGGCGCATGCAGAATCTTCTCCATCAGGAGCTGCACTTTTCTTTGAGATTCTGACAATGGAGAAGTTTTCATCAGCAACTGCTGGTGGATAAAATCTCCAACAATAGCTGGACTTCTCCCCCACTACCCCAGAGGTGTAGCCCCCTCCTATCCAACCCCTCTCCAATGTAGCAGGTTTAAAACGAATAAAAGAAAGTTCTTCTTCACACAGCGTGTAGTCAGCCTGTGGAACTCCTTGCCAGAGGAGGCTGTGAAGGCTAGGACTATAACAGAGTTTAAAGAGAAGCTAGATAATTTCATGGAGGTTAGGTCCATAAAAGGCTATTAGCCAGGGGATAAAATGGTGTCCTTGGCCTCTGTTTCTCAGAGGCTGGAGAGGGATGGCAGGAGACAAATCGCTTGATCATTGTCTTCGGTCCATCCCCTCTGGGGCACCTGGTGCTGGCCACTGTCGGCAGACAGGATACTGGGCTAGATGGACCTTTGGTCTGACCCGGTACGGCCGTTCTTATATTCTTATGTAAGCATTAAAAAAAACACTAGAAAAATACACAAAAATCTGTACCCTTAACTCTGCCCACAGGATGCAGCCCTCAGTCATCCCCTTTCACTGCCATTCTGTAACACCTGCTTTGCCAAGCAACCATCTCCCACCAGAACCAGCTCCTATGAGACCAACCCCCATTGCTCTGGGAAAGAGGTGCGTGTGACGAATGGACAAAGGGTGGCAGAGTTAGGATTACAGGGTGTCTCTGGTGGAGGGTAGCTGAAGTAACAGTAAGTTACGTGCCTGTATTATTGTGCTGGGTGTATCCCATCAGCACGTCCCAGACCTTGCCCTGTTCTACATTCCACACCCAACAGGAAACGGTCAACCTGGGCCTTTCTCTCCCCAGGCAGCTGCTTTTCCCATCACAAGGCTCATTGTGCTGGGGTAGTGTGCTGTGCGGGGGAACAACGGTTGTACCTCCCTCCCCAAGGAATTTAGGCACCTCAGCATGCAGACAGGTGCTGAGTGACCCCGAAGCAGATGAAGGCACCTTACTCACTTATGTGCTTTAGGGAACCCTACTACGCTCTCTGCTGCTGCTGGCGTTACTGAGCGTGCTCCTTCACACCGCTCAGTGCTGGGCAAGACCTCCTGGGCGACCCAGTCTGGGACGAGACACCCACTCGCTCATATGGCAGACCCTCGTTGCAGCCTGATAGCCGTGCTGCACTCAGCAAGAGCAGAGAGTTCTCACAGGGAACACGGAAGGGGGGGGTCGCCAGGCCTTAGACTACACACAGGGTGTCTTCGAAGGGCCCGATTCCCTCCCTCTTCTCCAACAGCTTTCCGCTACGGTGCTCACTCCCAGTGCGGGAGAGGGTGGTGTAAGAATCTACATGGAATGCAATGGGATAGGGCTACACCCTGCCTGGGATGTGGTGCTACTGGCCTGCTAAGAATGCCCCAGCATGTGGGAATGGTCAGTGGATGCGAGACCAGTCTAGCTGGCCTTCTGCCAACTGCTCCTCCTGGCACCCAGCATAGCAGTAGAGCGCCCCTTGGTTGCATCAACATGCAACCCCAGCGCAGACCCTTGGGGGTCACAACCAGCTGCCGCAAGTGGAATAGCTCCTTGGCGGTCATACCTTATGCCACTACCCAGGACCTGCGCCCAGCCTCTCGGGGCACCCAAGAGAGTCTGAGCTAGAGAAGAATTCCTGAGGAGTGTGAACAGATCCCCCTTCAGAAACATGGTCATTCATAAGCTAGCTAGTGCGATTCATTCATCAAAAACTCTACGCTGCTAGAGAGCATCTTGTGACAGGGTGCAACACTACAGAGCGCAGGCTTCCATTTCCGTCTCCCGTCTTCCTACGCGGTCTGCGAAACAAGTCGCGCTGGGGACTAAAGAAGGACCACTGTTCTGCAAACAACACCCACCAGCTCTTTGAAAATTAACTGCTGAACAAGTTAATTTTAGTTCCCATCCGCTGAGTCCACATGGGGGAGATACAGCGTAGTCCGAACCAGGGGGGACAGGTTCTGTCCCGAGACTGCCAGATCTGAAAGGTCACAGCATTGCCCATTCCTCCTCGGCTTTTCCAGCAAGTTAGCTCCAAACTGCTGGGACATCGATTGGCCTTTCCCGTGCGTGTCCAGCCAGCAGACACCAAACCTCCACATTTCCTGGCCGACAAACTCAAGGATAAGGAAATGAAACGGTCCCAGCTTGTGTCCCCAGTGTGTCCCCCCCAGGCAGATAAAAAGGGGAGCTAGTTCTCGCTCTCCGAGCGCCTCACTTTTAGCAAATCACACTGGCCAATCGCTGAGGCGGGTCCTGCGCTGCGCCTCTGCCTTTTAAATGCAGCAAGAGCTCCATTATTAAAGGCAAAGGCACAGCGCCGCCACGCCTCTGCCTCCCTGCCCCTCCGCACCGCAGAGACAGTGCTGGGAGAAACCGGCTTTTAAGTTGGCTCCCCCAGCACCGGCCCCTGCTTCCCAACCTCCAGAACAGCAAAGGGGAGGAGGGAAATGTAAGTAGCCGACTTGACTACTCTTTTCCATCCCTAGCCACGCTGGTGCTCAGATGCCGATAAACCTGCCAAGCCAGGGCAATGTCTCTCCTTTACGTTTGCGCCTTGCCAGGCAGGTAACGGAACTCCATCAAAGTCTCTGGCGAGCTCTGGAGCGGGTGCTTTCCTGGTTCGGGTGACAAGCGACCCCGACTGACCTACAGGCAGACGTCTATTAAATAGCGGGGGGGTATCCCAGCCTGGCTAGACAGCCCCGGCCTGGTGAGCACAGCTCTTATGTCAGTCGTGAAGGGGTAGTTCATCTGATACCGGATGGCAATGGCCAAGACCAGGCCCGCTGACAGGAGGGAGGGGAGCAAAGGGAGGAACTCCTATAGAATCTGGCAATTCTAAGGGGTCTGGGGTGCCTGGCTGGCAGCAGCTGGAACCCCAGCCCCCTTTGAATTGCCACTGGAGCACCCCTCCGTATGGCTCTGAAAACTGGGGGGGGAGGCGCTGAGGGCTGGTTGCCCCTTGCCCCACCCCTTCTGCCTGAGGCCCTGCCCTTTCTGGATCCAGCACTATTAGCCCATCATGGAAAACCCTGTCGAGCCCAGAGCAAGCCCACCGGCTGTGAGGAAACATGGAAGGAGATGGGTAGACAAGCACAGCTGCTGTTCTCGGTGCCAGCGCAACAGGCAGACAGGAAATCTTTCCCCCGTGCTTCACAGCCTCTTTGCTATCCAGTAATGGGCTTTTATCAGGACCCTAAAAGCGCCCTTAATCAGAAAGCTTCATACAAGCGCCCACAGGGGCGGCAAGGCCGGGTGGCCACAAACAGGCCTTTCTTTCTCCTACGTACTCATCTATCTTGCTTTCGACTCCCAACCCCAGGGGCTTAAAGCCAGGTGCCTACGTTTCCATGTAGGTCCTGAAATTACGTGGCCTCGTTTCCAGAGGCGCTGAGCTCCCAGCCACTGGAATGTGGCCTGACGCAGGCTGCCGGTCCGCCAGTTGTTCTTGTGGCTCCTCCCAGAGCCTTCTCCGAGTTTCCGCTGTCCGTGTCCGAGCCAGACGCAGACTCCACTAATGGTCTAACCCACTGCCGCATGCTAAGGTAACGCCACCTCCTTCCTCCTGCTTTTACACCTGTCACCTCCCTTCCAGCCGGGCTGCTACGTGGAACGCGAGCATGTCCCTGCACCCCCCGGCCCTGTCAGCTGTGTGCTAGCCGGGTCCGCAGGGACTCCTACTGCGTGGCAGGCTGGTGCACTGCTGAATTACCCCCACATCACCACTGAGACTCTCCCAGACAGGCGCCTGGAACTGGAAAAAGCAGAGCCTGGCTAGGGGTCACCTAACAAAAATTGCTAGGAAGTGGGTCTTTGCCCACGAAAGCTTATGCTCCAATACATCTGTTAGTCTATAAGGTGCCACAGGACTCCCGGTCGCTTTTGCAGATCCAGACTAACACGGCTACCCCTCTGATACTAGGAAGAGGGGCACCCTACTTCATCCACAATGCAGCGAGGTCAGCAAGTAGGGGCAGAACCGTGATGGATGAAGTGCACAGGGAATGAGCAGGGGAGGGACACACGGAGGAGGAGAGAAGGGCAGAGTTAAAAGCTGATCTTGGCTTTTCCAGTATCCAAGTAACGTACGAAGGGAGCAAAGCACCGAGCGCTTTACAAGCCCAAGACAAACACCCTGAAACACACGCAGGAGCAATCATAGGTTCTCAAGTCTTGGCTGCAATTGCAGGATGGAAACCTCACTTCCAGGGTGGACAAGCCACATGGGCAATCCTACCCCCTCGCAAGCCACTGGGAGCTCTGATATCACTGGGATCCAGAGCATTGTTCCCTGTAAGCTGAGCACTTAGGCGGCCGCCCAGGAGAGATTCAAATGCTGCCTGGTGGATTATCAGAGCACCCACAGCCAGCAGCATGTGTTTCTACTGGTGGTGCACCTCTGCCTATGCCATGGTGCATGTAACAAAATTTATTCCACACATGGATGAAAAAAATTAAAGGGAACACTGGTCCAGAGCCCACCCAGGATGCGCAGGGCCAACGATGTACTTTGGAGGAAGGTGGACAAGAAAGAGCCATCTAGAGCATTTCAACAGCGATACACCCAGGATACAAACTCAGTCAGTGCCCACTCGCCCAACTGCAGCCGTTTCCACAGGCAGGGCCTTAAGCATAGTGTGCGATTCTCTCTAGTGTGGCAGGGAAGCACGTGCGCCCGGGAGCCCATGGCTGACAGAAACTTGTTCCTAGCCCAGACAGGCCTGGCCAGATTCCTGGCTCAATCATCCCTTCCCCAGCGACCCCGAAACGAAGCCTCAGGAGCTAAGTCCAAGGAGCAAGACTCAGTCCTTTGTCCCCCGCCGTTACTGCTGCTCCGGAATGCAGGGCTTCACCTCATCCCCTGTGAGCTGAAATGCGAGAGGGAGGCATTGGCTCGGGCAGGCTCCTCCAGCCTTTGATGTGCAACCTTTTCCACTTGCAGCACACAAACCAGCGAGACTCCAGTTAATAGCAGATCCAGCTCTTCCCCGCAATCAGCAGCCAGGGTTACTGACCCCTGATGATCCCAGCCCCTTGTAATTACGATCGTACCGCCAGTCACAGCCCACGGCGCTTCGCCCCAGCCACCAGCTCTGCAATAGGTACGCTAGCGCTGTCCTTAGTAACCCAACACGGAGACGTCGGCTGCACTCAGAGATCTGGTCCGATGCTTTATAACAAGGTCGTTTAGGCCTAAGCCCCCAGCCTAGGGGAATGCTACAATTTCAAGTCCATTTAGGCCAGTATCCTGCCTTCCAACAGTGGCCAGTGCCGGGTGCCCCAGAGGGAGTGAACAGAACAGGGCAATTATCAAGTGATCCAGCCTCTGATAGGCCCATGATAGCCATTGATGGTCCCATCCTCCATGCATTTATCTAGTTCCTTTTTGAATCCTATTATAGTCTTGGCCTTCACAACATCCTCTGGCAAGGAGTTCCATAGGTTGACTGTGCATTGTATGAAGAAATTCTTCCTTTGGTTTGTTTTAAACCTCCTGCCTATTAATTTCATTTGGTGGCCCAAAGTTCCAGAGTTATGGGAAGGAATAAATAACGCCTATTTACTTTCTCCACACCTGTCATGGTTGTCTAGGCCTCCGTCGTATCTCCCGATTGTCGTCTTTTTTTCCCAAGCTGAAAAGGCCCAGTCTTATTCATCTCTACAATATCCTCCCTTGGCAGTTCTCTTTTCCTAACTGAACTGTCCGAGTCTTGTTAATCTCTCTCCACAGATGCCACAAACATGAGAGACCCAGCCACTCAGGGACTCATGCCTGGGTTAGACCACTCCCTATGCTGGAGCTGAGCCATTCAGCACTTCACACCTGGAACAGGCTTGGGCTGCCTTAGCCAAGGAAGCCCCTGGTCCAAAGGGATTCCTTGGCAGATAGCTTAAGGCTGCCTTCTGCCATGTACTGATGGGCTACACTCCTACCTCGACATTAGGGCCAGATTCTGCCACGTTCCCTGCCTTCCTCTGAGCAGCACCTTTCTCGGATGGGGGCAGAACTGGGCCTCTCTTCCAGATTGCAGAGGCCCAGCTTCGTGGGTTCTCGCCTTGACCCTCAAAAGGGTAGACAGCCCAGGGCTGGATGACAGCAGCGGGCACAGCCTGGCGGGGGATGTTACTCTGAGGATTGGCAGCCCGGCCCAACAGACAGAAGCATGGGTTCAGACACCAGGCAGCTGAATGTTTCCACCAGCTCCACTGGCTGCTGATCCAAGCATACACACAGCCTCGTTACCTAACACTGCCACTTCCCTTCCAAGGAGACCCCGGCCTTGCATCCTTTCTGCAGCGGGAACTGGAGAGCAGGGTTGCCATGCGGGGGCAGGCCAGTCCCACGCAGAAAGGATCTGGGCAAGGAACGCAGCAGCTTTGGGTGGCAGCGCAGGAAGCATTTGAGCGAGCGCGGACAGCCCTTTAAGGAGCAACACTTCCAAACTAGAGCGAGTGGGTTGAGACTTGACACTGAAATTCAACTAAATTGAATCTTTGTTGCAAGCTTATTTCCCTTTCTTCTTCTTTCCTCTCTGGAGAACTCCAGAGCATATCTGGACAGAAGATGAACAGCTTCAATAAAATGCAACAAGATGGTCAGTTTCTTCCTGGAAATCAAGAATCTCCAAGCTAACCAAGACAGAAAACATTTCTGGCCTTCTAGCCTGACCTCACTTACCTAAGCGGTCAGTCACTCCAGATAATTAGGGAGGCCTCATTAAACAGCCCCGTCGTTAGGGGGCAGTTGAGATGTTCAGTTAAAGCAGAGTTTAAAACCCTTCATTGCTGTTCATGTGCTCATCACGTGAACTTGCAGCACTTAAACCATGTCTTCACTGCAGGGACACTGCTGTGATCGATTGTCTGGTGTTTGATTTAGCAGGTCTAGTAAAAGGGCTTGGTCCCCACATTGTCACCAGCTGGCCAGAGAGCTGGCTAGCATCTACCTGAAGCGGCTGATTGTCAGACGTGTGGGGACCCAGGGTCTCCCAATGAGATCAAGGGGGATTCCTTCCTCCTCCAGTGAGCGTCCTCCCTGCTGCTGAGTTCTGGCCGGCTCTGCCGGCACCACTTGCGGCCAGCAGGACCGAGGTGGCGGCAGAGATGTCACAGAAGTTCACCGGGGCCCATGCGGACAAAGCCCCGGGGAAAAGCGGCTGGCTCGCGGAGAAGCTGGCGGGCTGTAATCTCCTCTCTCATCTCCCTGGCCCGGGGCCAGAAAGGCCAGGCGAGATGTCAGAATCCCCATAAAAGGGAAAAACCACCAATCCCGGCACCTCTATCAGCGGGCTAAGCCAGGCTCGCCTCTGTGCAGCTGTGCACTTTGACCTGACGTTCGATCACTTGCCGGGAGAGCTTCAGCCGCATGGGTCCGATCCCCGCGCCGACGGCCCGCTGCTGCTTGCGTCCCAAGCGGGGCTTTAACAAGCTGCGTGGACATGAGCACGAGGCACGCGGGGCTTAGCCGCTGCAAACTGGTATCTGTTGCCGCGGGAATTCGGACTCCAAAGTGCCCCAGTGCCTGGGAGAAGGGGGCAGCTCGCACGGTGCTAATGGGCAGCAGCCCTCTCCCTCTGCTATTCCTCACGAGGGCAGGGCCAGCTGCACAACGGGGCGTGCTGGAGGGCTGCTGCCGTGTGTGAGCTACACACCTGGCTCTAAGCCCTGCCCTGCGCGCACAGTCGCTTCTCCGCTCCATGTGGCGCTAATGCAGGGGGCTCGTTTGCAATCTAAGCTCACCCCACCATGCTTCACTTGCCATAAACGCTGGGCCAGGGCTGGAGGAGAGAGATCTGTCCCAAGCGGCCAGAGATGCATGCTAGGGCCACGCAGCATGCGAGCCAGCAGACCGGGCTTTGCATGCCAGGAGCCTAGTGCCGCCCCTTCACTAGCATGCTCCAGAACCCCACTCCTCCCACCACTACATGCGGGGTGACGGTGTCACCCACACCCTGCTGGCTGAGCTACACTGTCCCATCTAGTGGCACTGAGACCACTCACAGAGAGAAGACTGAGCCGCTCGACAGCCTTAACTAATACGGCTTAGAGCTCAAGCGATAGAGACTCGTGCACTAAGCTCCAGAGGTTCCCCGGTTCGGTTCCGCCCCGCCCATAGACAATCAGGGTCTAACAGCATTACAAAGGGTCACAGCAGCACCTGGGCAAAATGTGGACCACCCTCCCCCTTCAGCTGAATGGAACAGAGCTACCAGCAGGCAGTGGAAATGCCACGTGCACGCCAGGGACACGGCCAGGGCGGGTGTGCCTAGTAGCAGCCACTGTTCGGATGACTGGCACGTCTCAGGAGTCGCAGGGTCAGGGAGTGGATGGGGGTCGAGAACATTCAGCATCCTTTGGCCACTCTTAGAAATCGGAGCCCAACAGCTGTTAAAAGGTGCAGTCACAAAAGAAAAAGCAAACTTTGTAACCCAAATTATTTAAAAAGCAGCATATCGTGATATCATGTACAAAACTCAGACCCTCCCCCCGTCCCCCGCTTCCTAATTGGCCCTGAATTCTTTCATGCCTCATCTACTCACAAGATAGACAGGATGCAGCTGGACTGACAGATCACAGTTTATCATTAATTTAAAAAAAAAATCAATCAGTAATCCAAGCCAGCACTTGTTCACTCACCCTGCACACTTTGTTTTAGTCATTCCTCCTTCTTTGCCATGATGCAAAGTGACTAAAATATCTTCTATCACTCCAGAGTGTTCTTTCAAAACCACATTTACCAGCGAGCCCCCTGCAGTAAAGCCAATATTGCCAACCGCAGACATTCAAAAATCATGAGTCTATAGGGTTGCCAGATACTGTCACAAAAAAATCCCGAACAGGCAGGGAAAAATGGGTTAAAGGTGGGAAAAAAAAAAGAGAGAGAGGTCGCTGTGCCTTTACATTACCGCACTCCTCGCTCCCCCCGCCCTCGCAGACTTTGCCAGCCTTCGATCCGAGGCAAACAGAAAATACTGGACATTTTACGTGTCCAGTATTCGCTGTTGGGTTTTTTTTACCATACGGAAGGCCAAAATACCAAACTGTCCGGGCGAAAACTGGACACCTGGCAACCCTATGAGGCTACCTGCAAAAATTTCAAAGGGACCGGCTAAAACAGGAGTTGGGAACCTAAGGCCAAAGGGCTGGATGCAGGCCCCGGCTTGCCTCGATCTGGCCCCTGAAGCTCAGGGCTCCCCCTCCCCAGCACTGGGGAGCCTGTGCTGGCTCTCGAGCTGGAGTACACAAAATCTACTAGCCTGGGCCCTTCAGGCTCTAGTGTAGGAGGGGGGTGGGGGGAGTGTCTCTCTCCTAGGGGCCAGCCGCCTCAATGAGGGTTTGGGGTTTTTTTTCCCCTCTCACTTTTGTGCAGCCACCAACTGATTTTTCTGTGGGTCAGCAGCCTCCAACCCAAAAAAGGATCCTCACCCTTGTGCTAAAATATCACAAGATGTTTTCTAAGCAAGAACACATTTAGGTTCTTTTTCTTTATCCTCTGGTGCCTGAATGTTTAGATCACAGGTCACATTTTCAAGCTTTCCTCTGCAACCACAAAGGCTAGAGAAACTTCCTTTTTTAAAAACGGAAGCTGAGATTTCCACATAATCCCGGGACTCCAGGAGCCAAGACTTCATGGAAATCACCCAAGAGCGTACAAACATAAAATACATCCCATATGGAAAAATACACGTCAACATGACATTATAATCCCACTTTCTCCTCTCCAGTCCTTACACCCTTCGGTTTAATGCTCCGACTAGTTAAAAACATAATGAATGGATGGCACTAACAGGAGCAGGTTCTACCAGCCTTGCTCATGCTGAATGGAACCTCATTCTGTTATTCACGGAGCACAGGTAGCAGAATCAGCCCCGTATGTAAGGGAGCGACATACAAAAAACAATCCCTCAGAAAACTCAACTGTTCTCTAACACTCATTTGGTTAAAATCTGATGCTTGTCTCGCTACTGCAGCTGTGGCACTGGAGAAAACAGAATGGGTTTTCTCTGAGAAGTGTTCAAATAGTAAAACTCTATTGTCCTAAAAAGGAACCTCAGGGACCCATGGAAATCATGAAATTCAAATCCTCCACTCCTCAACTTGTTCGAGTTTATCGTTCTGGCCCACAGCGACGTGGTAGGTATTCAAGAGAAAAGTGCTGAGAAGTCCTCTGCAATTAGGCCTCAGAAAGCCATGGCATCTCCTTAGTAGTGCCTTGTTTTCTTTGAGAGTTCACAGTCAGGTCAGCCAAGTTTTAAACTATAAAATTATATTGCAGTGTTAATCAAGAAGGGGAAAGGGAGGAGGACTGGTTAGGAGCTTTCTTTAAAAGCACTCTATCTAGTGTTTCTACTGAAAAGAGCCTCTCTTCTGAGCCCATCAGATCATGCGTGTTTGGGGCAGGAGGGGACAAGTATTTTCTACGGCCTCATTTAATCAAAACGCCACATTCCCCTTCTACAGACCCCCCCACAGCCTGCACACCCGGACGTGAAGGTTAGTTTCTGGGCTTGTCTGGCTTTGTCCGGGGTTCCATGGTGCAGACGTTTGAGGAGAACTTAACCAAACCTGCAGACACGGTCACCTTTCCCTCAAGAAGCGACAAGAGGAGCAGCCCTAGAGGCAAGACAATGACCGTTACTGCACCATAATTTGCTCCGTTCCCTCAACGGGCATCCGGGCCGCTCAAACTCGGGAGCAAGCCGGAGAAACTCTTCTTGAATCTGGCCCTGCTCCCTAGAGCCAGGAGACAGCAAGTAAGGTACGCAGCCATGTGCAGCAAATCACGTTAACACTACGAAAACCAGCCACAAGGAGGAACTACATCCTGCCAGGAACTACATTTTCTCACAAATGGCTGCAACCTTACGGGCCTGACTTCCTTTCACTGGAGCAGAGGGGGAAGCTGGGTGCCACAGACTGGAGGAGCAGGGACCTAGCCCTGCTTTGTACTGCTGCGAGTGAGCGACTGCACTCCAGCCAGGGTGTGGCAAACGGGCCCTGTGCATCTGGCTCGAAGTGCCTTCAATGTACTGGCTATAAACCCGTGGGCTGTGTCTAGATTGGCAAGTTTTTCCGCAAAAGCACTGACTTCCTACTGTATGAAATCAGCACTTTTTGCGGAAATACTACGCTGCTCCCATTCGGGCAAAAGTCCCTTTTGCGCAAAACTTTTGTGCAAAAGGG
>JANRFK010001234.1:5167920-5189641 GCA_030068395.1 Apalone spinifera
CGGAAAAGCGGCTGATTTTCCGCAAAAACTGGCCAGTCTAGACGCAGCCATAATTAGGAAGGCCGATAAAGAATTTGAAGACCAGCTAGCCCAAGACTCAAAAAGTAATAGCAAAAACATTGTAAGTACATCAGAAGCCGCAAGCCTGTTAAACACAATGAAAATGCTAAAGGCGCACTCAAGGAGGATCACAGAGAAAAAATTCTTTGCGTGGCTCTTCACGGTTGAGGATGTGAGGGAGATTCCCCAACTTGAGCCATTCTTTGTAGGTGATAAATCTGAGGCGCGGTCCCAGACTGAGGTGTCAGTCGAGGAGGTCTGAACAAATTGAGAAGTTAAACGATGACAATCCCTGGGACCAGACGGCACTCACCCAAGAGTTCAGAAAGAACTCAGATGTGAGATTGCAGAGCTACTAACCACGTCTGTAACTAACAGGGTTGACTCACTGATGTAGCGCCTCCTTCTGATCACACCAGGAATTAACTCTGTCCTTTGGAGGGTGCTGCCTGCTGGACAGTGTCTTGCTCTTTCGTTCTCTTTGCTCCACTCTCTCCACCGACTGTAGCCAGACCCATGTTGCTGGACCAGGTTGATCCACCATTCTGAATCCTGACACAAGGACCCCCTAGCAGCAGCCATCTCCTGCCCTCCCTCTCTCCCCTGGACTACCAATGTTACCTCCCCCTCACCCTTGCATCTTCTTGGCCCTTGTGTCTAGGCCACAGCCTGGGAGGTATCAGGCTGGGGCTCCTCTCCAGCTCCCCGAAGCCTGCCCAGCACTGTTCCCCTAAGGTCCTTCCCCTTTGCTGGTCAGGGCTCAACTGCCCTCTGCTCTGCTGAGCAGCTCCTTATAATAGGGCTGCCCCCAGCAAGCTTCCCTTTGATTGGCTCCCTAGAAGCCTCTCCCTGATTGAAAGGGTTTTGCACAGGCCAGCCTAGTTTTAACCCCTCTCTTGCCAGAGTGGGGCAGCTGCCCCACGACACTAGCATACATACCAAATGACTGGAAGATAGCTAATGTGGCACCGATTTTTTTAAAGAGCTCAAGAGGTGATCCTGGCAATTATAGGCCAGTAAGTCTGACTTCAGTACCTGGCAAACTGGTTGAAATGGCAGTAAGAACAAAATTGTCAGGCACGTGGATGGACATCATTTGTTGGGGGGGAGAGTCAGCATGGATTTTGGAAAGGGAAATCATGCCTTATCAATTTACTAGAATTCTTTGTGGGGCTCAACAAACATGTGGACAAGGGAATCCAGTGGCTATAGTGTACATAGATTTTTAGAAAGCCTTTGACAAGGTCCCTCACCAAGGGCTCTAGCAAAGTAAGCTGTGATGGAATAAGAGGGTAGGTCCTCTCACAGATTGGTAACTAGTTAAAAGACAGGAAACAATGGTTAGGAATAAATGCTCAGTTCTCAGAATGGAAGGCGGTAAATAGTGGTGCCCCCAAGGAGTGTGTACTGGGACCAGTTCTATCCACTATAATCATAAATTATCTGGAAAAAGGGATAAACAGACAGCTAACAAAATTTGCAGATGACATTAAACTACTCAAGATAGTTAAGTTCCAAACAGATTGCAAGGAGCTACAAAGGGATTTCTCAAAATGTGAGTGACTAGGCAACAAAATGGCAGATTAAATTTGATGTTGATAAATGCAAAGTAATTCACATTGGAAAACATAATCCCAACAATATATACACTATGATGGGGACTACTTTGGCTATAACTACTCAAGAGAGAGAGATAATGGCATCATTGTGGATAGTTCTCTGAAAACATCCACTCAGTGTGCAGCAGCAGTTAATAAACAAACAAAATGTTGGGAATCAGAAAGAAATATCATATTGCCTCTACATAAATCCATGATACGCTCACATCTTGAATATTGCATGCAGATGGTGTTGCCCCATCTCGAAAAAGATATCTTGGAATTGGGAAAGATTCAGAAAAGGAAAACAAAAATGATTAGAGGTATAGAATGACTTCTGTCTGAGGAGAGATTAATAAGACTGGGCCTTTTTAGCTTGGAAAAGAGACAGGTAATGGGGGATATGATGGCAGTCTATAAAATCATGAATGGCACGGAGAAAGTAAATAAGGAAGTACTATTTATTCCTCATAACACAAGACCTAGGGCTGTGGTTCTCAACTGGTGGTCCATGGTGACTTTTTTGGTGGTTGACAAGAACATTGTCCACAGTCACATGGCGTGAGCGCAGGCGCCGCCGTTAGGCTGTTTTCACCGTGTTCACAAGCACGTGGCGTGTCATCCATAGTGTCACCTGCAGGAGGAATTCTTGGATCTGAAAAATGATTTTGCGGCTCAAGACATGTACCAGCAGTCTATCTTAGAGAAATTTTGGGCCAGCATGACCGGGAGTTTCCCAATCAGTCAGCAAACACAGTCAGATTTCTTTTGCCATTTGCATCAACTTATATATGTGAGACTGGATTTTCGTGTTTGTTGCACGTGAAGTCCAGAGGAATCGGCTTGCAGTGGAAAGCGATATTCGTTGTGCATTATCAAGTACCACTCCAAACACTGAAAAGCTTGTCAGTGAGAAGAGAATCCAAAAATCTGTTAGTAAGAAATAAATTTCAAACCAAAATGTTAGTTGTCTGCTCTTTTTTATCATGTCTCAAAAAGGAGGTGGTCCACGAAAATATTTTGATTGGCCTGGTGGTCCATGGACTGAAACAAGTTGAGAACCACTGACCAAGGGGTTACCAAATGAAATTAATAGGCAGCAGGTTTAAAACAAACAAAAGGAAGTTATTCTTCAGTCAGTACACAGTTATCCTGTGGAACTCCTTGCCCGAGGAAGGCTGGGACTTTAACAGCATTCAAAAAATAACTAAATAAATTCCTGGAGGATAGGTCCATCAGTGGCTCTTAACCAGGATGGTGTCCCTAGAGTCTGTTTGCTAGAAACTGGGAATGGGTGACAGTTTATGATTCCCTCTTCTGTTCATTCCCTCTGGGGCACCTGGCATTGGCCACTGTTGTCAGACAGGATACTTCGGGCGAAATGAACCTTTGGTCCTATCCAGTATGTTTGTTCTTATGGTCACAGCCTTCCCATGGTTTATGAATATTGACTTATGAATATGCATATGCATAATTGAAAGATGTTTTAAACAAACTATCTCATGTAACATCAATGTTAATGTCCCAGTCTTCTGAATCTGTGCATCCTATTTTTTTTGCACGTATCATTCTTGTATGTGAAGCTAGAACTATGAAGTATGGATCTGTGCATAGTTCTAAATGTGCTAACAAGGCTCATTAGTGATACTTCAGGTACCTAATGGGCTACGGTCCTATTCTTCCCCCTGGATTTCCTCCTTCTGCTTCTCTGCTCCCAAAGAGCAACTGCAGCCCTCCTACTGCTCTTAACTTCCTGGTTTTAACCAACCTGCTCCTATCCAGCTTCGCTTCATCCACAGTTAGGCCTGGCTCTCTCTCCAGGAGCCACGGTTGGTCTACCAGGAACGCGTTAACCCTTGCATGGCTTGTGTGGGGTACACTCCACTACAGCTCCATATCAAAACCCCTGTTCGTTCAACCCAGGGAGACCCCTTCCTGCAGCATGGACGTTGTGGAGAGGATCTGCTGGGGCTGGCACAGTTGACTCTGAACTCCATGAGCTGCCTCTCTGTGACTGGCAATCCCACTCAGAGAGGCTAATGATGCAGTAGGAGGCTTCCTAGCTACCAGGTGAGGCAAATACTGCACACGCCAAAAGAGCCAGGCCCTGGCTTCTCTGTGGGGCTGCCTGGCGCTGTGGTGTGCACAGCAATCCCTTCCCTGAGCGTCTGCTGCCTGACTAACGGCAGAGTTTGGGGTTCTGCAGTCCCACGCCCTAGGAGGGCAGGAGCAGTCGGCCCTGCTGTGTACAAACTCCAGGGACAGGAGCCTTTTGTAAGTGGCAGTGTCTCTCCAAATGGGACACATGGACATTCTCTGGCAGCTCTCAACTAGCCACGTGAGAGGGAGGCACATCCAGCCCCAGGATATGCATGTTGCCATGGCGAGAGGTAGCTCTCTGTCTACTCAAGGATGCCACCTCCCTGCTAACCATTTATAACTCTGTTCAAAGAGCATGTAGGGGGAAAAAAATGCCCTCACGTTTTACTGAGCTTACGGCCACGGAATGAGCGGCACGCTCGCTGCTCGGTGTCACTTTGGCCCCAAGCAGCCTCAGCTGAGACCATGGCCCATTGCACCGTGTGCTGAACTTAGTGCCGCACAGAATTGCTGGTCCAAAGAAGAGACACAAAAGCAGGGTTGCCTGTCTCCAAGCCATCTCCAGCATCCCCTTAGCAGCAGCCACACAAGGCAGGAGGGTGGCTACAAAGATGAATACCAGCACTATGGACTAGGTGCAAGGAATGGGTGGAGAAATATGCCGCGATTTCACTCTGCAGCATGGGAATGTTGCGTCTCTGTGCGGGGCCATGTTGTTACAGAGCCCACTGCGTGTACTGCTCAGTCCCCTCCCTGGTCAGGGTCTGGGAAGGAACCACTTCGAGCAGGAGGAAGACTTGGCAAAGCAAGTTGCTGTATGTTTCTTTCTTCCCTTTGCCGTTACCAGCCGCTCCTCTGGGCCTACCTATTACAACATCTTTTCCTGCAGAGAACTTTTCTCCTACGCTCTCCACCCCAAATATGGAACAGCCCTTCCCCCTCTGCCTCACTGCTAATCTCGTCTAGAAGCCTGACTTAGCCTCTGCGTCCGGAATTCCCTTCTGCTTGGCAGCCGCCGTAGCTCTGTTATATATTTTCTAGAACATGCCATTCTTTATTTATTTCTATTTACTTCTGTAATTTATTAAACCTGTAATGTCCTCTGGGACGCATTACTACCCAACTGCTATACAAAAAGTTATTATTACAACCCCGGCAGTGACAGCTGGTAACTGATCCATCCTTGGAAAATGATTTATAATTTAATTAAATAACTCCACTTATAAAGAAGCCTTTCCTATGCTCCTGTACAATTATACAAGAATGAAGGCAGAGACACCCAACCAATTATAAAAATTTCCTTGGCAGTTTTTTTTAAAAGACTTTGAGAACATCCAAGGTTTGCAGCAGGACTTTGAAATTTGGCAGGAGGCTGGTCCAGGGGTCAGGAAGATGCCTTCTGCTGGCCCAGAAAAATAGGCTTAGATTTGAGGCAGTTGTAAGGTGTCAAAAATTACCATTTCCCACTTGTGTTTTGCTCAATACACAATTTGCTAGAGGCAGGCCAGTGAACCCCCTCCCCAGTCTAAGCACACTGTGGGTGCGTCTACACAGCAAAGTTATTTCGGAATAACGGTCGAGTGTCTACACAGCAATTCCGTTATTTTGAAATAATTTCGAAATAACGTCCAGCTAATTCTGACTTCTGTAAACCTCATTCTATGAAGAATAATGCTTATTCCAAAATAGCTATTTCGAAATAAGGAGTGTGTAGACGCTCCACTGCTGCTATTTCGAAATAGCCCCTCACCAGGGCCATTCTAAGTTATTCCTCCTGGGGCTCTAACTTGAGATAGCACGTCTAAATTGGGGAGCCGGACTCGGACTCATTTTGAGGCTTCCCTGCAGTGCAGATGTGCTATTTTGAAATAAGTTATTTTGGAATAACTATTCCGGAATAGCTTATTTAGAAATAACTGTGCAGTGACACTGTGTCCAAGCCCCTAGTGTACGTGGGACACGCACAGAACTAGAAGTGCCGCCTCTTATTAACTTTTTTCTGATTTAGCGGCAGATACCCTGGGCTAGAAGCTGCGAGGCCATAGCTTCTAATTGCACAGTCTTCGGCAGACAGGTGTTAAAAAAATCTGTGCCGGCCATATACCTTATTGTCGAGCCAAGTCCCATACCATTCGCAGAGGCTACACAAATAGGCATGAGCCCCCAGAGCATGACACTATTGTAACCACTCAGCAAAACTGCCTCCAAGAAAGCAGCAGTCAAATGTTTGAGTTGGGCTAGATTATAAACTGGATCTGCTCATACTCCCTGCTGCAGGAGGGCCGCCAGAATTGCCGGCTTCCTGGGCAAGGTGGGAGGGGCTTGGTTCTGGGCCCTGGAAGAGGTGGGGCCTCATGTGGAAGGGGTGGGGCTGGGGCTAGCCTCTCCCCCACCAGACCTTCAGTGCCGCCCAGGGCTCTGGTTGCTGTTGCAGTAGCAGCAGCAGCAGTGGTAGCTGGGAACCCTGGGCCCTTTTGAATTGCTGGACTCTGGGGTAGTCGCTCCCTTTAGAACTCCTCCCCCCAGCCTCCCCCCCGAGGGCAGGCCTACCTTGCTCTTACAGGGCGGCGTGCATCCCCACCGATCACTAATCCAAAAAGATAACAGCCTACTCTGGTGCTGGGCAATGCAAACTGGTTAGCTGATGTTTAGAGGGCAGTGCTGCTGAGAGAAAAGAGCGGGTGTTACAACTATACGTCGCACTTTGTGTTTCCTTCCGCACTATTACAAGCATGAATCAGGCTGCAAGCCAAGCTCTGCAAAATTAGGAAATGCCAGTTTCACAGTGGCCTGTGCAACCTGCATTAGCTCCCTGCCACACACGTCTTAGGCCGCTGTCTTTCATCGCACGAGCACCAGCTATTTGTTCCACAGGCCCCTAACTCAGTGCACAGGACGACCCAGGCGCTAGGGATGCATCAGGGTTATCATAGAATCCTAGAACACTAGAACTGGAAGGGACCTCGAGAGTGCATCAAGTCGTCTCCTGCCCTCACGGCAGGACCCAGCACTGTCTAGACCATCCCTGACCAGTGTCTGTCTAAGCTGCTCTTAAATATCTCCAGAAATGGAGATTCCACAACCTCCCTAGGCAATTTATTCCAGAGTTTAACCACCCGGACAGGAAGTTGATCCTAATGCCCAACCTAAACCTCCCTTCTTGCAATTTTAGCCCATTGCTTCTTGTCCTATCCTCAGAAACTAAGGACGACAATTTTTCTCCCTCCTCCTTGTAACATCCTTTTAGGTACTTGAAAGCTGTCATCATATCTCCTCTCAGTCTTCTCTTTTCCAAACTAAACAAGCCCAATTCCTTTAGCCTTGCCTCATAAGTCATGTTCTCTAGACCTTTCATCATTTTTGTTGTTCTTCTCTGGGCTTTCTCCACATCTTTCCTGAAATGTGGTGCCCACATTACTCCAGTTGAGGCCTAACCAGCACAGAGTAGAGCGGAAGAATGACTTCTCGTGTCTTGCTCACAACACTCCTGTTAATGTACTGGCGGTTGTGTGCTGGATGCTGCTGTCTGTCGGACTGTGCCTCAGTTGTCGCAGAAGATATGTACTATTAGCAGTGGGGTTGGGTGGGTGGAAACTCCACCCCCTCAGCTAATGGGGTGAACCACTGTGTCCAGGCTATTATTGATTTCTGGGGCTAACAAAAGGGCAAGGATCTGGCGTGGGGTCAAAGTTTAATAGCAGCTCCAGAAAGGGACACCGAACAGAGAGCCCGACAACTCCCGCTGCTCATCAAAGTCTAAGGAACCAGTGGCTGCTGCCCAGAGTAACGCTGCTTGGAGGCGTGACAGTACAAGGGAACGGAAATGAGCCCCACAGTCGCCGTGCATCCCCTCTCCCGCTGGTGCAGCTTCCCCCACCTGTGTGGTGGATGGCTGTCTTGGCTAGAGTCCGGAGGAGGCCTGGCGACTTTGTGGGGCCATGGACGGGACGTGCAAGGGTCAGGAGGCGCGGGGAGACACGCAGCCAGAAGCGGTTCTGGAGGAGCCAGATGCGAAGCGGCAACGTGACGTATTCTGTGTGTGTGCCATGGTCTCCCTCCTGCCATCACAGGGACAGGTGTGGGGAGCTCATGAATCTCACCAGCTACACATCCGTGCTCACGGCTCTGTGAAGGAGAAACCTGCTAATATCCTTAGCAGGCCTCGGGACCAGAGCACAGGATAGTCTGGCCCACCCCTGTTCCTTGCCCGCAGGTGGCAGCAGGTCCTGCCCCGTGGTGTGGGAGCAGGCTCCATGGGTAAGGATGTGGCTGATGTGAAACTCAAGTGAATCCACATTTTCTAGGCAGGATGAGTAGGCAGCCCCTCCCCCCCACTTTATAAAAATTGGCTTCTGAAAATGCATAATTCAAAGATGCGTTAGACAAAGTATCAGTTTTAATGTTACCACCTGCTGAATGCGTGTATCCGATTTCTGTGCATGTGGCATTCTTGTCTGTGAAGTCAGAAATAGGAAGTGCAGCTCTGTTTCTAATTCTGAAGGTGCTAATGGGGGACATTAGTGATACACCAGAAACTTAATGGCCCAGCTCAAGGTAACAACCTGTGAATGCCTTTTTTTTCCCTGCAAGCTTGGATTGTGATTGGCCCTGCCAGAACATGTGGTCAGATCACCTGATGCTGCACCCCATTTTGGATCTGGTACTTTTCCACTTAAAGTGAGAAAAGCTGGAACCAGGGCTACTCAACTTTGGAAGCCCTGGAGGCCACAATTATACTCACAGCACATGCAGAGGGCCACAACTTAAGTGTGGTTGCATATACATGCAAATATACATGCAAATATATGCAAATAGCTTCTTTCACACAATGCCCCTGTGCTCCTGGCACCTCCTCCATGGGGGCTAGAAACACTGACACTGTTTCCCCTTCTATTCCAGCCAGCCCATATGCTTGAGTCTTTCAAATACTTACCCTGCTTGGGAGATGCCTCACCATTGTGGAACGTGTTCCCAGTGGAGGCCATGTAGAAAGGATTCCACCTGTGGGCCGCATGTTGAGTTAAACAATAGGGGCAGTTGTCAGATGCCAGGAGACCACCTAAGATGCTGCTGGAAACATCTAAAACTGAACGGGGGAAAGGTTGTGGCCAAGCTCTGAGGCTCTGGAGACTGAGAGGTGTAGATCAATTGTTTAGGGTAAGAACGTGCATGTAACAAATTTCTTAGTATATTAGAATTACCTGGAGGGCTTTCTTTATTTTAACTCAGTAAATTACTTTGATCTGACTGTTTTAACTTACAATCACTTCAATCCTACTTTTTATACTTGATAATAAACAAGACTGTTTTTGTTAAGGCCAGAATAAATAATTGTTACGGGTGGGGGGGGGGGTATGGAGGAAAGGCACAAACACCGTGCATCTCTCTTTTTCATTGATGAAGGGGCTGGACCTCATGAGCTTTCCTTGTGTAAAACTTTTACATCGGGTGACAAGAAATGTATTTGGGGTTTTGGTCCCTTTTGGGGGTTGGTTTCCCTGGATGCTGAGCCCTTATAGCTGTTCCCCCCCAGAACTAAGCTAGCTCAGTGCTTATGTTGTTCTGTGGGTGGGTGGATACCCCAACTCTGTGCCTTGGCTGGAGGAGACCAGAGTTTTGGGCCCATCAGGATCAGGTGGTGGGAAGCCCCAGCGAGCAGGAAGGTGGGCACCAGTGGCTTGATCAGCACATTGGGGGGGCATTCCCAAGGGGCTCTCTGTGCTCTAACCAGTCACAGGCAAGCCAGCTGGATATGCTGCAGCTGGTGCGCCAAGGTGGCAGGGGATGCTCAGGGGGCAGGGACCTGATGATGCGGTCAGGCCTGGAGGGCTGGAAGTCGCGCTGTGAACGAAGCAGGAATTGGCAGGCAGAGAAAGGACAGGCTGGTGGTGAAGGCAGCTGCCCTGGTGAACTGGTTTCTGTCCTTGCCTCTGCCCTAGAATTCCTGTGTGATGTATTAGGCAAGTCATTGCCCCAGACATTCACAGGCGGTCGGTCACCCACTGCGTGTTCCTCATTTCCTGAGCCCAATGGGAGACGTGTCCGGGGTGCGATTTACAGCAGTGCTGAGCACGCACACCTGCAGCCCCTTTGCTTCCCCACAGCCTGCTTGGGCATCTCCTTCCCAGCCTGCCCCCATGTAAGCAGCATAGCTACGGAGCCACCCCCCTACTCCACAGCCTGACCCCACATCCTCCTTTCTTTGAAGTCCCCCTGGAGCCAGCAGGCCTGCCTGAGCCCCTCCTGAATCCACTGCCTGTCTCTGGGGCAGGGACCCCACTTTGTATTCATTTCCAAAAGGCAGAGGCCGCTCCCTGCCAGCTGTATCAACAGGGCCGGCTGCATGGGGCACACAAATTGTTCTTCCTTCCTTCCCCCTGCCTGTCTTTTCCTCCTTCAGTGTCAACCCTCTTCCATGTTCCCGCCCTTTTGTTCCCTCCACTCATCTCACAGCCCTTTTGCAAAGCACAATGACTTTAATCCGCCCCCCTGTCCAGCAAGACAGGCGCAGGACTGTCCAAGCAAACCCCAGTCCCATGGTAAAGTCCTGTTTAATTGGTAAACTGGTTAAACGCAATGTTTAACCAGTTAACTGATTAAAGGGAGGGCACCCACCATAGGAGCTGCTCCAGGCTCCCCTCTCCCCATTAACCAGCAGTGGTAAACAATACCTGTTAAGGGTGATGCTTACTGGTTAACCTTTCACCTCCCTATCCTGTCCTTCCCCATTATTCCTCCAGCAGCATCTGGAAGGAGAGGGGAGGTGAAATGCCCCCGTGGGTGTATGTCTGTAGCAGGTCCTGATACCTGGGGCTTGGAGAACCAGCAAGGACAACACACCAGCTCCATGGCGTAGCTACTAGTCCCAGAGAGGATTCATGTAGAGAAAAAGCACCTCAGATGTGTAAGGAGAAAAGTCCCTGCCCAGCTTGCAGCCCAGCTGTCAGGGTGATATAGAACACACCAGGCCTCTGGCAGCGGGCTGGGGAAAGTCAAGATTACTAATGGTAGGACAGAAAGTAACAGCAAAAAATAGCCGGCTGGCAGGAAAGACGGGCTAACAAGAACACTCTAGCTACATTCCACAGACGGGGAACCAAAAAATGTAATCAGCGTCAGCACTCCCATTCGCTGGAGCCAAATAAGCCAGGCCGCGTCCGGTGTGCGTATGCGCTGCTGCAAGGATAGGAGACAGCCCAAGGTTTGCGCAGCTCTCGCGCGTCTCCTCAGTGGGAAAAGCTGGAAGGCTCACGAAAAGGGCCCGCCGCTCTCCTAGCAGGGGGAACAGCCCAGCCCTGCTCAAACTGCCCTGCCTAAGGCTCACAGGGTTAGTGAGAGGCTGACTCGCTCTTCAAAGGGCTGGGAAGGTGTGGCAGCTAAACCTCGGTTAATGCCTCGTTACATGCCAGCCATTGGGCAAGTCAGTAAGTTTAGGACAAATGCACTGCGGTGAACAGGGCTCACAGGGTCTCGCGGCAGGTGCACACCCACACCACAGACTCATC
Source organism: Apalone spinifera (assembly GCA_030068395.1). Lineage (NCBI taxonomy): Eukaryota > Metazoa > Chordata > Testudines > Trionychidae > Apalone > Apalone spinifera. The sequence goes on from JANRFK010001234.1 coordinate 5,179,184, forward strand.
TGATGAAGCGGGTCTTACAGTGGCATAAGCCCCTTTAGCCTTGTCTGATAGTAGCAGGAGAGTTTTGCCACCTTAGCCACAGTAATGCTCTAGGTAGAATTAAAGCCGCACAGCTTTTGGGAGTAGACAGAAAACAGCCTTTGAAGTGAAGGGGAAGAGACAGGTGAGGCAGCTTTTGTAACATAGGGCAGAGAGACAAACCATGAAGGACACAGGTAACAGCCACACTTACGGGGCTTGAGAAGTTCTGTCAATACAGGTTGAACCTCTCTGATCTGGCAACATCTGTGGTCTGTGGCTGTTAACTGGAAGGCTAGCAAGTGGCCCTCACCTCCCCAGATCCAGCAAACTCCCTTGCCTGGGACCCCTCAGGTACTGAGGGTGCCGGACCAGGGAGGTCCAACCTGTAGCATGGGAAAGCACAGGTGGCTTGCTGCCCAAACCCAGAGAGCTCCACTGGGCGTGTTCCTGAGCCCTGCAGTGATGGAAACCCACAGCCTAGATCATACCCTTCCCACCCAGGTTCTCTCGAGGTAACTTTCCGAAAGAGGAGCCACTGAAAAGGGCCTTTCCCACTCGCTGCCACGCAGTCCTCACTCGGAAGCTTTAATCATCTCTGATTATTAGCAAAAGCCTGCCATGTTACACCAGGACAGGGCAGTGATCGGTCCGTCTGCCGCTGCCCCTACATCGGCCCTTGGCACCCTGCAGGGCCACAGGAGCTACACACAAAAAGACATTTATCCTGAAGCGTGGCTGAGAGAACAGCCACCCACCTGAGAAATGCTCAGTGCCATCCCCTCCTGCGGGAATGCTGCCAAAGCCAGAAAGACGCCAGAAGGATGGGAACCGCACTCCCAAGAGCTCTCGGCTCCACATTGCAGCACTAGGCCCACCTAGCGCTCCAGCAGCGTGTACAGAGGAGAGAGTACTCAAGGGCATGTCTCCTCTAATGGCTGGCCCGGAAGAGGATGGGTGCTGAGGGTGCACCTTGATACCAGCAGGCAGAGAGCTGTGCTGGGGGCTGGACTGTTCTATTAGCACAAAAAGCCAGTGACCATAATGGGATGGGGAGGTGGAACGACAAGACTTTCTCTCTATTGCAGCAGCCCAGCATTAGATTGGTCCGAAGTCTTATTCTCCACAGGGCGGCTTCAGGGAGCCCCAGATTCTCTTTGGCAAACCTGCTGCTTGCCCTTGCATATAAAAAGCCCCTGGCAATTTTCCTCACCCCTTCTTAGGCTCCAGGAACTTTGGCCACAACTCAACCATCTCCTGCTGTAAACCTGCAAAGGAGACTTGGGGTTGTGTGGGAGGGGGAGATTGCTTAGCGCACCCCCAAAATGTCATTGATAAGCTGGCACTCCCTAAAGCATTCAGGTAGATCATTTCCAAACTGACTGAGGGTCTCAGAGCCCCAGATCCCATTAGAATTCATCTCCTGCTCTGCGAGGCAGCTCACACCTAAAGGCAACTTTTCACCAAGACAATGAATTCCGGGTTGAAGGGGTGGTGGATGTCCTGCAGGTCCGGGCTAAGGTTCTGTTCCGGCTGTGAGCACTGTTCAATATTAAAGCCGGGGGCCCTTCCTCCAAAGGCTCTTTGGTTTCATTGTTCTATGACTCCCTGTGAGCGCGGACACAGTTCAGTTCACACACCTGACAGGGCTCCTTTTGTTTTAGAAACATCGTTAGGACAACTCATTGCTTATCGAGTACACCCCATTTCCTGAGCCAACTTCTTGCAAATGTGGTAACTCACAGTTCTACAGAAAGGTACTAAATCTTCAGTCGGAAAGCACCTGTGACGGGTTTAGGTTCAGAAAGATTGATCTGAAATCAGTCATTTGGTTTTCATTTAAAACAAACAGCAGACACCCCCCCCCCCCCCCCCCCCCCCCGCACCAGTTATCCTTGCCAGCCATTCCCCCTTTCCTCCCCCACTAGAATAGGAGAGGTCCATATGGCTCTGCTAGGCCACAAGAGTCAGGGAAGCATCACAGTCAATAAATGGAGGAGCTGCCTCAGCTGATAAACTACATAATCTGGGCTATGCATCCACAAACACTGGGCAAACTGTCTGCCTTTGCCACCACCACACAGGGAGCAGAGCTGAGATAAGATTGCAGGAGTTAATCCATTTAGACCACTGACTTTACTTAGATTGCAAACTGTGGGCCCCTGGAGGTGCTAACATAACAGCGATAAATAAGAACAGGCATTATTGACTGCCCTGGTAGGCCCGGATGCCACTATTCATTGGAACATTACTCTTGGCTGAAAGTCTTCAAGATGGAATAGGATCATTAAAATCACAAAGTTGGGAGGGTAGCATCTTTATTAATAGCATAAAACAAGCCCCGGAATACTCTCTAATCCTCTGACACTTCTGTGCCCCTCTGAAAGACAATTTCTGTCTTATCACAAGAGGAACTGGTGACATTAGAAGGAATCCCTAGAAGGAATCGTGCACAATATTAGAACTCAGGCAATCGCCAGACTTCAGATCCAGATATTTTACTAAATATAAATAGTCAAAACAAAACAGAACAGTTTTCCCCGAATGGAATGCAGGAGGAAAATTCGGCTACTTCCTGTGTGCGTGTGGAGTGCTAGAAAGGGAGGGGAAATTCCCAAATCGACTCCTTCTGCAAAGGAAGGAATGATACCTGAGGGGGGTGAAAACTCTCAGCTCTTTGCAGGAGTAGATGTCATCTTCATGGTCTTCTTTAGATGGTGATAATTTGGTAGGATTTTCATCAGGAAATCCAGCTGCAGCGTTTGTGGCTACAAGGAACAACATGTGATTAGCAAAGTGCTGGCAAGGGGTAAGAAACAAAGGCGTGTTAGCTCTACAAGTCATTTCAGGGACACAAGTCACCTGACTTAGGCCCCAAGCCTGCCCCATGATCTGTATGGGCAGGCTCCCACCAACACCGGAGCACTTCACTGCAGTGCTAGAGTCTAACAGCGCACAGCCAACTGGTGCCAGTCGTACAATCTGCATAAAGCCAAGGCGCCTGGACACCAACATGCTTTAGAGAGGCCCTTTGTAACCCCAATTAAAAGTGGCTTTCAAATGGCTGGCCTCTGTGCTTTCAAACAGGAACACTGCTAACTGCCTGGAATTAGAGATGGTCAGGAATGTAATCCAACCCCTTGCAAGGGCAGGGGATAGTCCACTGGGAAAAAAGGTGCACATTACGGAGACAGAACGGGTGGCTGGTTGAACACAGGCACGCCGAGTGGCCTAACCTGAATGCACAATGCAGGTGTTTCTGCTGAATTGGGCAACTATGGAGACATGCTGCAGGTATTTCCTAGGTGAAGGGCCCTCAACGTTTGGCCCTGTGAGTTGTGACATATTGCAGACCAACTGTACGGAAGGAAATTAAATGAAACCTCCCGGTTGGTTAAAAAGCTCTCAAGACTAAATGTGCTTCCAGAAGAGCAAAACGGTGAACCTGAAAGGGTGCCCCAGAGGGACTGTGCAAGGTTGTTAAGGAAGGCCAGCCTTTGAGCTTTCCAGCTGAAAGAAACCCCTGCACTTCTGACTTCGCTTCCCCCTCCTCGATCACACTGAGCAGCTCTCTGTTTGTGTTTGGAGCAGCACGCCCGCTTTAGGCAGATGGGAATGATCGGCTGTGGAGCACGGCAAATGGTTTGCCCTGCCAGGAGGGCACCCCCACCTGTGGCCGTTCGGTCTGCACTCGGCGAAGGCACTTTGCATCGTAGATCACGGTGTTCTCCGGGATCACTTCATGCGTGCTGATGTTGCAGCAGGCCCCGATGACGCAGCCGCTGGTCAGAATCACATTCTTACCCACGAAGGCTGCAAAAGACGACAAAACCCTTGCTGTGGCTACGAAGGGGAGGCAGAAACAATCAAAGCAACCAGAGCGCTGAGAGTCAGGAAGAGCAATAGTCAGATACATTCAAACTGCCATCCTGGTCTCAAACACCCCTTTTGCTTGCCCAGCCCCCTCTATTCTCATTTCTACTGACCTTCCCGCCAGCTGACAGACCTGCCTCCCACCCTGCTCCCTCATGTAACTGCACAGGGCTCTCGCTTCCATGCCTCAGTCTCTCTAGGCAACTCAGCCTTCCCTGCACTCCCACCTGGTCCCAGGTTCCCAATACAACATGCAAATCAAATCTCTCTCACTTCAATCTCACAGAAAGGAAGCTGCATACACAGTTATCGACCATGCACACAGCTGCTCTGGCGCGAGCCAATAATTCTGCGAGGTGCTCACAGTGCAGGGCCCCAGAGAGGGAGCACCCCACAGCTTGCTCCACGTGATTCTTTGAGCCCTTCCCCAAACCTGGGCACAGCCAGAGTGTGTTCTGGCTCCCAGAACAACTAAGTCTTAATTTCACTCCCAGGTCTTTCTTGGTTACCAATCTGTTTCATATCCATGTACTTATCAGATGTGTTTGAAGAGTTTAGCTTTTATATACTAACATCCAAAAGTTCAAGTCATCAGGAAAGACAACTTGAAACTCTTGATCCCAATTCAGTAGCTCTGGAGCAAGAATGGAATCTACCGACTGTACTCTGTCCCTCTTCACCACAATTAAAAGTGGCTTTCAAGCTGCTGTGCTCTGTGCTTTCAAATGGGAACACTGCTAACTGCCTGGAACCACAGGGATTGGAGGCAGCCAGTAATATAGTCCAACTGGCTGCCAGGACCGGGGATAGTCCAAAAAAAATGTGGCGTTAACACCAAACTGTTATAATTCTAACGCAGACAATGGCGATTATAGTTTTAACACGTGCTGCTTAGTCAGATTCCTCACCAGGGTTTATCCTGACCAACTACCATGTTTAAAACACACCTTTCCCCTTTTCTTTCCTGCTGGACATGCCGCCCGAGAGAAGACTTAACAGAAGCTGAATCAATGCTGCACTAGATCTTATACCACAGGCAAATATACAGAACACCCCACCCACCATCCCTGGCTTTAACAGAACAAAACAATGTAACCAGCATCAAACCTGCCAAAGATGCATTTGATGATTTCAGCAGGAAGACACAATTAGTATCACTTACCTTTCGATTCAATTACATTGTTATCTCCCATTTTCATCGCTTGTGAACCTACAAGTTACAGCTGTTAAAGGAAATACATAATTCTAAGCCCTTAGGTATTTCCCTTTCCCCAAATTCCCGGCAACAAATATCCTCTCCTTCAAAAACAAATATAATCACCTAACCCATGACAGAAGGTGTTCATGGACACAAAGGTATGTGCCCTATACCAATTTTCATTGCTCAGGCAGTACACAGAAGCTAATGGCTTTTGTACTCCAAGACGCACACAGAAAGGCCTACCGTTTGACAACCTAGGAAATTGCTACTGCTTAATGGTTCATCTTTTTCCTTTTAGTCACACTGAATCCAAAAAGGGATTTCATGCTTCCTGTGTCCTGAAAGCCCTAAAGCGCCATGTTATTTCATATAAAGATGCGTGTTTTCAAACGACTAACTGGAGCTTCAAACTGAAGCGTCAAGAGTCGCCCTCTACTGACTCAACAAAAATTATCTCCACATTCTTTAACACTGCAAACAAGAGAGGTTGTGGCCCACGCACCAGGGATGTTACATTCAGATTAATTAACTAATTGAATAGTGGATGGGGTTTCCATCCACTATTCCATCAGACTATAAGGGTACCTCTGCCTCTGAACTGTAGCAAGAGTTAGGGTTCAGTTCAAAAAGCGGAAGCCCCACAGGGAGTGCACAGCTTCCTTTAGAAGCCCCACTGCGGCTCTTGTACATTTCAAAAGCAGAATTGCAGTACAGGAGTGGAGACTGCTTCAGTCCCTGCTCGTGCTGTTTCCGCTGTGCCTCTGCCTCCCCTGCCTCCCACGGAGATGGTGCTGGGGGGAACCGGCTTTTAAGATAGAGGCAGCAAGGGTGGGGGGAGTGACTAGTCGACTAGTGTCTTACATCCCTACCACGCACATATTTATTTTCCTTGTGATTCTTCTCTCTAGCTCCCAAGCTGGTGTAAAAAAGCTATGCAAGGACTTACACAGAACATAAATAAAACTCTTGGGTTCAAGTCCCAGATAGGCAGATGAGCTAATAGACTGCAGAAGGGACTTTGAAGCCCCAAATTCTAACTCTTGTTTGCTCAGACTTATTATGATATCTTGGGCAAGTCACTTAACTCTTCTGTGACCATTTTTCACTTCTGGAAGGGTGTATCTAGACTATGCAGTTTTTTCGAAAAAAGTGGCCTTTTTTCAAAAAAACTTCACCTGCATCTAGACTGCCGTTGCGTTCTTTCAAAATTAAATTGAAAGACTGCAGCGGTTTTTTCGATTTGGTAAACTTACTTTTACGAGGAAGAATGCCTTTTTTCGAAAGAGCTCTTTTGAAAAAAGGCGTTCTTGAACACAAGCAGGGCTTTTTCAAAAGAGAGGGTCCAGATTGCCTGGGTGCAATCTTTTGAAAAAGTGTATTGCTTTTTCGAAAGTCTTGTGGCTGTCTAGATGATCTCTTTCAAAAGAGCCCTTTCAAAAAAGCCTCTTTTGAAAGAGGCTTGTAGTCAAGACGTACCCCAAAAGGGAATGAACTTTAGCTACCTCACAGGAATGGTATGACTGTTAGTTAACGTTTGTATAATGCTTTGAAAGTACAGATGCCCAACATGTTCAAGTGTTAGTTACATCACTGCTTAGCAAGGATACAGCAGCCAACTTCAAAAACATTATAGGTGCCAATGATCATTGGTTTTGGTTCCACATCTTCCATGTCTGGGGTAATGTTTTCAGGATATCTGCAAGAGGATTGAAGAATATATTTAGAACCTGATTTCAAAGGGGAGTGTCTCCTTAGAGATCAAGTGAAAGAAAAAAGCTTCCTTCCCTAAAATTAATACGGCATTTATGATTGTTTAAATGTTTAGGATTTAATAATCTCATTTACTTTTAAACATATGGTGGTTTGTTTACTTGTGCATTTCTCCCAGCCTCGACAATGAAGAGTGACTAGTCAGCTTAAATTCTAGATTCCCACATAATGCTGCTGCAGTGCTGAAGATGCAGGCAGAACAGAGGAAGGAGTTAGCCTGAAGGACAGCTAGAAAAATTGGAACTTTAAATAATCATAGAAATATTTCTAATGAGCTTCGAGAGTTTTGTAAAATGTTCTCTTGACCACACGCCTGCAGCGAGGGTCAAGGTGAACCACAAATTGAACACAGCAAGCTCAACGTCAGTTTTTGAATCTCAGTAGTGATGTAATACTGAGAATACAGAGAGGGATGAAAAGAGCTGTTTTCTAAGTCCTACCATCCATATACTGCTTTTCAGAGAGGCCATTTCAGAGTGAAACAGAAAACAGGCAACAGCAACTTATAGACCCCAGTTTTGCTGTGTGACTGCTGCTCCCCAATACTGCTATGAAGGCAAAAACTGCCCATGCCCAGGCCCTAACTACATACTAGACAAATCTTAAGGAACATGCTACAACATTGTAAGCCAGCTATTTTTAAAAGGGTGAAAGTCTGTTTTTTAGGGCATATCTCCCAATTTTATCATGAAGCTGACAGAAAAATCTGACACGAATTTTTAGGCAAAGTGACAAATGTATTCTATAAGCACAAATGGAAATAATTCATGTTTCTAACATGGTGGTGAAAGTTTCTCTCCCTTTCGGGAAGGTAGGAAGGGGAGAAGGGTTTAGACCAGCTGCCACACCTTAAATAAACCCAGGCCATGTAAAAAATGACCTTGTGGTTGATGAGCTGGTTAGACCAGGATGTGCAAGGGTAGCAGTACTGGGATGAGAGAGCTGTAGGGTCAAATGCTGTATTGAAACCTGGGCCAGCTCTCTCCTGCCCCCAAAGGTTATAATCAGTTCTGACCAGATAGTATGTGCAGCTGTGGCAAGCACCACTTCTGGTGAACGAATTGCAGTCCTTGTGTGAGATGTCAGTTTGACAGGCTTGGAGGCTCCAGGCTTCTGCTTAGATCAGAATAGGTACAACACCGGAAGGCACAGCCGAGGCTTCCCACGCACTGTCCATTCTAAAAGAAAATCTATCTTCTATGTTCTTTCAGTCCTGAGCCCCCCACTGAGACTGTCAGTGATGGCGTTAAGCAGAGATATTAATGCCTCCAAAGCATTATAAAGATTCTTACTAACCCATTTATGATCAGGGTCTGCTCTTCTATGAGGTTGCCTTCACCAATCACGATTGGTCCTGCTTCTGCAATGATTCGCGCTTTAGGATGAATCACTGTCCTAGGTCCTGTGGAAACAAGATAAGCTCATGACAAGCAGAATCTAACCAACAGATATTACTGAAATCGGAGAGAAGGCCCCAAGCGGGGAAATCGTTTGAGGATGTGTCATGTGTGCCTCACCACCACAAGAATTCCAGAAACAAAGGAGAGGGATATGGAAATGACCACTTGAAACATAGGAAAAATACATTTTAACTCCTCTGAAAGGCAGTATGGGCTTGTGGTTAAGGCACTGGACCTGCCAGCCTTCTGGTGTGTCCTTGGAGAACGAGCATTCCTGTTCAAGAATGTCAGAATTGCAAACAAAATCCAAATGCTATTAAGAGTTCAGGCCGTGTTTCTGAAATAAGAATGCCAGGCAATCTTAACCCTGCCCCAAGAGGTATGATCTGAATAAATATGCTCACACCACTATCTCCATCCACAACAGTTTCATTTTATCAGTGACGCTGGGAAAGCTAGACTACTACAATCCATACTGGGTAGTGGGTGGTCTTTGCGGAACTCTTTATGGTCAGACAAATACAGGATTCTTCCCTCTGCCCAAATTTCTGATTGGCGAAAAACATACTGAAGGCAATAACTGCTCACTTTGTATTACAGGCCTAAACCTGCCATGTGATCTACAAAGAGAACTGAACCCTACAGTTACAATTGCCAATACCCACAGAGATGGCATGTCTCCATACACAGGATTCGTGGAGCTCATGAGAAAAAGCAAAGGCCAGGCCCAGATCCTGCTCGCTGTTCTGCACATGTATGGGAATCTGCCTGCAGAAGAGTTAGGAAGATGGGGGTTTAGGACTAGCGGTGTATATACCTGAGTCAAAAAATAAAAGCAATGTTCTGGGTGTGCATTTGTGATACTCTGCAAGAAGAGATGGTAGGCTGACTCTGACAGGGCCAGAGTTCAGGATTCGAGTTCTTGTTTGACGGGGCAACCTTAACTCAGCATTCCTGGGTTTCCAATTTAAAACACAAGAGAACCCAACTAATTCTTGAAGGGCAGATTTCACGCAGGTATGTACACGCATCCTTAACTTCCAGTAACCAAGGTTATCTGTGGGGGACTATACTATGCAAACTGTGGTACCATAATATAAAGAACAAAAAAGAAAGAACCTAGCTCTCACTTCTGCAAATGCTTACATGAGTCGCTTCATGCATTTGAATAGTCCCATGGATTTCAATGGGCCTGTGTGTAAATTATGCACGTGTGTATGAAACCATAGCTACAGTTTGAAGCCATAGCTACCACTTTTCTTCTAAATTGTTCTCTAGTCTACACTGATATATATTCATAACTTTATAAAGGTATGAGTAGCTCAGACTGAGGGCATTGCAAGGGGGTGCTTTGTGACAAAATGTGTAATGCTTTTCATGGTGAGCCAGACTACATGTGTCACTGCTGAGGTCTTCACTGCATCAAAGGAAACACTGACAGCACTTACATCAAGACAGAATTTAACACACTAGTTTTCACTTCTGGCTAGATTACCACCACAGAGGCCAAATCCATCAAATTACTTACTGGAGAACATATGGTATTCTGCCTCTAAATCGGGGTTCCCAAACTTTTTGACACAGGGACCAGTAAATCCATTCACAAACTTTTGGAGGACCGGTAATATTCATTTGCATATTCGCATATTCATTAATCAGATGATGAATATTCAAATAAGTTGTTTCTGGTCCTCCCAAAGTCACCAGTGCCAGCTTTAGCAAAGCTTTTGATATGGTCACTCACAGTATTCTTGACATCAAAGTTAAAGAATATGAATTGGATAAATGGAGTATAAGACAGACAGAAAGCTGGTTAGACCAGGGTTTCCCAAACTTTTTACTTTAGTTGGAACCCTTTTTTTTTTTCCAGTACTGTTTTTTGCAGCCCCAAAATATAAACACATATAAAACAAACTGAGAAAATACCAGACATATAACATGTCTGGTATTTTTTCATTAGGTAAGTTGTATTATTACTAGATGTATCAGTTTGTAGTTTCAAATTGCCTGGCTGCTAAATGTGCTCAGGCTGCATGAGTGTGTCTACCAGCCAGTTCGCAACTACTCGAAGGAGTGGGGGGCACAATAGAATCCCCAGGCCGGACTCACTTGGGCTTTGTGTGTGCGTGTGGGGAGGGGGGGCGAGCAGCACCCCGAGAGCTACATATGGCCGAGTCAGTCCCGCTCCTGCCCCTC
>JANRFK010001234.1:5211405-5226363 GCA_030068395.1 Apalone spinifera
GTGGCCAGGCTGGCAGCTATCGTGCCCTAGACGGCTGCATTCCTGTGCCTAGTGAGGAGACTGTGGACGCTGGAGGTTTCCCCCCATACCTGGATGAGGTCCACGATCTCTGCACTAGACCAGGCAGGTGCCCGCCTCTTGTGGCCCTGGGCAGGCTCCTGGGAGCCGCCACCCTGGTCCTGGGAAGAGGCGGAGGGCTGGGTGGCAGCGGGTGGCTGGCTCATGCTCTGCCAGGTGCAGGGTCTGCTGGCTGGGTGCTGGCAGGCTTGCACCTGGCACGGGCACCGTAGCCAGACCGTGGCCCTTTAAGGGCTCCGGGGCCGGGAGGGGGGCAGAAGAGTTTCCCTGGCTTGGCCCAGAGTGGCCACCAGGGCAAGCTGGGAAGGGCTAGCCTCCAACTAGCTCGAATTAAGTGGCTACACAGCGCTTAATTCGAACTACTTAATTCGAACTAGGCGTTAGTCCTCGTAGAATGAGGTTTACCTAGTTCAAATTAAGCGCTCCGCTAGTTCAAATTAAGTTCGAACTAGTGGTTTGCATGTGTAATGCCTATGAAAGTTAATTCAAACTAACGGCTGTTAGTTCGAATTAACTTTGTAGTGTAGAAATACCCTTACCTTTTTTGACTGCCACTACATATTAGACGAATGTTTTCTGAAAACCATCGGCGATAACTCCAAGATCTCTCGAGTGGTACCATCTCATTTAGGACAGGGAAGTCCTGGGGCTATATATACACAACATGAACACTGGCAACAGCCCGTTGTTCCTGCTCAGGGTGTGTTTTCAGCTCAGAGGATTCGCCCATCTATCCCTGCCCCTCCTCCTCCTCCTTCTGGCCAGCAGCTGGATCTACCTCCAGTTGGCTCCTGCTGGTCAGAGGGGCAGAAACAGGAGATGGGAAATGCTCCCTGACATTCCACAGCTGACTGAACACGATGGCTTCCCCAGGAAATCGTAAGGAAAGTGAGACACAAAATACCCAGCTTAAAATACAAGTCTACAAACCATTTGTCCTATTGTCCACTAGACCGACCATTAACACCTAGCGCTCTACAGATGTCAGCTAATGCTCGCAATGCTCCAGGAGGTATGGAAATAAATGGCATAATCCCCATTTTACAGATGAAGAAACAAAGGCTAAAAAGATGATGGACACGACCACACGTCTCCTCAGACATGGTTACCACACCGTTCTGTCCTGCAACAGAGACAGGGCTTTGACTATGTTGAACCTAGGTCCTCAGACATAACTGATTTTGTAGAGTCCTGTCTAAAGACCACAGAGGAACACGAGCCCAGAGAACATCTGGCCCTCCGTGAGCAAACTGGAATTATACCTCCTGAGTTCCTGCCTTCCGAGGCTACATTTAGAACACAGCTCTCTCCCAGAAACTCTCAAACTATTTTCACTGTTCCTTCTCCCTCCACTTTGGTTCAGGTCTGCCTGGCACATACTAGCGAAGCCCTGAAACTGGAGCCAGAAAAAGCCAGCAAAAGTCTCAAGTATTGGCCTGATGGAAAATCTAAAGCAGCTACCAGTACAAAAGGCAGCTCACGTGAATGGCCCTGCCTCACAATAGCCACGACAAAAAGAAAAATGACTATAACGAGACAAGAAACATCAATGGAGGACTAGAAAGGACTGGCCAAGGGGCAAACAAAAGAACCCACATAAAATGAAAAGGGAAGGCATTATGTAGCTTCCCGTCCCACCATCCAAGTCAAAGTTCACCTAAATCTACACTCGACTTTTCCTTGTGTTTTAAACTTTTCCCATTGTGACAGCATGAATAACTGCAGAAAAATGGATTTATCGTAGCAACATCCATTAGCTCTGCAACAATGACAGGCCTCTTAGCATTTCTATTGCAAGCCCTTTTAATGCAGGGATTTATTTGTACCTCAGCCACATGAATTTGCTCTGGGTTTGAAACCTCCTGTGCTAAGTTCCAACCCCGGAGCAAATTTCTCCCTCTCCTAAAGTGCGCACAAGCCTGGGACACGACATCCGTTGGGTCATCTAAGTGAAAGTGAGTGCAAAAATAAATCGGCAGGACTTCCAGGGTAGAGACTCTTGTGTGCTCCCGGGGAAACGTTTTAAAAACTAAAATTCTGCTGGGCATTCATTCTAGTGGCTGCGTACTGCGGGGAGAGCTATTAACATAGATTTATTTCTTTTTCTAAGTAAAAAGGGTCTGCTGCTCATGCAGATTTATGCTGTTAAAGGATGGTTTCAAGGAAACTAGCCCAGGGATAGATTGCAGATTAAACACTCCAGCCCCTACAGAACCTTAGCAAAGAGCTATGAAGGAGGGAAAGGGCTTTCAGTTTTATCACCCATCAGTTTGCTAGTATAGGTGTAAGTATGCCTTTTGCTAGTCCCATGTTATGTACTGGTTATTATTTATTCATTCTATTATAAGCAGCATACAAATTATATGGGCTTTTTTTAGTGCAAGTGCCTGCATGAAAGCTCAGTAATTACACGACAACTTCTTCGACGTGGCCAGTTGCAATCCTGTGGGAACATTCTGCATGGAAACAAAATCAGGATCCAATCCTATAGCCCCTACTCCCGCTAGAAGGGCACGCAGCCCTGCTCACCTCAGTAAGCGAACGGAGGCAGCAAAATCAAGCCTCAGTGTGGAGTCGGTCCGGTTTCTCCGGCGCCAGGACAGAACGGTGTGTAGGCCAGGTCCGTTTGAAACACACAGTGAGCATGGCAATGAGAGATGGAGCTCAGATCCGGTCTCTGGCTTAGCACCATGGGCTTGACTGAAGGAATAAGCCAAGGCCGGGAGCATATTTTGGCTTGATTTCTCTGCAGTCGGTCTGACCCCAGAGGACCATGTTCACATCTGTGTGCTTGCTATAGCCAATGCCAATAGCTCAGCACAAAGTGTTGGCTCCAACGCCTCGGGAGACACTTGGCTCAGCTAAACCTGTCAAATTGTCTGGCTTCTCAGGGTCTAATTTTAACGGCAGGCCTGTAACCTCTTTCCTGTTTGAAACCCTGGGCAATGGTACAATAGGCAGGGAAAGAAATCCAGCAGCTGCTAACCCTCCCAATTACAGTCCCTCCGTCAGTCTAATAATGACAATGAAAGAGCTCTGGAAAACGGCAGAAATCCACTTGGCACTAGAGGCCAGCAAAGCTACCTCGGCATGTTCTGGCTCAGTTACTACCATCTGCCAGGATTCCAGAATAAACACAGGTTCCCTATGGCAGTCTCTCTCAACCAGTGGTACTAGTACCCTTGGGGTACTCGAGAGAAATCTGGGGGGGGGACGTCAATACAACTGAAAACTGAATTTTTGTTTTAAGTTTTACATTGGGTTTTTTTTGTACTTTTTACACCCCAAAATTTCACCACCTGCCCAGATACAATTAAATTGTTTAAATACATTTTTTTTCTACCATTGCAACACATTTATGTGTCTGAAAATTGTAGATACTGGAGGTACTTTTTTTTTTTTAAAGGGGTACTTTATTTTAATAAAAAAAAAAAAAAGGTTGAGGAACACTGCCCTATAGGGGACATATGTAGCGTCCTATTATGTAAAACAAGGGTTCTGCCCTTCTTTACAACACCCCACTCCCTCAGGGGACTTCCGAATCCGGTCAGATTGGTACAGACAACAGAAAGGCCTAAATTCTTCTGAGTAAATCGGCCGAGGGGGAGCCCACTGTGTGCTGTGCCATGAGACAGTTATTCCAATACACTGCCCTGACTTTCTTTTGGGGGAAAGGTGCAGCGAACTCAGACTTGTGCACGGCTCTACAGTTGGCACCGATCAAGGAGTCGGTCTGTCAATGTATTCTGCCAACTTAAAACCCTCCTGTTAAATTCGATGACGGGTGTCCAGTTTGCTTGGAATGTTAACTGCAAACCTACCTTGGCCACTTTTCAACTAAGACATGCTTGGAGCTGTTTCCAGTCTGACCTATGTGTAGCTTTTTTTTTTTTTTGGTTTGGGCTGACCTCTGGACTTGCGCTCTCGTCTGCAGGCTAACAGGACTGTACAGCAGGGGGCCAAATATCAAGATTATACAAGGGGAAAAGTCAGCCCTCTGATGCTGAAGCGCTTTGGGATTAGGGGCCACATCACTCTGGGCCTGTGCAGGGTTCAGAAAGCCACACTTTCTAGTCTAAAAGCCAACTCTCAAGCAGGGACACTAGACTGGAGTGAAAAGAGATTGGCCACTTGCTAAGTGCGTTAACTTTCTACGATACCTCTACCAATTCCTGCGGTTCATAAACAACATTCCCTCTAATTTTTTCCATCCAAGCGTGGAATAAATATTCTTATGTGCACTAAGCCATGTCAGACGTGCACCACCAGTAGAAACACATGCTGCCAGCTGTGGGCGCTCTGTTAATCAGTTGGGCAGCATTTGAATCTGTCCTGGATGGCTGCCCAAGCACTCAGCTTACAGGGAACTCTGTATCATAAGGTCGAAAGACATACTGCTGAAGAAACATGGGCACTCAAAGGTGTCTCAGCCGGATGCTTTCAGCTAGAGAGGAAACAGCCTGTCTTTCATGCTACTTTTAATCAGCTTGTGTATGTTCGAGGCAGACAGGTCCAGTGCAGAGTGAAAAGCAATCCTCCTCAGTATGCAACCAAGAAAAAACAGGCTGTGTCTTGAAGACCAAGCACTGCCACTATTTCGGTGTAAGCCCCTATCAACCAACATGTGACCGGCCTTCCTGGCAGCCACATGACAAATGATTTCTCCGATTTAAACTTAGCAAGGGAGATGACAACAGTGTTGACAATTTATGAGGGGGCTGCTTCAACACGACATCCATTTAAGTACCAGCACCCTGGCTAACTTGGATCCCGACAAAACCAAGAATTCATAAAACATGACACCTTACCCTGAAACAGCAGTTTACCAAGGTTTTACCACACACTCTAATGTCCAATCTTAGCTCACATGCAGAAGCAGGCTTATTCCAAACAGACAACATGCTTTAGAGCAGTGTTTCTTAAACTTTTTGAGACTAGGGAACACCAAACAATAATATTTTTTTTATGCAGAACACCTAGGGTTGCCAGATGGTTGTTGAGCAAAAAAAAAAAAAAGCCAGGGAAAATATGTGTCGAGCAAAATAATAATAAAAAAAAAAAAACCTGCTGGGGATGCCACTTATCCCGAGTGGACTTCCATCAGGAACCAGGAAAAGCAGACAAAAATTGTTGTCATATGCGTGCGCGCGCACACACACACACACACACACACACACACACACACAAAAAGAAGTAATAGAAACAAAGAAAAGATCATGGCACACCTGCAAGTTGTTCACGGAATACCAGTGTCCCACAGAACACAGTTTAAGAAACACTGCTTTAGAGGACGACAGGAAGAGAATTTAGGGCCTCCTGCATTCCAATCTAGCTCTGCTACTTCCTCTGTGGTCATTGCCTGCCTCAGTTTCCCCACGTATAAAATATCACCTCTCTCGCAGAGGTGCTATTGTAAAGAAGATGTAGGTGCTAAGTATTATTAATGAACACCTACGCAGCGGATGCCATAGCTGTGCAGCAATGAATAAAGCAACGAGCCCTGCATATTTGAAGGATTACTATCGGGAGGGTAAAGCTATTGGCTTTATAGAATTGTGCTTCGCATGCTAACCAGGCCTGGAATGATCTCCCAGAAGTGGACTTCAGTGGAGCTGGGCCAGTTTATGTAGCCCACATGCCCAGAGGGTATGTTCCTGCTCGACTGCAGAGACAAGAGCCGAACAGCCAACACAAACAAAGCAACCGTACCTTCACGGCATAAGTGCTGGCAGGGTCCTTGGCGCAGGTGGCACAGTAATAGACGGCATCGCCTGAGACACAGCAGGGCTTGTTGCACGTCAGCTTAAAGAGCGACCAGTTCTTTTCGTGGAAACGCAGCTCGGTTTTCTGATCCCGCATAAAACAGTCTTCGCATTTGGCCACGAGGCGGCGCAGGGATTCGGCATAGAGCCCCCCTAATTTGGCGTACACCCCCTCCTTGCTGTCGATATTGTGCAGCAGAGTGTGGAGCTGAAGGCTGGAGACAGAAGGGACTTGGCCGGACGCAAGGAGCGGAGAGGATGGAAACGCCTGCCCGGCTCGGTTCGGGAGGTGGGCGCGGCCGCTCTGGTTGGATGCTGGACCCCACGGGCCGTTCCCTTTGCAAGCCTTTTCCAGCGATTCGGAGGAGGAGGCGGGGTGGCTGCCGCCCACGTGAGAGGAGCAGCTGAATGGGGAGTCTCTGCGGACGCAGACGTTGCTTTCAGAGTGACTGAGGTTCAGTCTGGGGCTGGAGGGATTCGCTGTTCTGCCCGGAGAGGCTTGGCCCCAGAAAAAGCCATCGGGCGACGAGAGTGCCCGGCTTACCGTTTTCTTCTGTGGCAGAGGGGGAGGCTGCTCAGGTGCGCCCAGAGACCTGTCCTGGGTGGAGCCTGCAGGGAGAGGAACAGAAAAAAGGCTGGCTGGTCAGTGCAAAGGGCTCTGTTCAGGTGACTGTCCGGACAACACGACAGTCAACGGCTTTAGCAACTGGGGCTCCCCGCTATCCCGTAGTAGCATGGCTACTCCTGCTGGAAAAGACCAGGAGAGATCTTCAAGGGCACAAGTCACAGCGAGGGGCCTGATTTCCACCCCCGATCCAGCAATGGGAGCTAGGGGGTCTTATCAAATAATTCACCACACAAATGCAGAGCAATGACACCACAGCGGTAGGCATCATCGCACACGCTCAACCAGTCCCTACGGCTTGCCTTGGGTCCCTCTTTTGGCGAGAGCGCCTCTGTGTTTGCGGCAGGAGAGGAGGAGTCACTCTCGGGGACTTGCTCTGATGCTGCAACAAGAGAACTGGGCCACAAGGCCAAACAAGTTGCTGTGAAAAAACATCAAACCCATGCAGCGATTGCAGGTACGGAAGCCCAGGTAGTCTGAGTGGAAGCTCTTCCTTTCGGAAGCAGGACTAGCTAGGACGTATCTACATGTGAATGTGATGGACATATTCTATTAGAGCACCTGCCATGCAAAGGTTCCCCTGGCTCCACGGTGCTGCCTCCCTCCCCCTGCTGCCCCTCTCTCTCTCAACAGCCAATCTGCGAGGGAAATTGTTTTTTAAACTGGCTCCCCTCTGGCACCCCACGCTACTGTCTCTGATACAGAGGCAGCAGCACAGGGTGGCAAGGGGCTTCTTGGGAGTGGGGACGGAGCATACTGGCCAGGCCCGGCCAAAGGGTTTGCCGGGCCCAAGGCAGGACACTGGGGGTGCGGCTCCGGACCTGGCCGATAGATGGGGAAACTCAGCAGCGCAGGGCCCCAAAAGCGCAGGGCCCAAGGCATTTGCCTTGCTCACCTCACCCTAGGGCCAGGCCTGTCACTGGCTGCCGGCCTTGGCCCCGGGGACTATAGGATAGTTGACTAACCGCTAAGAATTCATGCAGTTAGTCAACGATTCGATTAACCGATAGCTAACATCTCTATCCTGGCTATGAACAAAAACTAGGCAAAGTCTGGCCCATTATTGTCAAAAGCCCTTGATCCAGCACATGACACAGCAATGGAGAGTACAGAGTGTAGCAGATTAATTTAGCATGTGTTTTGCTCTCCAATGTGCGGTACAGCTCCACAGATAGACTTCTCCAACATTAGATGTGTTTTACAATGTGATTGCAAACACACCAGCAACATACCATTTATATAGAAACTGGCTCTGCTGATTAATTGCAGATAACTCACACGATTAACTCAAAAAAGTTAATCACAATTAAAAAAAATCAATCACCCTGGGAAACAATAGACTATCAATTGAAATGTATTAGATCATTTTGGATGTTTTTCTACACATTTTCAATATTGATTTAATTACAACACAGAACGCGAAGTGTACAGCACTCACTGTATGCTGTGATTTTTTATTACAAATATATGCACTGTAATCATGATAAATAGCATTTCTCAGTTCACCTCATACAAGACAGTTGGGTAATTTCTTTGTTGTGAAAGTCCAAATTACAAATGTAATTTTTTTTTGTTATAGAATTGCTCTCAAAACCAAAACAATGTGAAACTTTAGAGCCTACAAGTCCATTCGGTCCTACTTTGTGTTCTGCCCTTTGCAAAGACACACAAATCTTTGAGAGGAAGCCATGTTACTTGTATCTACAAAAAACAATGAGGAGTCCTGTGGCACTTTAAAGGCTAACAGATTTATTTGGGCATAAACATTTGTGGATAAACACACTTCATCAGGTGCATGAGAGTGGAAATTGCGGCGGCAGGGAGATACATATATATGTGCTACTGTATCAAAAGAAGGAAGTTATTTATCAAGTACAGGACCAGTGTTCAGGAGATCAATTCAGTCAAGGTGGAAGTGGCTTACTCCCAGCAGCTGATGGGGAGGTGTGAATACCAAGAGAGGGAAGTCAAACAACTTTCTTTACATTGACGGGAGATACTGCAACCCGCCTCTTATTTACAACATCACCGGAAAGTGAGAACAGGTGTTTACGTGGCAGTTTTGTAGCTGGCATTGCAAGGTATTTTACTGCCAAATATGCTAAACATTTGTAAATCTTTCATGTCTCTGCAACTGTTCCAAAGGACATGTTTCCATGCTAATGATGGTTGTTAAAAAAATGTGTTAATTAAATCTGTGACTCAGCTCCTCGGGGGAAGGTATTGTACATCTCCTGCTCCGTTTTACCCGCATATATTTCATGTGACAGCAGTATCAGATGATGATCTAGCATGTTAGTTTAAATATCACTTTTGCTGCATTTTTTGACACAAGCCAAAGACGACAGTGTGAGATCTCTAAAACCAGTTACAGCATTCAGCCCGAGGTTTAAGAATCTGAAGTGCCATCCAAAATCGGAGCGGGAGGAGGCGTAGAGCATGCTTGCAGAAGTCTTAAAAGAGAAACATCCTGATGTGGAAATTACTGAACATGAACAACAACAACAAAAAAAACAACAAAAAATCACCATCCTGCTGATTAGAGATGTTAAAAAGCAGTTAATTAGGTAACCATGTAACTTTTAAAAATCTTTGCAGTTACATGCTGCAGGCTCTGCAATATAAAGCTTATACGGCAGAGCCCACAGTGCAGCCGGCTCTATGGGAGTGGGTCTGGCAGCTAGTGCATACCAGGAGCCAGCTCCCAGCAGCCAGCTCCACTCCCAGGGAGCCGGCTACACTGCAGATTCTGTAGTATAAGCTCTATACCGCAGCGCCCACAGTGCATGGTGGCAGCTAGCTCCCTGGAAACTGGCTTTTAAGCCAGCTCCTGGCCCCGCTTGCAGTGAGTTGGCTGCTGCCCCAACTGCAGGCTCTAATACAGGGTCAGCAGCATGGGATGGCAGCCAGCTTCCCGGGAATGGGAGTCAGCGTAGAACAGTTTGGTAACCGGTAAGTTCATGCTCATCAGTTAACCGTTTTAACGGTCACATTATTATATCCCTAACTCAGATGAAAGTGACCATGCATCAGCCTGCACTACATTATTGAGCAGAACCCATCATCAGCATGAACACATGTTCCTCAGGAATAGTGGATGACAGATGAATCTTTAGCACATGTGGTAAGTAAATCTCTTGCAACACCAGCTACAACAGTGCCATGCAAACACCTGCTCTGATTATCAGGTGGTATTGTGAGCAAGAAGGACTGAGTGGACTTGTACGTGCTAAAGTTTTACATTGTTCTAGTTTTGAATGCAGTTACTGGTTTGTACAAAATTCAACATTTGCAAGTTCAACTTTTATGATAAAGAGCTCTCACTACAGTACTTGTATGAGGTGAACTGAAAAAGACAATTTCTTTTGTTTTTGACAGTGTAAATATTTGTAATAAAAAATAAATAGGAAGTGAGCTCTGTACACTTTGCATTCTATGTTATAATTAAAGTGAATATATTTGAAAATGTAAAAAAAATCCAAAAATATTTAAAATAAATGTTATCCTATTACTGCATAACAGCATAATTAATTGCAAATCATTTTTAAAATCACAATTCATGTTTTGAATCACTTGACAGCCCTCGTTTATTCCCCAAGAGTCCACTGTGGTGTTTTTATTTTGCAGTGTGGATGTATCTTACGGGGTTTAACAACTCCCTATTGTTACAAAGACTCGTGATGTTTATAAAACCTTAAGTCGTCCTACAATATAGCTGGCCTTGAAACCCAGATGTGGACAAAAGAATTAGACCCAAATCCAGTGTGCATTGCCAGTTAGTTATAGCAAATCTACGGTGTAAGAGATTTAATCAGAATCATTCAACGGTGTTTTGAAAGAAGAGGTTGATAGTCGATGGTAGTTTGAAGAAACACTGGCATTTCCCCCTGTGCTAGCTGCCAAACAGTAGTAAAACTGGTATAGGGTAAATAGCTAAACTCTGAAGTCACTTGTGAGGTGTTCAGGATGAAATACTGAAGGGGACTTGTTCAGCAACAACTATTCAAACAAAGCCTGCTTATTTCTTGTGCTACAGTGGCTCAGCAATTAAACGGGATAGGCAAGGCAGAAGAAAGGAGAGCCGGACTCATGTGACGTACAGCTCGGCCCTGCAGATTAAGCATTGTCAGAGCAGTGAGAAAGAGGTGACACACTGAACTCCATGGCTTGCCGCACACAGGGCAAGGTTCAAGTTCGGGGGAGGAGGGAAGGCACAGAATTCAGCCAACTCCACCCGGCTACAAAGTCCTCCACTGACTCAGTTCACACAGTCTCCCAGCGACGCGCTTTAAGAATGGAGTGCTGTTCACATGCCTCCGCTGAACCGTGGGCGCGCACCAGAATGTGGATCTTGGCACCCGGCTTGGTTCACTCAGTTGGGCTTTATGAATGTTTTCCTCTCTTGTTAAAACTGGCCCGGAGAAAGGCTGCTCATTTGTCACGAGGGGGGAAAAAGAGTTTTAGCAGAGCAAAAAATGTAAGAGTAATAATCGGTGTCGTTCAGACGGGATGAAAAATTACGGCCCGTGGTATTTGATTATTAACGTGCCATGGGGAATCATGAGAATAAATAGTCGTACCTGGCAATATAAATATTTTGAAATCGTTTAATACTAGGTTAAAAACTTCCTAACCAGCATGCGCCGCTACATCTGTGCGCACAGAGCCAGATCGGGGAAGCCTCCTGGCAGATTTTTACATTATCAAGGGCTGGGCAGCAATAAATCCTGTTTACTCTTTGACCCTGGACTGTGGTTCCAGGGCTGACATTAGCAGGTCCTTTGTAAATTAGCCAAGCGAAACACTGGCCACGCATTCATTAAAGGCCTTTCCTATACACAGAAATTCATGCAACGGCATGACACCGGAGCCTGGGACTTGGCTAACAGAGCACCTTTCACCTGTAGGTCGCTCGTTCAAGTTCAGCTAGTGACGGAGCAGTGACTGTCCATAGCCTATCTTTGGCCTATATCACAGCTATGTCGTCACTATCAAGTTTAGTCGACACCCAGAAGTCGACAAAACAAACATCGCCAGAGGGTGTTCACGCTTGCTTCCTCTGTCGACAGATCATGCCCACGCTGTGGGCACCATCATCCGTGCGAGCAGTGCATTGTGGGTACGTATCCCACAGTGCTGTGTTGTGGGGAGGCAGAGCTGACCACATCTCGGGATTCCCTCTGAGTTCTCCCACAGTCTCTTCAGCTGCCGGGAGCAGCATCATGAATAGCTCTGTGAGCTCTTGGTGCGGGAGGAACATCAAAACAACACAGCCATCTGCCCCCACCCCCAGCAAGTGCCTGTCTGCTGCTGTGCTCTGAGCAAAGCTCGGCCGCACCCAGCAATACGGCCCCAGGTTTCTGCCCTTCCGAGTGCAAAGAAATCCTTCAAAGAGAGTAAATCAAGATAGGTGGGTTTGCCTGAGTCAGTAGACAGCCTGAAACCAGTTCCCAGAGGTGTGATCCGCCCTGTTCACCATCCAGGGAGCCGTCAGCTTTGAAAGCAAACAATGGGGACAGGACTCTTGGGGTCCCCTCCAGGCCTCTGATTCTATGCTGCAAATTCCAATGTCCACATGGTTTCCTATTTCACCGTGAAGTATTTTAACATCCCAGTAACATGCTGAGTCCACAACCACAAACTGTCTCTTACACCTCCCCCATGTGCCATAAAGGTCTCTCTGGGCACTGCCTAACTACCAAAATCTCCAGCTTTCCCTCGACTACTTCCATAATCATCTGTAGCACTAAGATCTAATGCAGAGTGAAAAAATCAACAGCCAGAAGCAGTGTAAAATAAATCTAATGTAATACCCAGTACACAGGACAGGAAAGCTACACTGACTGGATTAGCCATTTCAAAGTGTTCAAACTCCCTTGTTTTTAAAATTTATCTGAAGCTAGGTCAGAGCCTGCTTTCAATCACTTCCAAATGCATAGATCTTGCTACTGAATTTTTGGTCAAGCTTGCCTGGAAAAATCAACGGTATCTTGGTTATTCCTACTCAGGCATATGTGATCAGCTCTTCATTTACATTAGCAAAAATCACTCAAGCAGTTAATTTTCAAATTTCTTAAGAAAATTAAAATTCCTTGCATCACTGAAATGAACAAGGAAACCCCTTTCCTCTTCTGGTCACATCTGACAGCTATAAGTTAAGGTACCAAGAGAGCACAAGTCTGACATATAATAAGATTTTTTTCTTTTATAATTTCCTGGCATGTTCTCCCTCTTAAATTGTGAGCCAGGCTGGGAAAATGTCATTTCCAGACAACTAGCTCTGAATTTTATCGCTATGAATTGTTGCTCCTGGAGAGGCAGAAAACTTCCATGATATGAAAACGGCTATTTGCAAAGGAAATAGTTGCAGGACTGTGTAAAGTGTCGGTACGTGTCTAAGCTAAATATATGTAGGGAAAAAATGACTGCAGAATACAGGCCGTCCTCACTATAAATCCAAGATATGTTCCAAAAAAACTTGGACTTACAGAATTTTTCCCCCCCATGGCTGACTTCCATTTGCACAAATCGTTTGGCTTTTTTTGTGTGACTTAAGAGCAGGGAATGGGAGGACTTATAATGGATCCGTTCCTACAAGCATCAACGACTTTAGTGCGGAACGGATGTATAGCGGGACACCCTGGATCTATTTTTCAAAGAAAACCCAAACTAATTAAAGAGGGCCTTCCCCCTGCCATCCATCTTTAAAAAAAATACTTGTGCACACCACATCACGCTAACCTCTGTCCCTCTTGCTATCTTTGGTTTCCTCTAGTAGAGCTACAGGATGTGTTCAGTCTCCCTGCAACCCACCGAGGCAGTCACATGTCAAAGATGAATGCTCCTCTGTATCTCTGATCCTGGAGCACATTCGGCAGGTCTAGCCATTGGCCAGGGAGGAGGTGGGGGAGGATTGTCTGGCCTGGTGTCTAAAAACCCGCAGCAGGCACCATTTTGGCATTGGCACATTACGCAAAGCGAGCTGCTCTGTCTCGGCCCAGATTGTCTAGACAGAATCAACAAGAGAAGTAATAAGAGAGTTGGGGGAAATGCACAGCTCAGAGGCTGGTCACGGGATACACCATCTTTCACGGGAGATCACCCGTTTCCAATCCAGCACGTAATGGCTGGGACCGTGAAGACAGCGAGTGGCTTTCCCCCCAGATCATCAACATAGGCTCGGTCAGAGGCAAGATCCCGCGTGCACGGACATAAACGGAAGCATTGCCACCGACGACAGTAGGAGCACAGGTATGGAAGTGGAACTCCTCTCTGGAACCGGTGCCTCCGAGTCACGGCTGAGCTACCCAGCCTAGGGAAAGTTCGTGCTGCCAAAGCTGTGCTTGTTCTGGGGTCTGGATGCTGCCTGAACAAGGGATTTCAGCCCTCGGGCTGTGGATTGCCCCTTCTATAAACCCAACGCGCGCACACACGCACAATGGAGCAAGGGTCAATTACCTTCCTCGCTGGTCGTCCTGGTGTCGGAGCTGAGGCTGTCTGTGGAGCCAGCCACGAAGCGGACGTGGCTCTCCCGGAAAGGCGGGCTCTCCGCAGAGCCATTGCTGACCTTCTCCAGCTCAGAGCTGCTCTTGTTCATTTTCAAAGCGTGCCTGGGAAGTGAAACGAGACACGGGATCACGGCTTGCCCGGGTTAGACCTAGCGCCGCCCTGCTCGCAGGCAAACATCAGACCCATTTGGACTGACCTCTTCGTCCTGCAGGAAAACCAGGGAGGCAGGGCTGTCCCAGTCAGCAGTGTGGAAGCCACATTTGGGCACCTACACATGTCCCTACCGGAACATTCCACACGTTCCGGCGGCCCATCGTGGAACGGACTTGCTTCCCCTACCACGCTGCCGGGGCGGAGGCGAGAGTTTGCCTGCAGGCGGAAGGCCGGTACGTAAATAGCCTTGGCCCCGAGGGGTTCGTCTGGGTAACGTACCCGTTTACACGCTGGAGAATACCTGTCATTTTGTTACTTCCCTGGTGGGAGGGAACAAACCCCCGTATTTACATCCTCCACTATTGTACATCCTCCACTATGGCTCACTGACATGAAGGAGGCCGCGCATGCGGCCCACTCACTGGCCTACATAGCCCATCGCTGTCTTAAATGACTGTTTAGCTCAATGTATATATGCAATAAACAAGGTCCTGGAGACAGCAAGGGGAAGACAAATCTGCATTTTAGCAAACAGGAAACCTCTTTCACCACCAGACGCCGTGACCCACCTTCCAGCAGGACTGAATTTCAGCTAGAGGTAACCCTCAGGAACAGAAGCTTTTAAAAGGGTGATTGGGCCATAAAAGTGAGGGGTGAAACCACCCCAATTCCCCCCCCCCCCCAATCCATTTCTCTCCTTTTCAACTACGGCAACAAAAGAAACAGCTGTTGAACTTGGGGAGCCGATCCTGACTCACACATAGTCCGCAACGTTACTGGGAGCTTGTAAGAATTTCACATTGAACCAAGCCGAGTTTAAGTTTAAAAACC
>JANRFK010001234.1:5226463-5244560 GCA_030068395.1 Apalone spinifera
AATCCAGGATCCACCTCAAACCCAAATACCCTTGCTGGGCCTTCTTTGGGCCCCTTCTCTGAGGCCGTGCCCCGGCTCACTCCATCCTCCCTCTCTTTCACCAGGCGGGGCAGAGGGTTGGGGCGCAGGCTCTGGTCTTGGGCTAAGGGATTTGGAGTGTGAGGGGGGCTCTGAGCTGAGTCTGGGGCAGGGAGTTGGGGTGTTGGAGGGAGTTTGGGTGCAGGGGGCTCAGGACTGGGGCAGGGATTTGGGTTACAGGAGGGGGTTCATGACTGGGGCAGAGGTTTGGAGCTGGCTCCAGCTGGACACTGCTTACTTCTGATGGCTCCTGGGTGGTGGTGCAGTGCGGGTAAAGCAGGTTCACCCCTGCCCTGGCCCTGCACCACTCTCAAAAGCAGCCAGCAAACACCCTCCATCCCACGCCCTGTTGTGCCCCTCCCCCCATTCAGTGGAGATAAGATACAGGGTGGGAGAAGGGTACCCTGACATCAGCGCCCCTCTTCTCCCTTCCCTACTATGCACCGCAAGCAGGAGGCTCTGGGAGTGGTGAGGGGCAGCTCCAGGGCAAAGGGCAGGAGCTGTGCAGCAGTGAGGGGAGGGGCAGTTGAAGTACCCACACTTGGTAGCCTCTTGGCCAAACCAGTCAGGATCACCCATCAGAGGCTCCAAGATCTACCAGTCGATCCTGATCTATTGGTTGGTGACCACTGATGCCTTATACTTGTTTTACTTAAAACCTATCTCCTAGTAGTTAAATAAACTTTGTTTTATTCTTTAAAACAAACCGCGTGTTGTGAATTGATTGGGTAACTCCATTTAAGGTAGCAGACGCTTACGGGGCAAGGAACCTAATATAATCGGGACTGTCCAGGAGTGGGCGGGACAATGCAGAACACACATTTTGAGCAGAAAATTTGGGACTGGGAACGTGTTGGGGTCACCCTGCAAGTGGTCACGTAAGGCTGCTGGAAGCCAGATTGTAGCGGTTGTGTTGCAAACAGGCTGCTGGACCAGGGCTGTGGCTACACACTAGGGATGTGAAAGTGTAACCGTTTATATGATTAACCAATGAGCCAAGGCTCATCAGTTACCATGCACTGTTACATGCAGCCCCCTGCACCTCCCCCTCTCCCCACTGCTGCCTGTCAGAGCCCCTCTTACACTGATTTGGAGTGTGAGGGGGGCTCTGAGCTGAGCCTGGAGCAGGGAGTTGGGGTGTCGGAGGGAGTTTGGGTGCAGGGGACTCAGGGCCGGGGCATGGGTTTGGGGTGCAGGAGGAGGCAGCCACGTGGCGGGGGGAGAGGTGGGAGCTGGTGCATGTGGGGAGCTGGCTTTAAGCCGGCTCCCCACACCCACCGACTCCCGCCTACCCCCCATGTGTAACCATGCAACCGCTGAAATGTACAGAATTAAAGGCATTGGAACGTCCCTACGGCGCGCAGATGCTGTAGGTGGTTTGCGAGCGACCACGGGGGCGTTACAGCAGCACTTCCCTGGTCTGGATAGCACCCTGCAGGGCAAAATGGAAACGTTCACAGGCTCCAACCTGAGCCCGGGGTAGCTTTACACATGCCAGGAAACGGGGGAATTAATTTAAAACACCCCGCTCACCGCCGGTAAAATCTCTGTCCCGGTCCTGGAAGCTGGTGCCAAAAAGTCTTTCAGTGCCTGCACTCTGGACACGGCGAAGCTTTCCCTGTCCACACAATGCTACAGGGAAAGCTTCCTGCTTCCCAGCTGTGGCCCAAGAAACGCCTCATGCCGGCAGGCCAGCGCAAGGACTCCACATGGACGCGAACCAACCTCTGCCCCTGCTACACGGCAGCCCACAGAAACAAACTCACCGAGCAACAAACAGCCTCCTCCCTCTAGCTGCTGTTTTCACCACCTACAATCACGTCCGGGCTCCTCGACAACACTGCATCCGCGCTGACTAAGCCCTTGGTTAGTCCACACCCAAAGTTCAGATACTGCATGGAGCGGGCAGACGTCGTGTGCACCTGAAAGCTGGCACTTGCCTGTCATCCTGTGTTTGATGTGCAAGTCAGTACCTAGCACTTTTCACCGAGAGATCTCAAAGCACTTCACAAAAGAGGGCGGGAACATTAAACCCACGCTACAGATGGGGAAACTGAGGCACTGAGCTAAAACACTGATTCCACATCTCCGTAACTGTGAAGGGCTCCTGGGTCTGGCACTGAAAGCCGCTGATATAATACTACTTAGCAGGAAGCCGAGTCTCAGGCCTATTTTGAGACAAAGGAAGTATTGCACAGAGAATGAGAGCATTAGAAACAAAAACAAAAAGATGAACACTTGAAAAAATATTTTAAAGTAAGTGCCATTATTTTCTAAACGCATTTCTATCTAGAAATATAGAAGCGTTTTTTATAGTATCCCAAAGTTAGAGCTTAAATGAATGATTTATAGTAAGGCACAAGCTAGGATCTATTAACTTCTGTTTAAGATAAGCAATGCACACTGTCTTTTCTACATTTTTCCCCCTAGCAAACAACAACAACAGACTTGAAAGTTGTTCATTTTACAATGGTGCAAATGCATCTGGCTCTAGTCTAGTTCTTACTTTTGGATCGTATCCAGACTGTCGGCTGAGGGTTAGACTATTTGTCAGTAATTGTTAAATGAAATTAAAAATGTAATTGATGAAATTCAGTCAAATATTTCTTAAAATCAAAGTACGATAAGTCATTTACAAAAGGAGAACTGATTCCATGATGCAAACTGACTGACTAATTAAAAACCCTAAATAGCCAACATTTCCTATTCAAAAAGCTGAATAAATCAGTAACAAAACACATACCCAGCGGTTTTCCTACCACCCTGTAACAGACTAGCCACACAGAGTTTCTCTTCTGCATTGCACCAATGAGGCACTTGGGCAGAATGCAAGAACTGCTTTTATACGCTTGCTTTTTCTTTAGAAGGACTGTGAGCACCACGAATAATGTGAGCTGTCTAATTTGTTCATGCTTTTTAAAGACTGTAGTAAGCCCTCTCTTTCTCCCCCCATCAATCTTCTCCTAGCTATGCTGGCAGGAAAATTAAAGAAAAAGGACAGAAAGAAACCATTATCAGAGCTCTCCTTTTGTAGGAACATGCTTGATCTAAAAATATTAAAGGGAAGTTAAGAATAAAGGGCTGAGTTGACCTTGGGCATAATTCCTCAGAAGACAATGGCCATATGTCCAGGATGAGTTTGGCACATATAGTTTGTCATTGTAGTGGATTTCCTGGTCTAAACAGTTTATGAAACGTCAGGGGGATCTAAATAGCACACTTTCCAATTTAAGTTAACGTACAATAAATCACGTAAAAATACCCACACACAATATGTGTATTTTTACATTCATTGTGAAACTCTTAGCTGGGCATTCCTGTCAGCACATGATACCAAGCCACACACATACACATGAATCAAGAAGTTAGTTTAAATGAATAAAAGCACTAGACGGCCAAGTGATATTTTGGGAAAGATTCAAAGAAAATAAATGTTTAAAACGTAAAATTAAACTTTGATTTGTATAGAAGATAAACACACATCTTATTGTAACAGAGCCAGGCTTTTAAACATAAAATTGAAAACAAAGCTATTTAATCCCCTGCCTTAGATTTTTTTTTTCCCTTCAGTCAACAGAACCAAAATCTGCAGAGGTCTCTTACCATTATGAGATGAAACTTTGTTCAGCAGAGTCCAATGTCCTCGCACTGAGCCTCACCTATTCCTTCGGTGCCCAGAGCCACCATTTTGGGACGGAGTGATCCTGTTGCAAAGGCAGTTGGAGTCGCAAACCCAGCATCGTAGCGAAGCCAGAAGTGTAGAGAGCACTCTATTTCCTCCCGGTACCTCAGTGACTTATGCAAAATGCACTTCCTGAATAGGCACACAACCGAAATAGAACTTGCTGCCTCTTACATGGCATGCAGCTCTCCGCCTCAGAGATGAGGACTGCTTGGGCAGCGACTTATCTCCAAGATGGTCTAGATATCGCTGCTCTACATCCCCCTCTTCCGTAACCAGGGTTTGAAGAACAGCTCACAAGGCCAGACTACCCAAGTAGGGTCAGAGCAAAATAATGAAGGATTACGCAGACTATTTGCCAAAAATTGTAGGGCCAAATCCAATATTCCCGCTAATTTTTTCCATCCACGTGCAGAATAAATTTTGTGACGGGCACTGAGGCATGTTCAGATGTGCACCACCAATAGAAACACATACTGGGAGCTCTGCTAACCAGCGGGGCAGAACTTTCAGACCAGTTCAAAATTATGGCCAAACCCTGTCATCTTAGTTAGGCAAAACATCACTGAAAAAGGTATCTGAGGGCACTCAGAGCTAAATCTGATTTACAAAATGATTTAGGTGCGTGTGTAACAGACCCTTTCAGCACCTAAATCCAAAAGTCAAACCTCAAAATCCTAGCTCAGCAGCTAAAAATCTGTGCTACCTAAAAGTCTGCCACTGGGCAGGTGCACAACTGTCTTGGTTCTGAAACCCCGGCACCTATCTCACTGTAAGGCCTGGCAGGACCCCCCAGAGAGGTGGTCCTCCATCTATCTGACCTGTGGGCAGAAGTGGCCTCCAAATGAGGGCTTCTGGATTCCATTATGGAGCCAGGTGCCTAAAAGTTCAGAGCTGCAACACTGAGCCTCCGTTCCCGTTGTGGGTCTAACCCTCAACGATAAAGTCCAGGAGCAGAACTCTTAGAAAGATGCTTCTCTTAATTTAGACTTCCAGGGACGGAGAACACCATCGCCCTTGGCAAAGTGTTCCAATGGCTAGCAACCCTCCCTGTTGAGCATTTGCACCTTACTTCACGTTTGATTTGGTCCCGCTTCAACTTCCAGCCACTGAATCTCCTTCCACCTTTGTCTGCTGGACTGCAGAGCCTTCTACAGCCCGATGGGGTTGCTTGTAAATTGAGACTGGGTCACTTCTTAACCTTAAACAGGCTGCAAGGCAAGTCTGCCAGACCTTGAATCATAAGAAGGGACCTTGACAGACGTTCTGCGTGTTGTTGGTCATTGTAGCAGTGGAGATACATCAGCAGGGTTGGGGGGGTTCCCAGCTCTGGCTCCGGCAGGGTCTAGTGCAGTTTTGAGTTGGTGTGTTCTGGTCTGTGGGGAGTTTGCTTCTGATGATGAGCTTGAAGAGGCTAAGAAGTTGTTTGAAGGCCAGGAGAGGGGGGACTCAGGAAAGGGAATCCCCTTTGAGTATGGACTGTAGCTGTTTGCTACCCCAGATGGGCCGCAGGTGACAAGCAGTGGTGTGTGGTCGGCGTGGATTTTCTCTCTCCTCTGAAGGAGGTTCTTCCAGGGTAGTGGGTGACCCATTCCACGATGCAATGTACTCTGGCGACAGCGTCCTTGTCTGGTGGGTGAACGTCTGTACCTCACACTTTCTCCTCAGAGCGTGTTCAATGGTAGCTGAGTGCCTGGCTGTAGATAATGCATTTCTTCGTGCGTCTGGGGTAATAACGTATAATCTATGAAGGTAAGTGATCCGTGAGTTTCTTGAATACAGGGGCCTGCCGGGTTCCACTACTGAAGTTGATCGTGGTGCCCAGAAGGTGATGCTAGTGAAGGAGTGTTCTGGAGAGAGTTTTGGATGGGTGATATTTGCTGACGTTGCGGTGGAAATCTGAGTGAGTCTGAGTCATCGGTCCAGAGGACGAAAATATCATTGACTTTTCTCAAGTATATTGTTAGTTTCGGGGTGCATTTGTCCCGACAGTCTTCAAGGCAGCCCCCAAAGAGGCTGGCACACTGGGGAGCCATCCTACTGCCCGTGGCTGTTCCCATGATTTGGGCAACGTGTTGCTGAATTGTTGTGAGCGAGGATTAAATGGGTGAATTTGGTGATGTGTTTGGGGTGGAGATTGGAGGGTTGTCCATTGCCCTGTACATGCTGGCCTCGAGCAGCTATGCCGTCAAGGTGCTGGAACGTGACCTCCATGGTGGCAGGGAGAGGATTCTGGGGGAGGGTGTTGACTTGATGCAGTTTGTGGAGGAAATCGGTCGTGCCTCGGAGGAACCGGTCCCTTCGCGTGGTCAGGGATCTGAAGATGGGTTCGATGCGTTCCGACAGCCTTTCAGGGAGAGTGTCACGGCCAGAGACAATGGGCCCATTGGGTTCCTTTCTTTGTGTACCCTGGGAGGAAGATGGGGACATTGTGGCTCCAACGGTGGGCAAACAAGCTGCCCAAATCCGAGCCGGTTCAACCTCGTGGATCTGGGCTTGGGAGCTAGCGTAAAGCTCCCCCGGGCACATGTTGTTACGTCCACACGGCTATTGGTAGCACACTCTCTCGAGCTGACCCAGCACAAGTCTGTCTACTGGTGCGGGGAGTCACACGCCCATGCAGCATCCGCACCGACTAAGCATTTTGTACTGGTTTAATTAATTCGGTTCGGCACCCACCGTTACTGAAACAGGTGCAGCTTTGGCTTCCAAGAGGTCTCAGTGGCCGGCAATATTGATGTCACAGGATACGTTTCACAGCCCTTAAAGAGAAAACCTTTTTTGGACTCCATGCGTGGACATTTATTTTACCCCCAAAGGGGATTTTTCGGGATTTTTCTTCCATGGCAGCTTTAACGATTGAACCGAGCGTGAAAAAGCTGACAGCGATAAATAACTCCATCCGAAATGCAAAGAACGAAAAACAAAATCCCAGGATAAAGCTGGTTGATATTTGTGAAGGGGGTCTCTTGAAAAGGGGGGAGGGAGAAGATGAGTGGATACACAACAAAAGGGGAAGCAGCAGTCTGAATAAATTAGCCAGCCCTACTACCCCAGGGCAGAACAGCACAGCCGTGGGTCATTGTTACACGAAGAGGGAGATTGTGCTGCTGCGTTTGTCCACCTTGAAATGCTCACATGTGTTAACCTCCATCCCCTTAGCCGCGGCAGCTGCTGCTTTCCGGGTCTGTCAAGATGTGCAACCCACAAAACACAAGCTGCCTGATTTTGCAAGCTGGTTTATTCTAAGAATTCAGGTTTACAGGCGTAGCCCAGAATGTAGGCACTGTGCAAAGTCAAGGGAGTGCAGGGCTGGCTGCAGTTTTGGGGGGCACCAACACAGCCCGGGGGGGGGATACTTCCTGGGGCAGGTAGAGGCTCTAGCTCTACGAGTGAGCATGCTAAAAAAACCCTCTAGCTCTACACGAGCGAGCATGTGGCTGCTGTGGTGGAGGGAAGGGGGGTGGGGAGGTAGCTCGGGCTACAACCTGAATACCTACCGGGGGTGCGGGTGCGTGTGTGGTCAGACAGCTAGTCCGAGCCACCTCTGAGCCGACTCAGCAACCCTGCTATTTTAAACCTACTTGCTCAAGCAGAACTGCTGCACCGTGGTGTACCTGCACTGGGAAGCGTGCTGCAGTGTAGATAAAAGGAGCTGGTCCCACCTCTCAGGAATGGTACAGGCTGAACCTCTCTAGTCCAGCACCGTCGGGACCTGACCGATTCCGAACCAGAGAATTTTCCAGACCACAGGAGGTCGATATTGTCTAGCAGCATTGCCAACACTGCCACTGCTTACTGGGCTCTTAGAAGACATTTAGAGGTAAATTAGAGCTAAATCACAGCACAGAAACCCTGAAAGCCAGGACTAGGGGCTGTAAACAAACTTTATAGGACCGCAGAAAACTTGGCCACACCCATGAAAAGTGGACATCCGGCTAACTGAAATAATTCCGGACGACGGATGTTTCTGGACCAGTGTTCTGGACTAGAGAGGTTCAACCTGTACCTGCAAGTTTTTAATAGTTTACTCAATTCTCCTCTTCTGTGTAAATACCCCACCACACACACATACACCTTCCTGTTGGGAAAGAAAGCTACACTTTCCTTCCTGTCGGGAGGGAGGTGCTGTCACAGGGAAGAAGACGGAGGCACACCAGGCCTACAGAGTCTGAAGAGCTACGGGAAATTTTGGAACAGGGCAAAGACACTTGCAAATATAAAATCACTGTGCTTTCCAAAGGATGCAAAAACACCAGGCCCCAAAGGTGGCAACAACTAGCAATTTCAAAGCACTACTTTCTAAGTGGCAAAAAAGATGGGCAACCTGAAGAAAGAAAAAAAAAAAGAGAAGGCATTCAAAGAAGGTGCCTTTCCCAAATGACAGGCTTAAAAACAATAGTCCCCTGGCAGAAACACACACACACACAAAGTGCAAGACTCGGTCAAAAGAGGAATCCAGCAAGTGGTTTAAACAGAAACTGAGTCGCAACCTCCAGATGGTGAGTTCAATACACCCGTCTGGCTTGTTCATTGTGCCTAAGTGGGACCACACAGTTCTGCTGCTGTTCCTTCGTACAGACGGCACTGGGAGGCTGGGGTGCAGGTTTTAATAGCATCGCAGCATTGGGCGCTATGCATCACAAATAACTCTTCCCCCATCCCCGATGGGCGAGTTTTTAATGCTGTCAGCAGCACATTGCTGTGTAAAGCACAATTAAATCACAAAGTCCAATCTGTTCAGCATGATACAAACCCTCCAAGCTGGGCAGCAGGCGGGAGGGATGGTTACACTGTATAGCGAGATCGATTCAGAGGCTTAATATAGCTGCTTGGCAGTTCAGTATGGCGAGCTGTATATATGTCATCTGTAAAGCCAAGGAATCGTTTCATTTTTCCACTCGCAAACAACTGAATTCAAAAGCTGCAGGGGGTTGCCGAGTTAGCCTGTACAGGATAAACTTAAAACACAAAAACTGGTCTGGTAGCACTTTATAGACTAACAAAACATGTAGATGGGATCATGAGAAAACTCCGGTCATCTGAAGAAGTGGGCTGTGCCCACGAAAGCTCATGATACCAACTGAATTCAAGGTAGAAGCAGATCCTGCTACTGGTGAATAAATATACTTCTCGTAACAGTGAATCTGAGAATTCATATAAGATTCATCCACATTTTAGGAAGCATCTCCAATTTGACTACAGTATTACAAAAAACAAAACTGAAGCACAAATCTTACAACATTAAAACTGGGTAAAACAGGCAAGAAAGTGCCATACAATTCAGAGGTCTCTGGTTATGCACACTTAACCTAGATCACTGTACCTAAGAATAACAGGAATAGAGCTATGCTGTTAAAACACATGGCCAGCATTCAAATTCAAACAGGTTATTTCACACCCAAAGTTTGATTTAAAAGAAACACCATTAATTTTAACAATTCATTTTTTACTTCTATTATCTACTATCTATTTGAGAAACCAAACAACAAATAGTCTAGCAGCCTCAAAGACTAACAAAACATGTAGATTGTATTATGAGCTTTTGTGGGTACGACCCACTTCAGATTCCAATTACAGACTAACTCTGCTACCCCTCTGAAGCTTTTTATCTATTTCAGAGTTTGTTTGTCTGTTTGATCAAGAACTCCTCTACATAATAAAAGCTAGGACCACCAAATTTGGTATGCAATTCTCTCTTATCTTAACTGAAAGCAACATAAAGGTTTGTGTGTGCCAGGAAAATGGGATGTGCTTGGAATAGGACTGCTTCTCATAAAACCAAACAGAAGAGAGACAGAATCACCAAATCAAGTACAGTCCTCAAACTGACATAACTGAGCAAATGTTGAAAGAGACTGAACCAAGATGGGCCAGAAAAATAGGATGAACATGGAATAGGATTGTTTCTCAAACTTTACAAAAGATAAAAACAGAGAAATTTGGGGTAGTGCTCTGTTTTAGCACAGCTAAATCAATGCTTACGGTTTGAAAACTTGAAGAAAATGTTATTGGAAACCACAATATTGATAGCCCTTTTTTCTTAAAGCATAGCAAATTATAACAGTTTATAGGGATGAAGAAAAAATTACACTTGATATAATTCCCATTACAAAAATATTACTAACAAAAATTAAATGGAAAAATAAAATATGTACATTTTCCTTTTATTTCCCTCCTCCAAGGGAAAAACACACCCTTAAGTGAGTTAAGGACATGAGCAATGCCAGGTAAAGCTGCTAGTTAATTATAGCTTAGAAACCTCTGCCGCTTAAGTCCATCTTGTGAATAACCACGATCCAAGACTGGTGCTGAATGAACACCAAGGGGACAAATCACACCCAGCGCGTTTCTGAAGCCTTGGTCAATGCCCTATTACACTGCTATGGGGGGATGGAAGTAGAGCAGCCATTCAAACAAGGGATGAGGCACAAGAAAAGGGTAGCCCCATGTATATCCTTCATTGGCTGACTAGCAGCCCAAATCAGTAAAGGGTGCATCTTGTCCAAAAAGCCCTTGTAAAGAACCACACACAGAGATACCAACATCAGATTTTACATCACACACAAATCGCTGGGCCTGAGAAGTGAGCTTTGCCCCGCGGCTGTCAGAGTTGCTCTTTCCTTTCTTGCTCATGCCTGGCCACCACAGACATGAGTGGGCGTAAAGTCATTCAACCGCAATTTCAACAGAGGTCTGTTAAAAACTTTTTTTTTTTTTTAAGTTTCCATTTATTCTGATCTATCTTTGACACAACCTCAGCCAACAATCATCACTTGCCTGTAAACAAAAACCAAGATAGTAGCTGGATTTCCCCCTGCCCGTTCAATCCCCTCCCTACAAACATGCCTCATACCTTGCCCCCAGCCAAACCCACAAACACACACACAGGGGCAGACTATGCCAAGAGGTCAAGAGACCACATGTACAGAACTGAAGTTCTCCAGTGTCACAAATCCCCTTAAATTAAGGAGTATTAATGTTCACCTTTATGGTTAGTGATTGTGGATTCTTATTTGTACTAGTGTAGCGTGTCCATGTGCCTAGTGGGACCAGATCCAGAGAGACAACTGCAAGTCACCCATCTCCCTGCACT
Source organism: Apalone spinifera (assembly GCA_030068395.1). Classification (NCBI taxonomy): domain Eukaryota; kingdom Metazoa; phylum Chordata; order Testudines; family Trionychidae; genus Apalone; species Apalone spinifera. The sequence goes on from JANRFK010001234.1 coordinate 5,237,320, forward strand.
AGAGTAACATCTCGCCTTCATTTGTCCCTTCACATCAGCAAGGGTCTTGACAACAAAATCAGACACAGGCTCAGAAGCGTTCCTGGTTTTGTCCCTCATTCGGCAAAGCACGGAACCTCACACTCATGGGCGGTGGGTGAAGGTAGGGCTAGGGGAGGCAAGCCCCACCCCTGTCCCAGCCCCGCCCCTTCTGACCAGGCTCCACCCCCCCATCACAGGAGCCCGGGGAGGGAAGAAAGTGCAGTCTGACAGCTGAGCAAGTCTGTGATCTTTGGGGGATAAGCAGGAGCCAGGGCATCTTGGATCAAGGCATTTGCGAGTGAGACATAACGCCCACTGCCAACCAGATACAAGTAGATAGAAACAGCAACCGCCCCTGTAATGAGGGCAGGCTTAGGATCTTGGCCATGGGAACCAGGCAGTAATGATGTCAGAACTGCAGCCTTTTAAGTACTTTCTGGCCCTCACGGACGTGAAGAAAAGCTTGGGAGGAGACTCAAGAGGAACAACTGCAGTAACCTTTGCCTGACTGTGCAGAGAGCCTGAGACAATAATACTTCTGAGACCACAGAGCACCGGGCCTCCAAGCTGGTACTAACTCCAAGGAGGGGAAGAAAGCAGTAGGCCTGGCTCGCCCAGCCACACAACTATCCCAGCAAGCGAGGGGTCCTCCTGCCACTACCCCAGCCTCTCTAGATGGAAAGACGAGCCCAGCTGCCGAGAAGGAGGAAGAACCTCCTTACTTCTGCTCCTGCCTCTCTAGGCACAGGAGGTAGCCGCCTGCCATTGCAAATGGTCAGGAAGGCCACAATGGAAGGAAAGCGACAGGAGGACGGAGGGTGCCCCAGGACATGAAGCCCTGCTAGGAACTTCTGTTTCTCTCACCTGTGAGCCATGTCCTATAGGAATTCCAGCAGGCTGATGTGCGACAGACTGGTCCTCTCCAGTAGCAACAGACCACCCCCCCCTTCTCTGCTTCCTAGGTCTGAGTTACGGGAATACACTCCCCAAGCCCAGCTCGATGCAAGATACGGGGGAACAGCCCTGAAAGGAAATTCATGGGCTCCAGCTAGAAATGGTCTCAGCTGGTATCTTCAATGTTCAGAATAGACCCTCACGCGCCTTCCCACTGGATTCCCCTTCCTGTTGGCAACAGTCCGGCAGAAAGGGCGTCTGGAGCCGGCTCTGAGGGCAATGTAAGGTAGGTCTGTTCAGAAAAGCTGCCACCCCAGCAGTGCTCTTTTGTCTCTCTCAGGCCAGGGATGAGTTTTAAAGTTTCCAGCTCTTTGCTTCCATCCCACTCCGCCTCTCCCCTGAAATGTTATTTGCTCACAAGCAAACCATTTCTTCTCCGACTTTCGCCGTGAGGAACTTGTGCCAACGCTCAGCGACAGAACACGGCTGCAGGAGAGCTCACCAATTCTGGGGCAATGCGGCCTCACCAAGGCCTGGCTTCCTCCGGGCCTGGTGGCGGGACATTGCCCGCTCTTTCCCAAACCTCCTCCACCTTTCTCGTAATAAAAAGGAGGCCGAGGAGCGAGGCTGTCTTCACGGCAGACCTTGCTGGGACGGGGACGTTCTGAACCGGCAGCGTTTATAAACGCAAAACCAGAGTCGTGGATCACGCTGCGCGCTCAACCAGCTGTGCAGGGAGCAAAATGCCCCTCTGTGTGGGCCTCAGCCTGTGCTACATAAGGGGAGGGGAGGGGCAGAGACGACCTGCCTCCGCCCTTGCTCCTGTCTGGGGCTGGAATAGCTATCTGGGCTCACACAGGGCAGTCGGCTGCCCCATGAGATGAGGGGAAGTAACTGCCCCAGGGCAGGCAGAACTGGGATTCTGAGTTTCGGGGAGAGTCTACTACCCTCCCGCCTGTTGGGCAGCCCTATACTGACATTCATGGGACGGTCTGTGCCATAAAGAACCAGCCCATGTCTGGCTCGCAGCTTGCTCTCGGCACACCGTCACCTCCCCCGATGCCGGTCACACCACGCCTGGATCACCTCACACTCAGCCACTCAGGCAAGCGGGACCATCCACCAGCCAGGTGTGGCAGCGACTCTCACTAGTGGCGGTTCTCACCGGGCCCGGGGAGCCGGGCTGGTGGAGCTTTCGGCTTGTGCCATCCCAGCGAGAGATTTGGCATCGGGCTGAATTGCTTAGAGTTGCTTTGAAACCGCTGGCAGCCCTGTGGCCTCAGCTCTTCCATGTGCATTGCTCCCCAGAACGAGCGCAGGGGGGCACGGGAAACAGGTCTGCGAGCTTCCTACTCTCCTTGGCCAATACATAAACCTGCGCCCAGAGCTGAGTGCGTCCCTCCAGGCGCTTGCCAGCTAACACTCCATGGAGATGCCCGGGTCTGGTGTGGGGGTCACCTGGGCACAGAGATGGACAGAAACCACCAACTACATTTGCCAGGCCGCCAGACAGCAATCAGGTGTGAGTACTTCAGTCAGTACTGACCTGGCTGAACCCAAACCCAGCACTGGAAGGGGAAAGATCTACCCCTCTTTACTAGACGGGATTTCAGGTTTTAACTTTGAGGGACACACAGCTGCCAATTTCACACATTTTGAGAGTGTCAGTTACAACAGTGGAAGCCTGGTGTTAGTTAACACCTTGCTCGACTAAGCCCTTCCCAGAGGAACAGCTCTCACTCATTTTGCACAGATATGAGAGAGAGAGAGAGAGCGCGCGCAAGGGATAATACCTCTCCCCACAAAGCAAAATATGTTAAAAAGAAAACTAAGGTTGCAAAGTCAAGCACTCCAAAGTTAGGAAATGCCAGAGTTAAGGTGGTACGTGTAATCTTATTTCTCCCTTCTTGCATGCTCAACCCCATGACAGTCTTTAGTTACAGTGCATAGTCAACCTGTGGAACTCCTTGCCAGAGGAGTTTAACAGGGTTCAAAAAAGAGCTGGATGATTCATGGAGGTTAGGTCCATCAATGCTTATTAGCCAGGACGGGTAGGAATGGTGTCCCTAGCCTCTATTTGTCTGGAAATGGGTGACAGGAGAGGGATCATGTGAGGATAACCTGTTGTGTTCCCTCCTTCTGGGGGATCTGGTATTGGCCGCTGTCGGCAGACAGGACACTGGGCTAGATGGACCTTTGGTCTGACCCAGAATGGCCATTCTTATGTACATGATCACATGCTGTACCACCAACTGGCAAGTCCCTGTTAGGGATGCTAACATGCGTATTATTAAGTAACCTTGTAACCATTGACATTTTCGGCGGTTACAGGCAGGGGGGAGGGGCAGGCGGCTCCCCTACCCAGAAATCTCCGTGTATCCATGAACGTTAACCGATGAGCCCAGAACCATCGGTTAACCGTGCACACGGTTACACTTTCACATCCGTAGTGCCCGTTTCACAGCCTGGAGGTGCTAGTGCCTCTCGGCCCGATTGCAGTATTTTTTTTCCAACATCCTCAAAACAAGTTATTTCCCCGTCACTTGGGAACAACTGAAGCATTTTAGCGGAACATTCCAAAAGCAGACGCCCAGCATGGAAAATGTTGGCGCAAAAGGCTTAAGTGTGGCAAAGTTACAAGCAACTGAACATAAAGTCCTAATTGTGGAACCTGTTGGGCAATTTTATTGACAGGCAGTGCTACCAGCTCCCTCCTCACAGAGACAGATAAACACTCTGAGGATCGTGGTATAAGATCCCAGCATGTACCTGAGTTTACCTGCACATGAGGGGGCTTCGCTGCCCATGCCAGAGGTGGGAAATGCTGAATCTCCCAGATCGTTAGATGCTTGGCATATGAATACAATGATCAAAGGGGAAACAAAATGGGTTATTTCTCCATCCCAGCCCTGAACCACTGCCATACCAGATCACAGCATTTGCACAAGGTCAACTACCAACTGCCCTACAGAGAAAGCCATTACACAGCTACACAGGAATTCCCTGTGTCCTTGAAAGTCAGTTTTTATCAGGCTGTTTAGATTTTAAATAAGGACAAAAGGAGGAAAACCACTGCAGCAGCCCTCTCTGCGGGAGTGTTTAGAACAGTGGTTCTCAACCAGTGGTACGAGTACCCTCAGGGGTACTTGAGAGAAGTCTGGGGGGGGGGTACGTCAACACAACTGAAATTTGGAGAAAACTGAATCTTTGTTTCATTTTTTACAGCGCTTTATTGTTTTTGTACTTTTTGCACCCAAAAATTTCATCGCCCGCCCGGCTACGGTTAAGTTGTTTAAACAAATGTGTTACAATGGTAGAAAAAAATTGTGTGTCTGAAAACTGTAGGTACTGGGGGGGGGGTACTTTTTTTTTTTTTTTTGAAAAAGGGGTACTTTATAAAAAAAAGGTTGAGAACCACTGGTTTAGAACATACAATTAGTGACTCTCAGCAGTACATACGGTAGCACATGCATACTCACACACACCCGTCTATACCTGGGCTGTTTCTTTGGCGGGGGAGGAGGAGGTGCAAATTCCTCAGTTTCACTCCTGTCTTTAGGGAAATCAAAAGCAAAAGAGGCCGATTTGCTCATCCCGGGGTTTTTTCCCTGCCCAGAGCAGCCTTCCACGGGCTGGAGACAAGCTGCTCCGTTCTCTGCCTCCCTTGCCTTCATGCCGGTTAAAAAGCCCGGTTCTTCCTCCTCTTCCTCCTCTATCCGGCACTGCCTGCTCCACGCAGTACCGGAGTATTTCTGCCTCCTCTCATAGGCCTGGCCGGGCGCACACCTGCTGGGCTCCTCCGCAGGAGAGCAGAGAGAAGACGGTGCCCCAGAGGGGCTAGGTTCGGGACAGTTCCGGGATGACAACTGGGTGCTGGCATCACTGGGGTGGTTACCGCCCCAGATTTCTGTCCTGGGAGAGCTGACGGAAGGCACCTGCACCCCCTCGCTGCCGGGCGGGCTGCTGGAGGACAACTTTGGGGGAACAGTGGGATTCTCATTGGCGACGCCCTGGCTCTGCGTTGGCTGGTGAAACCAGGGGCTGCTTTCCCCCGAACCCATCTCGCTGCTGGCTTGGGAGCCCTCTCGGTGCCCGAAGGAAGGCGAAGGCATCGCAAAGTCTGGATGAGAGGTGGGGCTCGCGCAGGGCCACTGGACCCCGACGGCAGAGTCTGGGCTGCTCAGAAATATCGTCCGGTTATCCTCCTCTGTGTGTGCTGCCATAATTGTAATCTTCGCTGCTACCTGCGTGGCCGGGTCCTGGTACTCCCTCCCATTGCTTGGGCCCTGCGGCCCTTCTCTCCACAGGCCCCAGGCCTGCTCCTTGAGAGGACTGCGTGCCGGGCCCTCTCTCTTGCTTGGCGCACCAGAACTGTTTGGCTGCACCTTTTTCCTCTTGGTGCTCTCGGCATAGATGGGTTCGCCGGGGGTAGGCTGCGCGTGCTGGGCAGGTCGCGAGGCAAGGGCCAGGCTCGGCGCGTCGCTCGCGTTTTCCACGGGGCTGCCTCTGGGGAGATGCGATGGCTCAAGAAGAGCACAGTAGTCGCTCTCCTGAGGCAAAGCGAGTGGGCTGCTGCTCCCGCTGCGGCTCAACACGCCGTCGGACAGGGCGGCGGCAGCGCCAGGGAGAAGTGCTAACGGGTTTCGCTGGGGACGGGCGTTCTTTTGAGGAGAGTCCCGTAAACAATGTTCCCTTTGAAAACCAGAGTCTACGTCTAACCGCCTGCCTTCCTCTTCACACCGCTGGACGGCCCTCGTCTTTGCCTGAGGACTCGCCGCAGCATCCTGCCGCCCCCAGAACCGCGGGGCTGGCTTCCCGCCATTGCTCCAGGCCACCCGGCCCTGTGGAGAGGGGGCGTCCGAGGGGGCAGGACTCTCCATGCTACAGCGTGCGATTGAACAGTACTCCCCACTTTCGCTCTCTGTGCCGGGAGAGCTGCGGCCGTCGCTGCTCACCGACGACAGCGTCGTGCCTTCTCCTTGCCCAAGGCGTGGCCAGCCGGTAGAGTCCGGGGTGGAAGCAGGGCTGCTGTCAGCCAAGGCTGATGGTGGCTGGCAGAGCCCCCTCTGTGGAAAGGCAAACTTCTCCTTGTTCCGAAGCACAGCTCTGTCCTCCCAGCCACCCAACTCGCCCTCCAACGCCAAACTGTGGAAGGGGACAGTTCTTTCCCCTCGGCTTTCCAGGCTGGCCAGGCCCCCTCTGGAGCAGCCCTGGAGGCACGGAGGGACACAATCATTCGGTGTGGCATGAAGGAAGGGTTTCCTCACAGCACTGCTGCTGAAATGGTCGAGGCACGTCCGCTGCGCTTCCCCTGGCTTCGCGAGGGGGTGGTTTTCAGACGCCATTCTCCAGCTGACCTACGTGGGCCAAAGGTAAAAACACGTGGTCAGGGTATGCGTTAAAAGAAAGAAAAAGGCAGATCGTGGTAGACCCCCCTCCAGTGCGGGGTCAGTTCTGTTCTGCGCCTGTGGATTCACTAGGGAGGTAAGAGGTTAACCAGTTAGCATTAGACTTACCGATAACCAGACCTTACCCGTTCACTCCAGTGGCTGGCTGTGCCAGCTGGCAAGAGGGACGCCACCTTGGTGGATGGTGAACCGGGATCATTTTAATCATTTAACCGGTTAACAACCCTAGTACTCACCACACAGGTAACTACTGTAACCTTGTTGGCTAGCTACACTTGTCCTGCTTTCTGCACCCTTTGCAGTGCTGGCATTATTCATTATGTCAGTGTAACGAAGGTGGTATCCCTTTTCCTTCATAGTCCGGCTCTTACTCAGGAGAGGCAGTAACAGCTTCAACCTTCTGTACGGTACGGGTATATTCAACGTAGAGTCATCAGCACATAATCAAATGTTCCCAGATTACAAATGGCTAATGGCCACTGATGGACAGCTTGGGGGCTGTACAGCCTATGGAATGGAACCCTACTAGAAGGAAGGCGCTCCCCCAGGAAAACACGCTTCATTACACGCGGAATTTACAGTGTAACTGGCAAGGGCCTACCTGGCAAGAAGCCCTTCTAGTAGCTATAGCAGAACCTCAGAGTTAGGAGCCGTGCAGTCAGCCACGCACTAGGGATGTTAAGTGGCGATTAATTTGCGAGTCGAGTAGTGGATGGAATTTCCAGCGACAACTCAACTAGTGGATAGGCACTTCCACGTTCTGCCTTTGAAACGAACAAGAGCCCCAGCGAGGGCTCTTGTGCATTTCAAAGCAGAAGCGCCGCACGGAGCCCAGGGTCAGCTGAGGAGTCCCCCACTGATCCTGGGCTCCCCGTGGTGCTGCCGCTTTGAAATGCCGCACGGAGCAGCTGACCCCAG
>JANRFK010001234.1:5256060-5267074 GCA_030068395.1 Apalone spinifera
TGCCAATATCTAAATGGTTGATGAAGATATTGAATAGAACCGGTCCCAAAACAGGCCCCTGCGGAACCCCCCTTATTATGCCCTTCCAGCGTGACTGTGAACGGTTAATAACTACTCTCTGAGAATGGTTATCCAGCCAGTTATGCACGCACCTTATAGGAACCTCATCTAAGTTGCATTTGCCTAGTTTATTGATAAGAAGATCATGTGAGACCGTATCAAATGCCTTACTAAAGTCTAGGTATACCACATCCACCGCTTCTCCCTTATCCACAAGACTCGTTATCTTATCAAAGAAAACTATCAGATTGGTTTGACATCATTTGTTTTTTACTGTTACCTGTCACCTTATTATCTTCCAAGTGTTTGCAGATGAATTCCTTAATTACTTGTTCCATTATCTTTCATGCCCTCGGAAACAGCCAGATTGACAGAAGCGGAGCGGGAGTCACTGAATGCCAATGCGGTCAGCCAAGGAAACACCAGGCTTTCCAGATATGTCCTCCCTCGCGGGGGCCGTGGTGCGACACCCCCAGCACCCCCACTGAACATCAGAGAGAGCTGCTGTGGGCGCCGCACTTCTAATCAGTCCTCTCCTGAGAAATCGAAATACGGATTTACTGCCGCTGCTAGACACTTGCTTTGGAGAACATTGGCCTGTTTCTGCAGACATGGTGTCGCAAGGGCTGGCCTTTGTATTGGTGGTACTCTGGTGCGCAGCCCATTGGAGACAGACAGGTTAGAGATGGTGGGCAAGCCACCAAATCACCTTCGGCGGCCTGCCCCAGGGTATGGTCAGCTACCATAACCTAGCATGCTCGGATTGCTGAGAAGCCCAAAGTTGTGACTTTTGTGTACCCATCCGACATGACGTGAGGGAACCACATGGGTACAGCCTAGGGGAGGGGGTGAAAATAACCATATTTACTAAATACACAATGTGCCAGGCCTAGCTACATACACACACAGCTGCTCTGCCTGGCTTCTAAAACAGAGAGGGCGTCCACAATGCAATTAGGGCCGGGATACACAACTATAAATTGTGGGTGGGCCACATGAGTGGCCCTCCTTCACCTCAGTGGGCCGCAGCAGCCTGCAGCTCACTGGGTTCCACCTGCCGTCCCCCGGCCTCCCTAGCTGCATCTCCCTGCCATGAACCTCTGGTGCACGCAGGCACGAAGCCCCACACTTCCCTGCTCCTCCACCTCTCTCCCAGTACTTTTGGAGAGTGCGAAAGTAAAGTGTTTCCTCTGATTTTTTCCATCCATGTGCAAAATAAATGTTGTTATGTGTGCTGAGGCATGTGCCGATGTGCATAGAAACACATGCCGCCAGCTGTGGGCACTCTGCTAATCAACTGGGCAGCATTTGAATCTCTTCTGGGTGGCTGCCCAAGCGCTCAGCTTACAGGGAACACTGGTCTCAGTAATGTTATACGGAATCTTATGACTTAACGTACAATGCTGCCACACATAGCTTACAAGGACAATAATGGTCAGCAAATTATGAATTTTCTAATGGCATGCTTTGCATATACGTAATGTATCACAGTCTTGGTAAAAAGGATGAACATAGGGTGCTATACTGATTGCCGCAGGGTGTGATGGCAGCAGTAACTTTAATTTAACCACCCACCAGCAAGACTAAAGCGACCTTTGGGGGGCATTGCCCCAAATTACTTAGCAGTCAGTGAATAATAGGGATGTTGTGAAGCTTAACAAAGTGCCCTTTCCCCCTGTAGTATAACTGTGATGTGCAGAAATTAGAAAAAATACCTCACTGCACAGAACAGCAGCGACACTATTTCACAGAGTTCAAAAGGAATAATCAAAAAGGCCTTTCAGTCCCTCAGCTTATAGTGACTGCGTGTCAGCACTGAGCTTTGTGGGTGCCCTTTCCCCTCTTGTTGTAATGCCCTCTTGTGCACAGACATACACATTGCATTCCTATGAAGTGGGACAAAACAGTAATGATCAGAAGGATGGATTGAGTAACAGTGTGGCCAAGATATCCGGGACACGCTCTGGCCCTTCCTCACCACAGCACAATGGTGGTGTTCTTTTCCTACGCATGTGGGGAGACAAGCGGCGATGCAGCATGGTTTTACAGCTACCATATGTCGGCAACAAGCGTACATCCTGCCAAGTGCATGCCCCCGCCCCGGTGCCCTGCCTGTACATACACACGCACACAGATTCAGTGGAAAAGCTTTGTAATGAGAATTGCTGGCAATGGATAATGCTAATTTGACACATTTTCTTGAGGAACATTTCCTCCCATGCGCCAAGGGAACAGACTCCCTCCTGCAGTCACATCCTTGTCCAGACACGGGAGCCAGGAAACACGCAACTATCTGACCAAATTGGGGCTGCTGTGCAGAGGTTTGAGGCAAGCACACCTATATACAGTATTCAAGGTACGGGCATACCCTGGGTTTATACAGAGGCAATAAGATGTTCTCGGTCTTATTCTCTATCCCTTTCTCAATGATTCCCAACCTGTTCGCTTTTTTGACTGCTGCTCTGAGGGGATGTTTTCAGAGAACTATCCACAATGACTTCAAATTAGGGTTGCCAGATGATTTACCCAAAAATACTGAATGCCCCCCCCCCAAAAAAAAACACTGGGGAAAAAAAAGGGGGGAGACCAAAGTATTTGAGAAAAAAAAATTAAAAAATAAAACTGCATTAAAACAGCTTTAAGTGCCTGCAGAGTCAGAATAGGGATAGCAAGAGGGGAGTGGTTGAGCACTAAGACCCAGGGAAGGCTTCAGTTCTTTAGGCTTTTTACGGCAGCCATATTGTTTTCTTCATGGAGCCAGAACACAGCTTACCTGCAGAACCAGGTAAGCAGGGAGTCCAGGGGTGGGGGCTGGGCCCAGATGCCAAGTGTGTCATAGGGTTGCCAGGTGTCCGGTATTTTCATCTCCTGTCTGGGAAAAAAATCAGAAAATACCGGACATTTTAGGTGTTTGGTATTTTCTGAATTTTTTTACTGGATAGGAGGCAAAAATACTGGACTGTCTGGGTCAATACCGGACACCTGGCAACCCTACTTCAAATCCCTCTCTTGAGTGGGAACAGCTAGTTTAGACCCCATCATTTTATGCATATAGTTGGGATTATGTTTTTCCAATTTGCATGATTTCCTAGGATCATATTTGCCTTTTTCACAGCTGCATCACAAAGATGTTTCATAGACCCACACGCCCAGGTCTCTCTCCTCCTCTAGCCCTTCCAGTTGAACCCACAGAAATGCTTATGATGAGACCCATAACACATGACCTTACGCTGTGTGCTATTGAATTTCATCCTAGTTCCCTCACTCCAGCCATCCAGATCTCTCTGTACAGCGTTCCGCTCCTCCCCTGCATTGATGGTACTTGGTGTCTCAGCCAGTTTCATTAGCACACTCCTACTTTTGGTGACATGGTCATGAATGAAAAATATCGAATCGGATTGGCCCAAAGATTGATCCTTGAGGAACGCCGTCCCAGTCCAGCTGTTCACCTTTCATGTAAGACAGGAGTAGCCTGGTGCAATGAGAGCCCCAAGGTCGGTATGGCAGGGTTCCTGGAGGCAGGCTTCCAATAGCCCAGCTCCTAAAAGAAGGGCCGAGACGGTGAATCCCTCCTGATTCCCTCTTGCCTAGCACCCCTCTGGTTTGCGGTGGGTGCTAAGGGAGCAAACACTGTAGTGGGGCTGCCCCATTCCAGCCAGAAGGGATTAAAGCAGGCTGGAGGGAGCCTGCGCAGAGCCCTGGCCAAACAGACAGAGGTTTATAAGAAGCCAATCAGAGGGTGGCTTGCTGGAGCAGCCCTGTTTATAAGGAGTCTAAGCAACGCTGTAGCCTTGACACAAGGGCCAAGAAGGTGCAAAGGGTCGGGGGGAAGTGGCCGAGGGAACAAGAGGCAGTGGAGGGGAGTAAGGAGGGCAGGCCCAGGCTGCTGCTAGAGGGTCTCTGGGTCAGAACCCAGAGTAGGGGGTGATCCTGGGTCCCTCCTTCCCCCTTGGACTTCACCTCACCACACTGAGGAGTCACCTTTATAGACTGTAGCTTGCCCCTGAGGGGAGGGGCTAGGCTGGTACAAGAGAGCGGAGTGGTGGGCATGGGCAGTATCCTGAAGAGTACCCCAGGGTCCTGGGAGCGATGTGGGTCCTGAGCTAGAGAAAGGGTTGCCAGATGGTTTCAACAAAAATACCGGACACACCTGAGATTACATCACAATCGACATGACATCTTAGTTAGAAAATACTGGACAGTTCTATTTTCTCATTTCTATTTTCTCAATTTGTTTCCCGAACAGAAAGCTCAAATACTGGACTGTCCGGTTCAAAACCGGACACCTGGCAACCCTAGCTAGAGAGTGAAGAGAGCGCAGGCCGAAAACGGGCGAGACACCGGCTAGACGAGGGTGAGCTAATTCCCAGAGTGACCAGCAGGAGGCGCCGTGGCCGTGAGTCTCAACTGCGTTACAAGCACTTCCTCCGTGTCTCCCACGGCTTCCTGAGGCCGCACCTCCACCAGCTGCAGTGAGGAGGAGGGAGAATGGTCAATCAGTCCGGCTGAAATTCAGAGGCCCCAGCATGGCTTGTTTCTGCAGAGAGGATGACTTGACCCCGGGGCATTAACACAGGGACCCTCTAACATCAGACAACAAACTGAGGTCTCAAAGAGACGCATTCAAAAGGCAGGAAATGCCAAAGTTCTGGGGCGTCACCCAGCTGAAACCTAACTCATTCCACAATAAGGTACAAGTAGCCCCAGGCCCCGCCTCCCCCTGCATCCCATTGGCCAGTCTTTGTTATTGACAGCCACCTGCTCTGAGACATGTTTTCCCCATTTCGGTCGCAGTGTGAATGACCACGTGAACAAGAGGGGAACTATTGGGAAGGAACAGTCAGACCACAGGGGTACATCAGTGCCCAACACTCACGGACAGAATGGTGTGAAAGCCGATTGCCCTCCAATCTCTCAGTGAATGTTCGGGGTCGCATGCACCATTAGAAGATAATATATTCTCAGAGCGTTCCAGAACACCCCAGCCATGTGCAAAGGGATTGTAAAAAGAAAGATTAAAGAAAAGCAGGCGCCCCTCCTGATGCCAAAGTTCCAATTCCCTTGCGTAAGGGCAGATGAATTACAAGCTACATCTCAGATGCCTCTTGGGCATTTCCACGTAAACGTGATACTATTTTGACGTTCCCATGATGAGTCTCTTCCCTGCGTGGCTACAACTCGGGTTAACTGCAGTTCTCCTGGCAATCCAGCCTTACAGGGAGGAAGGGAGAGATTTACTGTGGCATCTCAAAACATGCAAAAGACTTCCTCTTGCAAATAAGCGTGTGGGCTGAGTCCCAAGGCTCGTGGTAATGGCAGAATTTCTCTAGGGACAGAGGCGGGAGGCATGTCTTTAAAAAAAAAAACCACACGATTTGGAACCCCAGCCACACACTAATATTTTACTACAATGTTGCCAATGCTAATAATGTTATTGCAAGCACCACAGTACTTGGGGTTTTCTCCTGCAGCCATGTCATTCAATAAGACTCAACATTCCTTTAAAAATACTGAAACTCAGAAAAAAAACATCTAGGCGCTAGGACCTCATGAGAACCAGAAGGAAAGTCAAGGTGCGCTGAATCCCACACCAACCAGAATGGGTGAATTTGTCCAGCATTAAGAACAACACCAGTCAGGTGCTGCCTAATGCACTATGATGTGTTATGAAAATGTTGAGCTGCGCTCCTTCATACCAAATTGTGCCAACAGATGCCTTGCAGTGGCACCATGCTGCACTGCAGCAGAGGAGGGGAACTCATTAGGAGAGGAATGTGACAGTCTGTACCCTTATAATCCCTCTTTTTACAAGACTGTGATACCTTTTGTACAAGGTATGTCTTGTGAGGTATCATTCGAAAACTAATAATCTGCTGAACATTATTGTCCTGATAAACTACACATGGCAATACTGTATGTAAATCCAACACCTCAGCCAGGTGTTAACATAATCAAATGGACTATCAGCTGGTTAATGGACTTTCGGCTTGGCAGGAACACCCACGCCTGCCCGCCTGTGTGCACACACACCAGCCAGAGTGACCACAGGCTATAGGGTGGCACCAGGCGCCGTGCAGTGAAGTTCCTAAATCTGACTCAGACCTGTGAAGCTGAAGACCTCTGGGGCAGCCCTGCCGGCGGGCATTCCTGTGCACATTGAAGGAGAGCTTGTGAGCGAACCTCGGGACCCCCCTTCTCATGGCTGGAGTCCCAGCTTACAGGCAACACTGCAGGCACCTCGGTACTGCTCAGAACCTGGCCTGGAGTCACTTTGGAAACTGGGATTCAGTCTCCAGCGCGTCTGTCTGCACCGGAGCTAGAGATGCGACTTCCGGCCTGAGGAGCCAGGTCTGCACTAGCGCCGATGGAGCCAGCCTGCTAAAAAGAGCAGCACGGATGTGGGACAGGCCAGCCTCCTGAGGGGCTCGAATGAGACTATATTTGGGGCAGTGAGCCCTCCCTGCTGCTCATGTTGCCATGCCAACACTTTTCCTGCTCATGGATTCATGGATGCCAAGGCCCAGTCTGACCTGCAGGAGACAGGCCAGAGAACCGCCCCAATACAGTCCCTCTAGAAACACCCCCCAGCTTGTTCTAACTCTTGTGGCGATGGAGAACCCACCACAAAAGTTGTTCCAGGGGCTAATTCCCCTCCCTGTTACCAAATGAATTTGATTTCCAGTCTGAATGTATCCAGCTCCGGTTTCTGACCACTGGACGGTGTCAGACCAAGAAGGTAGAGCCCCTTCGGAAGTGTTTGTTTATAGCGGGGTAGCTCACTCCAAGCAAGCGCCGAGAGGGCTGCTGGAGCTGGGGACGACTCTTCCAGCGTCGGTCTCAGGGAGCCCTTCGGCAGGCTTGGGAATGCTATTTCACTCAGGCCTTTGCAACAGGGACGTTCTCTGCCTGGCTCCAGGGACCTGATGGCTAGCGCTGTGACGCGCAGGCCCGGTCAGGTTGCTGCTGAAGTGACTTGGGGGAAACCAACCGGGAACACTCACTGTCCTTCGGCTTTCGAATGAAGACTGAAACCAAGGTCAGACTGAAGCCAGAGGCACTTTCCTGAGATAAATGAAATGGTAACCAACATTTCAAAGACTTTGGGCTAGCAAGCCCCGGAGGACCTGATAAAAATCAGTGGGATCCACGGTCAGGGGCAGGAGCGCTGCCTGATTACAAGGAGGAAGCGGCTTCTTTCACTTCCTCAGGAAACAGGATAATCCAATAATGTTTTCTCGGCCTTCCTTGGCAGTTGCAGTGAGGGCCCGGGTAGTGATGGAGAGCAGGGTTGGCCAACAACCAATTCTTTAGCAGCCAGTTGGCCGACAACCAATTCTTTAGCAGTTCTTTAGCAGCCAGAAACTCTTCTTGGGGGGCTGATTTCAATGGCACATTTCTCCCGCTCTTCCCTTTCAAGCTGCCCAGCGAGGAATTCACTCCAGTTTTAGGGCAGGCATCCAACCACTGCAGAGAGCGTTTTAGGGCAGCTTTACGTGAAGCCCTCTCCTCTCTTCTCCTCTCCTCAGGAACCGCGGAGTTGCATTTTTATGAAGAGAGTATCGTTTTGAGGTAAAATTAGCTTTCAAGTGACTATCCATCCGTGTGCAGGAGAGAGGCACTCGAAGGGCCCTTTGTAAATGCGTCCCTGTCAAGGTCTGGGCAGCCCGACTACCTTCCCCCGAAGCTGTTGCTGGCGCCATGGGTGTCACCGTTTCTTGTGCTGCTTTTGCCGTGTGTGCTCCGAAGATGTTTATCTGCTTCGTGCTGAGGTTTCCTGTTCGAGGGCCCCAGCAGGGGGCAAGTCTCCTGACGCCCTCCCCGATGGAGGCCTGTGGGCACTTCGCACCGGCAGCAGAAGGGGCAAAACAACATGGCGCTTCTTCATGGCCAGTGCCAAGCGAAAAGCCTTTCCCCCAGGACAGTGGCTAAGCTCTCCAGAAATGGTGAATTGTGAGAACAATCGGGGGTCCCTCGCACGGGGAGAACCGTCCGGGCCAGTGCAGGAAACATTACCTCATGGACATTTGACCAGATGTCCCGATTTTATAGAGGCAATCTCGATATTTGGGGCTTTTTCTTCTATAGGGCCCTAGTACCCCCCTTACCCCCATCTCAATTATTCCCATTGTTATCTAGTCACTGTATCTGCCACATGCTTCTCTGACGGTGCTGGCCAGGGCGCGCCAAGTCTCTGCTGCTCCTCCTAGAGTTTAAAGAGAAGCTAGATAATTTCATGGAGGTTAGGTCCATAAAAGGCTATTAGCCAGGGGATGAAATGGTGTCCTTGGCCTCCGTTTGTCAGAGGCTGGAGAGGGCTGGCAGGAGTCAGATCACTTGATCATTGTCTTCAGTCCACTCCTTCTGGGGTACCTGGTGCTGGCCCCTGTCGGCAGGCAGGATACTGGGCTAGATGGACCTTTGGTCTGACCCGGTACGGCCATTCTTATGTTCTCCCCTTGTCTAAGCAGGAGTAAGGACACTGAAGTAAAACTGGTGTGAAGGATACTGCGCTCAGGCCCAACTCCCTGCTTCCCTGGGCAGCCACTCACCTCAGTGCAAAGTGGTGCACAATGCTCCACTTCCCGGCCTAGCTGGCACTGGTGTGAACGCACGAAGTCCAAGGCAGTGGTGATATGGACTTTCTGGACCCGAGTTTCCTCACCCTGACCACAGGGACAGTAATATTGACCTGGGGGTGGGGCTGCTCTGCGGCCTGCCCCTGCTGGCATTGCTCCCAGGAGACGCTGAGCCCGCTCTGGCTCTAAGCTCCCCAGCTTGTGGAGGGCCTGGACCCCTGCGCGTCCAGGGCTGCTGGTCCGGAATAAATATTGGTGCCCGCCAAAGCGGCTAGTTCTGCACTGAGTTCTCCGGTTTCCTGGTTCTTGCTCAGCCCCACACACAAAGAAAGGCCCAAAAGACGCCTGGCCCTGTCCTCGCTGGTTGGCCGGCCAGCCGGGCAGCGAAGGAGCCGTCGCTATGAGGGCTGCTCCCGTACTCCCAGGCACGGAAAAAGGGAGAGGCAAGGACTAGCCCGTCCCATGCGTGTCTCTCCTGGGGAGCTGCAGGTCACATTGGAGCGCAGATGCATAACCACCCTCTCGGGGAAACAGCGCTCGCCACAAACTCAGCGGGTGACTGCGAGCGGGGGAGGCGGGGGGGAAGCAGCAGCACACCCAAAAGCGACGCTAACACACCGGATAATGCACGCGCAGGCGGGACGAGCAGGCCACCGTGCCAGGCTGCTCCTTTGCGCCGCCTTGCGCCCGACGGCTGCGAAACAGTCGGTGTCCTCTCCTCTCTCTTGTCCTCAGCCTGCATGCTCGCTCCCGGGGCTTGCTTGGCGGGGACCCGGTGGGGCCTGTCACCCAGCGGGTTCAGTTCTCCTCGGCAAAGTGACACCGAAGACGCCTTTGAGGGGAAGTAGCTAGCTAGCGTTCACTAGGGGTGCAAAGGGTTAAGCAGTTAACTGCTTCATCAGCAAGTGTTGCCTTCCGGGCATGCTTACTGGGCTTACTGCTTACTGGTGCCCTGCTGGGGTGTGGCAGGGCGTCCATGCTGTGCCGAAGGGGGCACTCCCGTTCAGACGGGCTGGAGCAGTCCCCCGCCCATGGTGCAGCATGGCAGGCCCTGCCCAGCCCAAGCAGCCCCCCACCCATGGCGTGCTCCAGCCCAGCTGCGGGTGGGGGGGCTGCACGACGGGCACTTAACCAGTGAAACCTTCCCTCCCTTCGTCGCGAGAGGCATGTTGTCCTGTGAGCCTGCCGTTCGCCTTTCTCAGCCACCCTCAGGAAGGGGATAGGGCCCAGGAAACGCTCCCACCCTGCTTTCTTTGGGAGGCCGCCAGCAGGCTCCGAGAGGCAGGTCTCCCAACACGGCTCTCCTCGTGAGAAAGCAGCCCCTGGCCGCCGGCCAAGCTGGGCGGAATCCGACAAGCACGCGGAGCGCCGAGACCCAGGCCTCTCCTCGCTGAGACACTTTCCACGGGCAGCTCACCTCCCCGGCGTGCTGAAAAGCAGGGCTGGCGGGAGGGAGCCGGGGAGCGCGTCAGGCTCTCAGAACGGATCTGAAGCGCTTCCCCCGGCAGGGGTGTTTCACTCCGCGAGGAGAAGAGGGGTCTTCCTGCGGGGCACCTTGCGGAGCGGCACAGCCCCTGCCTGAGAGAGCGGGGCAGAGGCAGCGTGTGGGCAGGAAATCCCCCGGGCAGGGCCAAGCCTGGCCTCAGACACATGGGAGAGTTGAATCCAGAGGTAGCCTCAGCAGAATGAGAATGACTCCTAGGCAGACCTGGGCCCATAGGCCCAGAGAGCCGAGTCGGCCGACCAGGAGTCCCTCCAGCAAGTGCGCTCTCTGACCCTGTCCCATGGAGGGCGCTAGGTCTCAGCCCCTAAGGAAAAGCGGCTTTTCCAGGAAGACAGGGAATGTTAATGTCATAAAAACATAAGAACGGCCGTACCGGATCAGACCAAAGGTCCATTTAGCAGGGACTCCTGCACTCCCCCACAACTTCAGCCTCCTGCATCCCCGCACATACCCCTGCCCTGGGCCCCCCTGCACTCCACCCCACACTTAAATTTCTTACAGGTACTGTGGTACCACATCCCCTGCCCCCTGGCCTGAGTAACCCCAAGGCGGGGGGTGTGATACAGAAGTGCCTGTAAGAAAGGTAAGTTACTTTCATCCCTGCTCAGGGGTCTGACTGCAAGTCAATGGTCCCTCTGGACCCCCAGCAAGGCTGCTACCCGCAGGGGCACCCCGTGGGCAGGGAGGGGTCCACCAGGCGCGGGTTGTTTCCCTGCTGGTGATGTTGACCACTCCTGTGCCCTCCACACCCACAACATGATTGTCCAGGGTGAGTTTCCCACCGACACCCACGCGCCGTCCACCCGCGACCGAGCTAGGCCTAAAGAGCCGCCTTGGAGTCCCAGCGGATGGCACTCGCTGCGTCCTTGGCGTG
>JANRFK010001234.1:5282578-5294872 GCA_030068395.1 Apalone spinifera
CACCCACTGCCCAGGAGGGGCCTGTGAGAGATCACACAGGGCAGGGCAGTGCATGCCCAGCTGGGTTATGGAATTGTTGCACTGGCGTGGGAAGCAGCAACTAATAAAGGGTCTATTTAACGAGACACCAGACACAGCTCTGGGCCCCTGAGCTCCGCAACCTACAGCCCTTTCTGAGGGGGAGGGCAAGCCAGGGCCTCCCTGCCCCGCTCGCTCTGCCCCCCCCCCCCCCCCCCCCCCCGTCACGGGGCTGAGACAGGGGGTCAGCAAGGGGTGTGGCTTCTGGGCTGAGGGCTCTAGGACGAGCCGGGGGTAGGGGCGCAGGCTCTGGGAGCGCATTTGGACGCAGAGTGGGGCTGGGGCAGGGTCCTGCAGGGCAGCACTCAATTGCTGGCAGTGCCACAGGGCAGCGGCTAAGGCAGGCTCCCTGCCTGCTCTTGCCCCACGCTGTTCCCGGAAGAGCCCAGCCTGCTGCTGAGGCCCCTTGGGGCAACATGTGGCTTCCCTGGCTGTAGGTTTTGGAGGAAAAACCCAACCAGGCCCCAGTCTAGTGGCAGCACCAAAGGGCATCCCCCAGGCTCCCTTACCCCTGCCCCTCCCTGGCAGACAGAGGGGGCCCTTGGCAGCTGTGGGGAAAATCTGGGGCTGGCTCAAAGCAGGCACCTATTCACAGCGCTTGGGTTCCTCTGTGCATGCAGCCTGGGGCAGGGGGCAGCAAGGGCCCAGCAGGACCCAATGGGGGGGCTGCTGAGCCCCCCACCTGCTGAGCTGGGGGGTGGGGTGCTGCCCACCTGTGGGTTTTGCTCCAGGCAAACTGCAGTGGGGAGGAGGAGGAGCGTGGCTCTGGACAGACATGGTGCTTCTAGCTGCCCGGAGCTGGGGGAGGCAGCCTGGGGCTGGCAGGAACCTGAGCTAAGCCAGTCACACAGAGCAGGGGTCGGAGCCTTGGGTCCCAGCCGAACGTGGTGGCTCCCAGGAGCCCGGGGCCAACGGCTCAGTTAGCACGTGGAGGCTGCGGGGGATCGGGGCTGTGGCAAGGCCCGACATGAGGCTCACGGGCCACTGACTCGGAGTCGGTGATCACGAGGCGCTGGTGTGACCATGCTAGGGCAGTGAAGCGGGTCCGGCCCCGGGCCCCAATTAACACGCACCGGGGGAGGCTACTTGAAGCTAAACCAAGTAGCCTACAGGTAGGGAGCTTAGGCCCCCGCCCCTGCAGTGGGGGCAGGCTACAGCTTTGGGGGAGGCCGAAGGAAGGTGGCAAGTGCGCGGGGAGAAGGGGAGGGGCAGAGCGAGCTGGCGGCACCCCTGGGGGGAGAGGCCGGGGTTCCACACAAAGCGCAGCTCTGAAACGCGCCTCTCCTGCTGTGCCCCGGGACAGCCTGGGACTGGGTTGCAGCGTCACCCGGTACCGTTCCAGGCCCCAGCCTGTGTTTGGTGCTGCTGCCTTACCGGAGGTTTCTGCCCTTTCAAAGGGTGAGGAGGCTGGTCAGGCAGCAGCTCCGTTCTCAGAGCAGGGGGTGGCGGGCTCTCTACCCAGAAGACAGCCCTCAGTGCCCCTGTGCTGACCCAGCCTCCTCGTGAGAGGTAGGGTCACTCAGCTTACCAGCACGTGCCCCCCTGGCAAGCTCTGCTAGGAGCTTTCCCTCCAGACTGGGTCAGGTCCACGGGCCTGTAACATCCCCCCTTGCCCGGAGGACGAGGTTGCCTTTAGAAAGGGGTCTAGCCCTTGGGCCTCCTAGGACGGTACAGCCAGGGCCCCCCGCTAGTGCAGTCTTAGCAAAAGCAGCTCCAAGGAGGTGGCCGGCCCCATCCCCCGGTGCCTCAGTGCCACGAGATGCTCTGCAGGAGGGGCGTGGTGCAGGAAGAGCAGCCACCGGCAAGGGCAGGGGGAGGAGAGGAGGAGAGCATTCACCGAATAGCAGCACTGCCAGGCAGGCTCTAGGTGAGACCCTTGGTGGGTGCCAGGTAACAGCTGGGACCCGCCTGCGGGAAGCCCAGCTCCCGGGTCAGAGCCGCGGGGAGGTGTGGCTGGAGGAGGCTGCTGCCCGGTGGGTGAAGCCGGGTGCTCAGCCCACAAGAGGCTGCAGTAAACACGGTTGCTCTTGACAATGGCCAGGCTGCAGCAGACCCCAGCTGTTTGCCTCTGGTGCCAGGAGGGCTGATTTCACCAGCCTGGGCTGCTGGTCCCAGGCAGCAGAGGGGCTGACTGTGCCCACTCCAGGGTGGGTCGGACTGGTGGGCAGAACTGCTCTCATCTACCCCCCCAGCCAGGGACTATAGGCCCAAGGACACACCTGCAGCCCCTGCTTCCTCCTGGCCAGCCCCAGCTGTAGCTCTCCCTTTCCACCTCCTGAAGCGTCTGTCTAGCTCTGCCCTCAACCCCTGCTCTTCCTGCTGCCTCCAGGGGAGAGGCCCTGCCACCTCCTGTTGGCACCTCACACCTTAGAGCTGGGAGCTGCTAGCCGCACTGGCTCCAGCCCCCAACCCCACTAGTTTGGGGGTGCTGGTGCCTTTAAGCACAGGATTTCCACCCCTTTTCATCCTTCAGCCTGGGCTGTGGTGGGGACACCGGGACCGGCTCTGTTCCTGAGCTGAGAACATCCATCTCCCACCCTCCGGAGCACCAAGCCAGCAGGGAGAGATTTGGCCTGCTTTGCAGAGCAGCCACCGCCCCTTCCCTCCACAGTCCCCCCTTTCTGGGCCCTCCCCCCCATGGAGGGCAACAAGGAGCCTCAAACCTCTGAGGGCTGAGGAAGGCCAGCACCTTGCGTTGCTACAATTCAGGTGTTCGTCCCAGTTCCCCCACCACAGCCACCCACTGAACTACTGATGGGAAGCCAGGCTGCCACTGCCCCAGTCATGGGCTCAGGCAGTGAGGTATATGGGCTCATGCTCCAGGAATATTCAGAGCTGGGGGCCCTGCTCCATCAATATTTGGAGCTGGATCTCTCCCTGGGCCCTGCCTGGAGTGGGCCCAGGCTGGGGCAGGGCGGACCGGCCTGGCACGACACCCGGAATTTCCCGGTGGGCTGTTGTCAGATGTGCAGCTGGAGGCTGCTGGCAGAGGAAGGGTGTGAGCGGCCAAGCCCATCCCTCTGCCCCCGCAAGACAACACCAGTGACTGCATCATCAGATGCTGCAGTGCCCCATGTCTCAGCATGGCTGTGCATGCTCCAGCAGCCCTGCAAAAGCTGGGGTTGCACAGCTGAGAAGGGGGTGGAGAACATCAGCGTGAGGCCAGAGGGAGCCAGGGCCCCAGAGGAATGGGGACAAGAAGCACCCCACAGCAGACAGACCGGCAAGAGGGCTGCCTGAGAGCCTGAAGGAGCAGCATGTTGGGCATGAAGCCGAAGGTCTGGGTGGAACCCTAGCAGTCCCACTGGAGGACACCCGGGAGATCCAGAGGCATCGTCCCAGGGGAAGAGAGCACCCAACCTGCCACAGGACTATGTGCTGGTACTGGGTGGCCTCTTCTTCACCTGAGTGCAGCAGCCCCCTCATGCCCCTTCTGGCTGGCCACCTCCCCCATATGGGCCCCTGCAACCTCCCTGCCCGTGACCTCTGCCCAGCAACACTGCACCCTACCTTGGGCCCACTGCAACCCTGGTGGGAAAAGCCAGCTCCTCTTCTCTCCCCCCTGGATTCCTACCTGGCTCTCTAAACAATACCTCCTCCCCATACTCTCAGGGGCCTGAGCCCTCTCCCCACACCACCATCCAGGAACCCAGGCCCCTTGTGCTGTGTCCTGACACCCTCACCCCTGTCTGGGACCCAGGTGATTCTCCCTCCCCCTTTGTCTGAGGAAGGGGAACTCTGCTGTTTCCAGTACCCATGTCTCAAAGCTCTCCTGCCCCAGCCAGGCAGGGACTTGATTAAAACTGGAATTCTGATCCCATGTCAGTAGGCTTTGTTTTAAAGATAAGTTAAAGGTTGTTATGGCCTAAATTTATCAACCTATTTAAGTAGCTTATGAATTAAGTTTCAAAATTTAATAGAACATGTCTGTCAACTTTTAAAGAAACTCTACCAGTTCATTAGTATGTTGCTGTAAGCACCTGGAACCAGTGTTTACATCAGCAGTAACTTCTTCTGCAGGTGAAGAGAATGGTTTTAGCACTTCAGTTTATTCAGCTAGTTCATTCACCCTTGCAAAACAGAGTTGACAAAAGAAGGGAAACAAGTTTTTCTGCTCAGTGGAAAAAAACTGGTTATGAGAGCATTCTAGCATCTTGAAGAACAGGACTAGAATTGAGCTATTCAGTTCACTATGGATATTTCCTTTGTTTAATAAATGAATTTTAGATGCAAAATGTGTTGGACACTTGTGTCTGAAATAAAGCTACCTTAAATGTGAAAGACAACAATTAAATGCTGGTTTTGTTGATTTAATACAATTTGTCCAAATGGCAGTAGATGTAAATGTTTTAAAAAGTAGCCACATATCCAATTTATTTGTTAACACCTGTCTGTTAAGTGTTCCTATTACATTTTTATTCTGTTATGAAATGGTGTGTAATCAGATTCTGTTCACATGTAACAGACAATTATTTGGGCACTTTAGTTGGTGGCAGTACTGAGTGTACTCGCCTGGTTAGTAAATATGCCCAATTTGGTGCTTCTAAAGGTTATATTTGTAAGGCAACATGTTTTAAGAGTGCTCTGTTGTCTCCATATTCAAAAGACTATTAACATTATATTTATTTCACGATTAAGAAAAAATTAAGGGAAACTGTTAATGCTTATGGTTTCCAGTCCATTTTTACATTTAATAAAGTCTATTGGCTTACAGGGCAGGGGTAGGACTAGGCCCATTCTGGGCATCAAAAATTATGCAAACCTGCTGCCCTAGTTGTGGGGTAAAGGCAGGCTCCATTCTTTGGATGGGTCATCTAGCTGCTTAGACCTGAGCTTCCTGCAGACCTCAGGCCCCCCCCCCTTCTGCAGTTTACCCCTCCCAGTGCAGGGTTTGGGCACAGGGTGCATGTGTTTACATGCTTCATTGTGAGCACTGCAGCCTGCAGGCCCTTTGGCAAGAGGAGTGGTCTATCAGCGCTGCCCCTCACAAGCTCACCTTCCCAGCTGGGCTCAGGGGAGTGTGCAGGGTTTCCAGCCTGCCTGGGACAGGTGACTATCAGGGGTGCCCCTTTCACATGCACTGGCAAGAAGTTTGACTTGCCTCCTCCTACCCCAATGCAGCCGCTGGCCTAGAGCCTTCTTGTCTGAGAGGTACCAGGCCAGACACCCCCAGGTGCCCTACAGGTCCTCTAGGTCTAAGTGGGTCCCCCTTCCCCACTGGGGACAGGCAGGTGCAGTTTCATTCCCTACCAACAGGGTGTGGCAAGTGCCATGAAGCCTTGTTCTACTGAAGGTCAAGAGGCAGCAGCACTCCTGCTCTATGGACAAGTAGCTATGGTCCCCCTTTGGCTAGAGCCCTTTAAAGGCAGGAGTCTCTGGGGAACATTGGCTTCTCCCAGACAAGGTCACACAGCTAGTGCAGGCCTAGTTGAACTGGTCAGACATTCCTAGGTAAAGGGGGGGGAGGGGAGAGGGGTGGTTTTACTCCCATTGAAACAGAAGCCAGGGTGATCTTTTCTAGTTCAGAACCTCTTGGTAGAAGGGGAGACGAGAACTCAAGTCTGTTCTGGTGGGGGGCTAGTCTGAGCACTATCCCTACTGCAGGTCCCCTGCTAACCCAGGCTCCAAGCAGAATCTGCAACCCTACACCAGTTAGTGGCTGCTCAGTCGATTGTGGGCACAATGTGAGGCTCCCCGCAAATTGTTCCCAGCTACCCCACCACATCTCAGATGCATACCTGGAGAGAACCACAGCCATAACGGAGAGAACACAACCAAGCCATATTTCCTGGCCAGCATCTTCCCCCCCCATACTGCTGAGTGATTTGGGGCCAAGACAAAGGATTCTGCCAACATTCCTTTATTGAGTGAATTTTCAAGATGAAGTTATTCTGTTTTCATAGGTGTTGCCAGCTCCTGCAAGGAGAAGAGATGGTGTTAGGTTGTGTTTGGAAGGCAGAATTAGTCTCCCTCCCCCCCAGCCACTTGGGAATGGTGCCTGAGGACCTGGCTAGATTGCTGCACATGCACGTTTATAAGAATCACCACTGGCCCTTAGTGTAAGTATAAGGACTTAGATTTCAAGCAAAGGCCATTTCTAGTCCTTGGAACAGTTGAATTCCAAGACGGAGGGGGAAGTTTAGTGAGCTGAGCTGCCAAGCAGTGTTAGTTAGTTCCCCCCCTCCCCCGCAGGGGAATATGGCTGAGTACTGCAAACAGCACATCTTCAGTACTCAGTACACAGAAGAACTTCAGTGGCATGTGGTCAGTAAAAGCAGCACTCCTTCCCCACCCTTAAAGGTTTCATCAGGGCTCCCAGGTGCAGGCCTGCCTGAATGGTAGGTCACGCCTGTGGGACTGGTGGAGAGTCAAGGGGCCTCTCCAAGCTGCCTTCTCACCTGTTCTTTGTCGTAGGCATCATTGATGAAGGTCTCACTGTTGGTGAGGTTCTCCTCTTCGCCCTGGTCGCTGTCCTTGTGGTAGCTGGTCAGCGTCCTAGAGGAGGCAGTGCTGGAGGTCCTGCAGCAGAAGAGGGGATTACCACTGAGATTGAAGGGTCTCCCTTGCAGGGCAATCTGGGGACAGATGGCTATTTGGCTGCTACAGGGGAGCAGCTTTGGGCTAGAGGCCTAGTGGAGAATGGCTCTTTTGAAGGAGCTTTGCAGGGCATTCCTACAGCAAGGCCCACAGCACTGCCTGGCTCAGCCTGCCACCATGGTGACTTGCCTAGGGCTCCTGATGCTCCAAGGGGTCTCACCCCTTCACACCTGTGCTCCCTGCCAGGTGGGGAGTGAGGTGACAGGCTGCTGGGAAGGTGGCAGATGGCTAGTCTAATGCCCTTGCCAGGGTGGGTTGTCAGCCTGTGACCTCCAGGTTAACAGCTGAGTTGCCTCGCTAGATTGCTGTGCGCTACAGCCTGGCCCAGGAAACAGAGCCAAGCATGTGGCTTGGCTCCACTCACCATTTGTGAGGAGTGGCAGGAAGCAACACAGCCCCCCTTCCTTCCATAACAGTGCTAGATCAGAGCTCCAGATAAGGAGCTGGGATCTGACAGTCGCCCATTGCAAGGCCACTACTTAGCGATGTGAGCACACAGCTCTGCTAGGTGTTAAGGCTTCCAGCTTTGGCTTGGAAAGGCTAGTGCTGCCTGCTGCTACTCTATTCCGGGTAGATGTGTCTGTACTCAAAGTTCCACTTGAGTGGAACAAGATTACCCCTACAAGCATTACAGCACATGGCGGCAGTTGCTTTGTGCTGTACATGGTCATTTGGACTACACATGCTGTACTTCAGTACACAGACCTGTTCAAACAAATCATTGCCTGGGAAGTGTTTGTACTGACTTGGCTACTGCGGTCTCTAGGCTTACAACCGGCTACAGAGGGGAGGTACCCCCGGAAGAACTGCTGCATGGACAGGGTCACTGATTTAGAGCCCAGCTTTTGAGGGAGACCCTCCACCTCAGTCTAGTACCAGCAAAACCATTGGGGCAAAGGCAAGGAGTCTAGCTGCAGGAGGCTTGTAAGTTGCCCTGAAGGCGCCCGTCAGCAGACGAGAGGTTCTTCACCTCAGGACCTGCCCGGGATGCACCTTTCCGCCCCACAGCGAGTTGCTCAATAGGCTGCATTTGAGAGCACCCACTAGTCACATGGGCCGGTGGCTGCCAAGTCAGAGTCACTTGCCCGACACAGGGTGATGCACAGCACCCTAGCAGACTTAACCCCCCTGCACAAGTTTGACACCTTGTTTGTGCTGTTCTAATGGCACATTCAGGAAGAGCCGGAACAGGGTTCCCCCAGCTTAGGCTACTGTTGCCCACACAGCACTGGGGACAGTCATGCCAACAGCTGCCTCCCACTGAAGCCAAACAAGTAGACAGTGGGGACAATTCTTCTGGAGAAGGGGAAGGAGGGTCTTACCTCTTCCGGGTGTACTGCCTCCTCAAGTAGAAGAAAGCCCCCACTGCCGCCATGACGACCAGCAAGACTACAGCTAGGCCTAAGACAACGGGACCAGTGGCAGCTTTGGCCTCTGATTTCTCACAGTAGTCGCCACTGTACCCTGGCACGCAGCTACAGGTTACTCTGTCCTCCTCAATGGTGCAGTCCCCCCTCAGGTTACAGACTTCACTGCTGCAAGGCTGGGGCTCGGGACCCCTTGCAATGCCCTCAAGTGACGGAGAAGGTCCTTCTGTCAACTCCCACATACTAGGCACCGTGGTCCTGCTTTCTCTGTAGGAGGGAGGAGTTTTTCTTCTGGGGTATTTGGTCTCTTTAGGGGGCAGGTATCTGGATCCGGTGATGGGTCTCTCAGCAGCTGTCTGGACAGGTGTTGGTGCTAGCACTTCCTCTTTCCTTCCAAAGCCTGGCTTTGTCAGGGCTGTTGGTGTAGGTTTCTTCCTCTCCAGGTAGTCACCTACAGGAGGAGAGTGAGCCATCTTATTTGGATGTCCAGGGCTGGATTGGACAAGAGTTCTTCCCCATGGACCCAAGTCATACAGAGCTTAAGTCACCTGGGATAATTACTGTATGAGTGTGAACCCCTCCCACCTTCTGCCATGGGGCAGATGGATCAGTAGATACAATAGAGTCAGGGGCTCCTTGGTAGCCTCTGGCAGTGACTAAGAAGGGGGTCTATTGCCTCTGGCTGTTGTACAAGTCTTGTGTTCTAGGGGCACAATGGTCTCTCCTGCCCCCTTGACCAGCCAGGAACAGTGCCATGATGGAGACCCATCACACCTTGCTGTCTACCACCTCCCCAACTGGAGAATGGATGCATGTTTCATATGGTCTACCAAGGAGGGGTGGTCATGAAGGACTAGTCTAAGCTAACAGGACAAACCCCCATCTCTGAAGGGAGGAGGGAAGATTATGGGCATGACACTGTTCAGTGGGATGTTACCTGGCTGCTGCTAGCCATCTAGATGTGCCATGGTCAGTGGGGTAAGAGTTACTCACAGGCCAGCTCATCTGATCCATCCAAGCAGTCGTTGTGGCCATCACAGGCTTGCTCCCTGGTGTAGCATTTCAAATGATCTCTGCAGGCTTTGAGGGACTCTGGGCACGTCACCACTCTAGTGCATTCAGTACCATGCTCCAGGCTGTACCCCACGGCACACCGGCAGGTTCTGCCCTTAGGGTTTGGCAAGCAGAGCTGGCTGCAGCCCCCGTTGTTCTCCGAACAGCTGTTACTACCTAACAATCGAAGTAAAGGTGACAATGGTGACTCCCAGAACACACCCTCCTTAATGGAGGTGGTCTGCACTGTTCCTTCTTTATATGTAGATCTCAAGCCTACCCAAGCAGATCCACACTAGGGATACAGTCTCAGGAATCCACAGGAGACTGTTTTCATTCTGGTTTTATCAGGATTCCACCCCTGTATGCCACACCAGCATTTCACATACCTTGTTGCGTGAACTTGCTGTAGATTTTTAAGTCCACAATCTTCTGGTCTACTTGAAACCACCAGTTTTCCATGAGTTCCAGCTTGCTGTGCCACACTTTAGTTGAGCCTAGCAGACAGGACAGTGATTCAGTGTGGAAAGTCAGCTTTGTACTGGTGCACTACAGAAAGCAACACCTTGCTGTGCTGATACGGGCAACTCCTTCTAGGCTAAAAGGAGCTGCTAGAAATGGACAAATTGGAACAGGAGTTTGAGAGGTGGTCTCTACACCCATGAGGATGGGTCTGCAGGAAGACTGCTAGATCTGTCCCAGTCTAGCTTCAACCAGGAGAATTTATAAGACTAAGATCCAAAGGCTGTACAGACAACCCAAGGCAGGCTACATGAGATACGGCCTGCAAAGTCCAGTTTATGCCATTGGACTCCAGTGTCTAAGGAGAAAGATGCAAGTTAGAACAAGACAGGGTCATTCACCTAACCTGGAAGAGACCTCAAGTGAAGTCCAGTACACGGTTGGATAGTATCTTGGACTAGTTTGATGTGATGGGCTCTAAGGGAACTTGTTAAAACCCAGAAGCCCAAGCTGGATTAGTTGGGTCCTTCCCCAGATTCAGTGGAAGAGAGACTTGTTTACAATTTAAAAAGTTGAAGGCTAGAGGCAAGTGATCCCAAAGTCTCTGTAAGCCAAGGAGAAGGGGGTCAATTTACAGCAGTGTTAAATAGGACTAGTTCTCCCATCTCCTGCCCCAAAGGTTCTCCTATTAGAGCCACCCATTCTAAGAGTGGTTTCCCTTGAACATGTTCCTTTTAGCACTAAGGCACGTTAGGGGTCTGTCACTGCAGCTGGCTTACCATTGTGGGTGGTTGTCCAGACCATCATGCCTTCACCAGCTGCGAAGAGCGTGAGGCTGTGGAGTCCTCCCCGAATTATCCGGAACTTGGCACCATCCAGCTGAATGCTTGCGACAATGCCTTTGGCTGCAAGGAGGAAACATCTCGTTTGTGGATCAGAGATGGAGACCAGTCTCCATATGACGGAGACCCAGTGAGGCTGGGTTAGACTGTTGACATGATAGCCAATGGCACCTCACTGCAAGTCTTACAGCTTTTGATGAGCTGCCATTCTTGTGGGGTGGTTGTGTTGAGACCAACAGGCCATTGAAGAGTGCAAGTAGCAAGCTGCATGGCTGCCCTGCAGGGAGGGCTCACTGCTTTGAGACCCCTGCCTTGCACCACACCCTAAAACCTGTATGCTGCGTCATACTCATATCCAGCCACATTGTAGAACCCTAGAACTGGAAGGGACCTTGAGGCCATCAAGTCCAGTCCCCTGCCCTCATGGCAGGACCCAGTACCACCTAGACTAATGTTTCTTAAACTTTAAGACAGGAACAGCAAACTTTTACATGAGGAACACAAGGATTGTGAGCAAGAGAGGTTCTGCCCCTTTAAGAGGTTCAGCCATTTTGAACGGTTCTCCACAGCACCCCTCCGACTGCCTCGAGGCACAGCGGTGTGCTGCGGAGCAGTTTAAGCAACTCATCTAGACCATCCTTGTCAGCGGTGGCCAAGCTCTGATCTGCGTGTGACACTGCTCTGTTGCCTTCGTTAATTAATTTGCTTTTAGGGCAGCACTGGTAGCAGACCAGTTTATGCAGCGATGCCACTGTGGTCAAAGCAGCATTTGGGTTAGAGCCTGTAGCTGGAGCGGTGCCTTGCCAGCTCCCATAGAAGCCAGGCAGGCAATGCCAGCCTATGGGAACAGGACACAGGCGAGTAAATAGGCTTCCAAGAGGCACGCACCCATCAGTCTCCTGCAGCAGTGCTGGACCACAGCAAGCAACTCCTTGCCCTGAAGAGTCTACAGCTTAGGGGAGCCATGTGGGTCTGCTTGTGTGCTCTCTGGATGAGCCGGGTCTCCTGTACTTACCCTGGTCAGCCCAGTAGAGCCGAGTGCCTAAGTCTCCAAAAGTCAGGCCCACGGGTGTTTGGGCTTTCCTCCAGAGCACCTTCCGCCGGCTCCCATCCATGGACGCGCACTCGATCTTTGAGCCGGCCCTCCGGCTCTCCAGGCCCCAGTCAGCAAAGCACATTGTGCTCGTGGGTGGGTGCAGCGCGACGGAGACCGGGCGCTGGAGCCCCTCGCTGATCAGCACCAGGGTGTAGTGGCCGTCGGCCGTTGCCACGCGAATGTCCGAGTTCTGGCTGTCGACCCAGTAGATGTTGCCACTCAGCCAGTCGAGCGCCAGCGACACCACAGTGCCTGCCACTGGCACGACTCTCTTCCAGGACAGCTTGCCAAAGTCCTTGATTCTCAACAGCCGGATGTAGCCGCCTTGCCGGTCTGCAAAGTAGAGGGACTTGTCCCGCACAGAGTAGTCAACGGCGGTCAAGTCGTCCACGTTGGTGAGCGGGAAGATTCTGTGCTCAGGAAGGGTGTCTCCCCTGGCTGCAGGGGGCAGCTTTTTCAGATATACCTGGAGTGGAAAAACCCGTGTGAAATCTTGGTGCGCTTTAAATCTGAGCTTTACCTCAGGCTTGGGGAGGAGAGGGGCGGATTCCTAGGTCAGTTGATCATGGTTCTGGCCCCTCAGGGTTAGATTTCATTTTCTAGATCAAGGGTTGGCCAGTTAGCTTTACAGCTGTGGCATGGGATGCAATTCTTCCTATTACTGGGAGAACCCATCACCTCTGTACATGCCTCTAATTTGCCTGGCCAGTCACGTTTCAAGCATCACACTAAGTGCTGGTTTCTACTTACCAGGAAAGTACTCTACAGTGTCTCCCTCCTAGGGAGGGGGTGGTGGTGG
>JANRFK010001234.1:5299551-5320165 GCA_030068395.1 Apalone spinifera
CCCCCACCTTTCACAAGGGTTCCTTTTTTCTTGGTCTTCATGGCTATCCATTTGATACTTTCTGCATTGAGATCCATCCAGAAGACCTTCTGCTCCACCAGGTCGTAGTCGACAGAGAAGATGATCAGGTTCTTGTCTGTGGCAGTCAGGATGTCCTCTTCCAGGTGCCGGAGCCCATAGAGCAGTAGCTGAGACTGGATGGCCACCAGCAGCATTGGCTCGGACCCTGCAATCACAACCCAACCCGCAGGAGTGTTAGTTCTTGGAGCCAGCTAGAGTCTTGCCCCAGCCCAGCCAACCCCCATTCAGCACTGGGGAGATGCCTACCCCATGGCAAAGCTCCCCCGGCTCCAGGAGCTGGTGCCTAGAGACAGGAGTTGAGGGCACTGCTGGAGCATTGAGCTGATGGCCTAGAGACTAAGGGCCATGAGATCTACAGCACTGTGGGCAGGACAGCCCCACAGGGGTATGTGGCAGTTCTGCAGGGGAGTGTTGGCAGCATCAGAGCAGCCCCCCTCTGCTGCCAATAGGTAAGTGCCAAAGCCGGGCCCTAGGATCACTGGCTTCCCCTGTGCCCGAGAGACCTTGTTGTAGGAGCTACCCCCTCCTTGCATGGGGTGGAAGAGACCAGCAGCTCAGCATGGTGATGTATCAGTATCATCTGCAGACCAGCAGCAGCTGGCCAAGCCAATGCTATGGCTGTGGCCTTGTGGGGCCCACAAGCTAAGAGGCTAGAAGCCCATGACCCGAGAGGTGCTTGGCTGTTCCAGGATGCTCAGAGTGGACTCTGCCCTCAACACCCAGTTAGGAGGGTGCGGGTGGCAGGTGTCTGGAGCCTGAAGCCCCAGATGAGACCAGGACTCCAGTGGCTAGGTCCAGAGGGAGGCAGTCCTGGGCTCTGTTCTCCCAGACATTGGCTGGGGAGCCATACCTACCCAGTGAGGTTGTACAGGTTGGGCCAACAGCTCCACTGACAGCCCCTCTCCTGGGGCCATTTGACCTGCGACGTCAGGGCTGTTGCATCTCACCTGTCACTTTACACTTGTGGGCATCAGGTTCCAGCAGGTAGCCCGGGTGGCAGGTACAGCTGTAGCTGCCATTGGTGTTAACACAGGTCTGGCTGCAGGGCTCCTGCTCCTGGCATTCATTGATGTCGGTGCAGGAGATACCGTTGCTGCTCAGCCTGTAGCCCCTCCGGCAGGCACATCTCTGAAAGCAGAGTCAGCCACTCACCCCCTTCCTCCCCCTGGCCTATGGCCAGTGCTCCTGGCCAATGGGTGCCTGGGCCAGCTTCCCCTGCTGGGTGCTTCAAGCAAGAGTCCAGCCAGCTCTGAGTGGGACACTGAGCACGGAGGAGGAGTTGAGAGCCAGTTACTGGCAGCTGCCCACTCGCCCTGCCCCGGTCCTCCCAGGCTGGGAGCTACTGCCACTGGCTTGGGAGCCCAGCACACACTAGCCACCCTCCCAGCCCATTGGGGGCTACAAGGGAGTGGCAAGCTCCCAACTCTGCCCAGGTCCTCCCTGGCTGCTACCCTGGTGCTGGTGGAGAATGGGGCCAGGTCCCAGCTGTGGCTGGCCAGTGGCCCCTAGGGACACCAGGGAGGGGTCAGCACTTAGGCCAGGCACCCTGCTTGGTGGCAAGGCTGGCATGGCCATGCAGTAGGTGCTATAGGACCAGTCAGCAGCAGCACAGCAAGATTAGGGCTCCCCTGCCCCTCCTTGAGGTGGGGAGCCCAGTGGGGTGTGTTTGACCCAGGCAGCCTGTACCAGGCAGGAGTTTGCTTGACTCACAGGCCCATCGGGAGAGGGGTAGCAGATCTGGGAACAGAGCCTCCCGCACGGCAATAGGCACTTCCCGCCTTCGTCCGAGCCGTCCGCGCAGTCCCTCACGCCATTGCACACCAGGGAGTAGTTGAGGCAGACATGTGTCCCACACTGGAATTCGTGGCTCTGGCACTTCCTGGGCTTACCTGTCGGGACATCAACTCATTGGCCACCCCCACAGGCCAGAAGGAGCCTTTGACACTGCTCTGGGTGCGCAGTCAGAGGGAGGCTCCACCCACAGGTCAACATCTTAACATGGGCCAAGGCTAACGGCCCAGTGTTGGGTGTTGCCTACAGTGCAGTGTATTGTGTACCAGGAACCCACATTCCATGGGTGTAGGCCTGTTACAAGTCCAGCCTTCTAGTGGCTGAGGAATCCTGAGCCAAGAAACCCCTCCATTTGTTCAGGGAGTCAAACACGGCGTCCCACAGTTGGAGGGACCGGAGGCGGTGGGAGAGAACAGGACAACCTGATGGGTGGATACTAGTGTGGCCTGGTGGTGGAAGTTATGCAAATAAGGGGAAATTGGCTTCCATTTTTGCATGGTCAGGGCTGTACTGTTTCAGATGATTTTCAATTGGATTCTAGTTTGTGCATGGTCCTGGCTGTAACAAGCAAGGCAGAGGAAGGGGACCCATCAGTGCCCAAGTGCAGCCAGAAGGCCCACACAAGTGAGTGAGGTGTGCAGACTGAGCAAGACCCAGAAGCTCTCCCAGTCTAAGGAGCATCCAGCAAAGCAACAGCTTTGGCTGCAGGGCTCCTCCAGGGCTGAGGCAGTTCTAGAGGCGTCCTTACATCCTATCTCATCGCTGCCGTCTCCGCAGTCCCTCTCCCCGTCACAGCGCCAGAAGTCAGGCACACACTGGTCTCCGCTGCCACAGGCCCACTGCATTGCACTGCACTCCAGGGTCTCCTGCTTACAGCCCTGTGGAGGAAGCGCAGCATGCGGTGAGGGTACCAGGGCAGGCACAGGGCGAGCCCTGTAACACTAGATGGGCCAACGTCCTCAGCCAAGCTGGGGTAGGGGCTCTTCCCAGTGGCCTTTTCCACCCCACCACCCTCAAGAGCCAAGAGGGCTCCTTTAAGGACTCCAGCTAGTCCAAGAACTTGGAGCATCCCTGGGGAGACAAGGCCTTAGACAAGCATGTAGGCCAGTGTAGCAGGCCTCCAAAAAAGCCTTACTTGAAGCTTGCTCTGTTTAGGCAGAGCCATGCTGTAGGGACAGTGTCTGAACATACCAGCAGTCAGCCACTGGTTTGGGGTTTCTAATCTAGGAAGGAAGGGGTCCATTATGCTGGGGGTGGGGAGAAGAGCAGCCCTGGAAGCCGATTTGCACAGGGGCAGGCTCTGCCAGAGCCTTCAGTGCCCTGAGTTAGCTTGTTTGCAGGGCCAGGCCCCGATGGCTTTAGAAGAGTGTCCGACTGACCCTCCTGCCCCCAGTGCTAGCCACAGCCTACACGCAAGGCAGCTAGAGCTGGACTCACAGGAGGGCCCCAGCAAGTTTCCCGCCGCCAATACCTGCTCGTCCGTCCCGTCCTTGCAGTCTATATCCCCGTCGCAGACCCAGTCCGCCAGCACGCACTCCCCGCTCTGGGGGCACATCACCTCCCCCAGGGGGCACAGCAGCGGTCTGGGGACAGCGCAGTCCTCCTCGTCCGAGTGGTCCTTACAGTCCTTGTCCCCATCACAGCGCAGGGAGGACGAGATGCACTGGCCACTCCTGCACTGGAACTCGGCCTGGCTGCACTCCTCCCGCACTGCAAGCCAGAGGGCGTGTTAGAGGGAGCCCAAGGGACTTGCCGGAGGCTGCACTAGACTGGGCATGGCTGCCCAGCAGGAGCGCATTTGGGGATGCCCATGGTGGAGCGGCCTAGGTTAGCCAGGGACTAGGCCAGCTGACCTCTGGCTGTACTAGCCCCATTCTGCAGGGAAGAGTGGAGGCTCCAGCAGCCAAACTGCAGCCTTGGAGAAGCCCCAAGAGACAGGATCTCAGTGGTTTGGGCCCTTTTAGAGGTGTAGAGCAGCTGGTCCAGGGACCGGGGAGGGGTGTGCACTGTAGAAGTGTTATCCCTGGAGCACACAGCTCTGCAGAGAGGCACACGCCTGCCTGACCCTGGGAGGACACTGCTGGGAATCCCTAAGCCCCAAGGCCTCCGTGCCAGCCTTACCGCAGCCCTGCTCGTCGGCTTCGTCCAGGCAGTCTGGGTGGCCGTCGCAGAGCCAGCTCTCCGGGACGCAGCGTGTGTGGCTATCACAGCGCCGGGCACAGTCCTGGGTGGGCTTCCAGCAGTCGAGCTCATCCGAGCCATCTGGGCACTGCGGCACGCCATCACAGCGGTCCTGCTCCTCCAGGCACCCGGTCCCACTCAGGCACCTGAATTTTCCTGGAAGTGGGGGGGAGGATGCTGACAGTGCAGGTAGCAGCCAGAGCTGAGGGTTAGTGGGGGTGGGGTGGGTATTGGTTATCACCAGGCATTTCTCTGCTTGCCCAGGAAGGAAAACCAGTCTGCCCCCTTGCCCTCCAGGAGGAAGACTTCCCATCCCTGGGGACAGCATGGCCATCTCTGCTTACATGAGTAGAGTCAGGCCAGAGAGCTATTGGCTCACCCCACCCCTCTAGTAGCCATGCTGGCCCCTGGCTCCCACCCAGCACGCTTGAGTGAGCCAAGGCAGACTTCAGTCCTGCCACGGACACCCTGAGCTCTTGCTGCATCCTTATGGCACGGTCCAGGGCTCAGATGTAAGCATCAGCCCCTTGTGCAGGCAGGGTGGGCTGTTGCTGGGGACCAGGGGAAAGCCAGGTCTATCCATGCCCAAGCTGGGTCTGCCTGGCTGAGGTGGCTCTTCAGTGCCTTTAACCACTCACAGTAAGGAACAGGGCAGTGGGAGTTGGGTTCTGACCGAGGGCTTCCTGCCTATTGCCCTACATACCTTTCTAGTGGGAGGCAAGTCTGAGTTGTGCACGCTGAATGTCTCTGGCCTGCCCAGGTGCATGATTGTGCCTGGTGAAGGGCAGCCTGGCCCTCTCCCTGCCTAGAATCAGCCTCCATTTGCTCCCATGAGATGCCACCCTGCCCATCCCTCTGGCTAATGCTGCAATGTATGCACCTGTGCAGACAGACATGTACCTGGAGCATTGCACAGCTGGGAGCAGTCCTCTTCATCAGAGCCATCCTTGCAGTCCCTCTCCCCATCACACAGGTACTCCTGGGAGATGCACTCGGACCCATCACGGCAGGGGAGCCAGGTGCGGGGACAAGACAGAGGGGGTGGCGTGGTGGTAGTGGTCTCTAGAGCTGCTGGGGCAGTGGTGCTTCTGGCTGCTGGCAGGGGAGCTGTCACTGGGAGGGGAATGGTCACTGGCTCTGGAACTAGAAAGTCTGCAGGTTAGTGTGGTGCCCAGGCCCTGTTACCTCCCCCAATGGTTTGCAATGTTTCAAGGGGGATCGGTCCAGGGATTTCACTGCGCACTGCAGTTCAGCCTCCCGGGCCAACTCCTGCAGAGCAATCCCCCTCCCATGACTGCCTGGTCCAGGGGGCTGCACAAGTTGACATAATGGACCTGAGCCTCAACTCTAGCGAGGCCATAAAACTTAGTTTTAGCCAATAATACCATGTTGCCACATGTGAGGATCAATGCTCTGGCAATCTATCCTCCAGGGTGCGATAGAGCAGGTCTAGTCAAGCCCCACTAAATCAAACCCTGAGGGCATGCATTGGTGGTGCCGGTACTCTGGTCAGCTTCCTTTACACCTCACAACTGGAGGATTTCAGACTGTTCTGGGCTGCCCCAGGCAACAGTTTAGTGCCAAGTACAGTGACACCAGCTACACAGTTTGTGTAGCTGGAACACTGCATTTTCCCTGCCAGTGTAGACCTGACCTAAGGCTATTCTGTATGGGAAGCCTTGTTCACCATGCCGGAGGTGAGCCAGCAGAGGGAGCAAGGCCTCTTTGGAGGGCCTGGCTGTTTGGCAGCTGTAGGTGAAGTGTGCAGAGTCTACCTGCAGCGCTCCTGTTGGCTGTGCAGCCCATGGCGGGCCTGTGTGCTGAGTTGGACTCCTAAGCAGGTAGCTCTGGAGCACCAGGTTCCTAGCTGTGATGTTCTAGCACCTCCATACCATGCCCCTCCATACCAGGCTGGCAGATCTAGCATTAGCTGAGGAACACTGAGGCACAAAGGGGATTGTGCCCTGTAATTAAGGCACCAAGTTGAGCAGTGGGCTAGTCTGACAGAGCCAACCCCTTATTCTCCTCACTAGCAGCCAGAGGTTCCTTACTCAGCTTCCCATCCAGAGATTATGAGAGCCAGGGCAAGACCAATAGCTGGGGCAGCTCAGTCTGTTCCAACAGCTGATCTAAGGTCAGCAGGCAGTGATCTCAAGGGCAGCTCTGCTAGCCCAGGGGCAGCCAGATCCCAGGGAAACAGGCCTGGTCAGCCTTCAGCAGCTGGGAAGCATCAGTGCACGGCTGGGGGAGCAGGGAGACAGCTTCTAGGGTCCCCCTACAGTTGTGTAGCAGGTACAGGCCAGCAAAATCCATTCTCATTCAAGGAGCCCTATAAAAGCCAACCTGTCTCCAGCTGTGTGGCCAAGGCCACCACCACTTTCTGTATATTGGCCTCTTCCACAGCACCGACCGGCTGCATTGTTCTCTGATCCCACAGCAAGAGAGCAGTTGTGTTGACCGACACCAGGTAGGGCTCATAGGCTGCAGCAAGCTCGTAGGGCCAGCTCTTCCTCAGAGTCCCTCTCTTCCTCTTGGCCAAGCTCAGGCTCTGCAGGCCTGCGAAAGAGATCAATGCCAGACTGACCAAGGCAGCCCCCTGCCCATAGCTTTGGAGGGACTGTTTGAGTTAACTGCTGTTTTACTGGCGGCCAGGACCGGGCAGCACCACAGTGTGCGGGAGAGCACGAAAGTGTCCAGCTGCCAACAGGAGTTCGCTTGATTCCATGGGCACTGACCAAGTGGACTAGCAGTTCCCCAATCCATCTTGTAGCCCAAGGGTGTCATTGCCTTGGGCGTGCTGGTATTTTACCTACATGGCAAATCCTGCCCCCACACTGGAACATCTAGTGGGATTGGGTAAGGCACTCCCAGGCTATTTGTGCAGGGTAGGTTTGATGGAGTCATCTGCCAGGGATGAAGTTAGTTTTCCTACATCAGTAGCCAAGGGCTTCCCAAGCCAAGCCTAGCCATCTCTGGAGGCAGATGGAACAGCCCTAGTCTTGGAGGGCCTCAGCTCTCCAGTGGGAATCACCATCCACTCCAGCACACAAGAGGGCTCTTTAGTAAGACCTTCCCTAGCCCCTTGTGCTCCAGCCAGTATTTGGAGATGAAGGGAAAGTCGCCTCATGTAGCACAAGCTCCGTTTGCCTGAGGTTGGCAGCCAGTGAGTTAAGTGAGCCAGTGCTAAACTTGCCAAGTACTGTACAAAGCGCTGTGGCATTTCCTAGTAGGGCTAGCTGTTTGAGCACCAGCACAGATGCTAGTTGAGGGACCTTGAGCCACCTTTGTCACGCTGATGGGAAGGTGGAGTGTTTGGGGCTCTTGCCCCCCTCCATTACAGAGCTGGGAGCGTTTCCCCATCAAAGGTCTGGATTGGGGTTCTAAACTGGGTGCTTGTGCAGCTACTCTAGAGAGTTTAATGAGGGCTGTAGAATCCCATTTAATTTGTTCAACTGTCGTGTTTACCCTAGAGGGGGTGGGCCACTTCAGAGCATCTCCCTCCCACTGGTTAACCTCTCCCATTCCTCATTCCAATGGGACCCAGCAGAGCCCCATTGCTAGGTTGGGTTCTCCTGGTGGAGCACATGTATGAAGAGATTAGAGGCAACTGACTTCTGAAGACCAAAGCCACCCCCGACACTGCCAATCTCACGTAGAGTGGAGTGTAACAAGCCTGCTCTTACCTCGGTTTTTGCAACTCCAGAGGAAGCTGAAGGACTCCGTATCCAGGGTGATCTGGATGTCTCTTGACCAAGTTTCATTCCAGGCATCCTGCGCCTCTCCTCCGGACAGGTTCATCTGCTGGAGGGGTTTGCCGTCCTCCAGCCAGTAGAGGGTGGCCCGCCGCCAGTCTAGGAACAGGTGCGCAATGATGCTCTTGGAGCGGTAGAGCACACTGGTGGCCATGTCCACGAATCGGGAGACTCTGATGTCAGTCCTGTCACACGTCAGCCAATAGATGTCGCCAGAGGGTATATCGACTGTGGCTGAGCAGACTGCAGGAGACAACGATTCCATGACCAGCAAGTCAGAGGCAGTGCACCCTTCGTACAAGGATGTGCTCAGCCCTGCTGGATGAACCTACGACTGGTGTAGCATGTGCTACTGCTAGAGGGTGCATGTGTCATGCTACTGGCTGTTGCATAGGAGAAGATCCTTGAGCAAGGAAGCAGCCAGACCCCAAACAAGCCCCTACTGCATGGGAAGGCCTCTCCCCACCCAAGCTAGCTCTCTACAGGCATCATGAGTACCGAGTCCTGTGTGGCTGGAGCTGCAGAGTCTAGCCTTAGGCCTCTTGTTCCCCTCCCACTGCTTTGAGGGGGAAGCCAATACAAGATGGAGTCAGGATCTGGCTTCCCCTCTCCACAGTGGAGGGCAGCTGGGCAGTGTTCATATGCAGTGAGGAGGCCAACCCTGGAGGTTCTGGCACCTGTGGCTTAAAGCTGCTGTTCTGGTCCAAGACTGAGAGTGGGGTTGCTGGGCACAAGGTTAGTCTGGTGGGGGGGAATGCTGCTTTGCCAAGGGGCTGTCCTATAAAGGGGAAGTCCTAGCTTCAGCATCTCACCCGGCAGCCCCGTTTGGATGGCTTCTTTCCTTTGAGAGCGCCAAGTGAAGCGCATCAGGTCCCCCTCATCATCAGTCCAATAGAGGGCCCCTCTCCTCCAGTCCACGTCCTGGAAGTGGAGGTTCTGCGGCCACTCCACCACCAGGGTGCTGTTGGGAGCCGAGCCCGGCAGGCCCACTTGCAGCGAGAAGATCTTTTTGGGAGTTGCATACAGGAAGGTCAGCTCTGTGGGCAGGGTTAGCGGCAGGTTACAGTATAGCTCATGCAGGGCAAAGCCAGGATGCTCATTGGGGCAACTGAAGAGCATCTCCCACCCCCACTGTCAGCCCATCTTAGACAGGGTGATTAAAAGGTTTAGCTTCCTTGGAGCCAGGAGGATCTCAAGAAAGCTCCTTTCAGACTCCGGGGGACCTCCCCTCCACCAGCTGCAGCAGGGGGAGGAGCTCACCACTCAGCTAGAGCAAAGACATTACCCAACTAGAAAGAGCCAATGCGGCTGTAGCACACCGAGAAGCTCTGAGTGAGTCCAGCACTGTTGTGCATTGTCAGTAGCCAGAGGGCTTTGGGGTGAGTCCACCCCAGGTGGCCAGACAGCTCCACCCCTCTCTGGTGTGCATTGTGCTTGTTAGCTCCGTGTGGGCGATCCAGCACCATCTCCAGCATGGCTACCCCCCAGGCACCCGGGGGAGTTGCCAGTGGGGTCAGATGGAGACATGCCCTACAGCTCCCTCTGGGAATGTCCTAGGACACAAGCCTTTCAGGCTGTCACCCCCAGCCTCTGCACCCAATGGGGGCATCCTCCACCTGCTGAACTCTGCCTCCTCATTTGACTGAGGACAGGAGCGGTGTGCACCACCACACTACAGGGGCCCTCTACAACACTTCAGGGTTGTGCTGACATGCTGCAGCAGGGGGACCTGGGAGCAAGCCTCTCTGCCCCGTGTGGATGCGGCCGCTAAGGGAACAGCTCTGGGAGGCCAGGTCAGGCTGAACAAGCCCCTCCCAGCTGTAAACCCGACAGGCCAGAAGGCTGCGTTGGATCCAAGCCAGTCCGGG
The DNA here is from genome assembly GCA_030068395.1 of Apalone spinifera. Classification (NCBI taxonomy): domain Eukaryota; kingdom Metazoa; phylum Chordata; order Testudines; family Trionychidae; genus Apalone; species Apalone spinifera. The sequence goes on from JANRFK010001234.1 coordinate 5,309,225, forward strand.
GGGGAGGGGGTGTCAGTAGCACACTGCCCACATGCTGCGGCTATGGCTGAGACACTCCCCATTTAGAGGCACTCACCTGCACACGTGCCAGGCGGCAGAAGGACAGTGCCCTCTGGGCAAGCACACTTGTAGCCCTTTGGGTGGACAGGCGACAGGAGGCAGAGGTGGCTGCAGAGGTCTGGGGCACAAGCAGCAGTGTTCTCTGGAGAGCAAGGCCGTTTGTCAGGTCACTGATCCATTAGCAGATGATTTGCCTCATGAGCCTGCCCACGCCCAGAGTCACTGGCAGGGAATGAGTGTCTGGCCTCTAGACTAGCAGAAACCTACCATGGAGCTTCTTGCTCCAAGTACCAGCTCTTGGTCCTGGGGCAGCCAGCCCAGGGGGCACCACCATGTCTGCAGGGCTGCTCAGCTACAGCCACATGCATCTTCCTTGGCTGGAAGGCTGAAGCATGCGGGTGGGCAGGAGACCAGCCAGCCTTACCTTAGACTCCAGATTGATGGGCAGAGCTGGACTGAGAGGGTGGGCAGTGATTCTTTGGACCCCAGTTCAGGTACTCCCAGGCCTCCCCCAGCAAGAATGGGGGCAGAAGTGGCTCAAAGTGGGTTCCCCTATTCAAGCAGCCTAGAGGCTCTGGAGCTGATGCTTGCCCCCCCCCCCCACCTACAAGTACCTCTGTCCCTGTGGGGGGTGGGTGGGGAAGATGCTCAGTCTCCCCATGCCCAGGAGCTGGCAGAAGGCCCAGCCCAGAGCACTTTGACATCCCAGCCCCAATGAGGTGCTGGGCACAGGGCTGGCATTCCATGCAGAGCAACGGATGCCTTTGGGGGTCCTTAACACCAGTTATTTACTGACAGACCTGGAGGAGAGATGTCCACCAGTGCTTCATTGAGCCTTTTGGAAAAGGCACCGTCCCATGGCATACAACAGGGGACTGGACTGGAGTGACTAGAGCCATCAGGAGCTGCCTGCAGTGAGCCTTGCCAGTTTGCAGAGCAGCGAGTTGTGCTGTTTGCCACTCCAGATACCCAGGGACTTTGCCCTGTTGAACTGTCTGAGTGGCTGCAGCCCAGCTGGGTTCTCCCCCTGCCATCTGCCCACGCACCTGGTGGCTGCTGCAGTTCGTGCAGCACGGTGAACGCAGAGACGGAGGTGTTCCACAGCACCCGTGTCTCCCCCGCGGAGCTGCGAGGTGCCGAGAGGAGTTTCTCTGCGTCAGACCAGAAGAACCAGTTCTCAAACACCACCAAGCCCAGAGGGTCCTGGTCTTCTAGGAGCATCTCTGGAAAGGAGTAGCGCCCACTGCCGTCCACTTTTATAGTTTCTATGGACTGAAAGACAAGTGGGTCAGTCAGCAACAGACCCCCACAGCTCTTCAGGAGTGACACTTGTGCCCATGTTAACTGCCTGCCCAGGCATTTGGGGGTGTCCTTTCCAGGGAAGGGTGGGGTGAACTCCAGGGATGCAGTGCTTAGTTTTTCTGTTTGCACTTCAGCTCTGGCAGGGACAGGATCCTGGGGGAGTCAGCAGGTGTGTGGTGTACAACAAACTAGTTAGCTGGGAAGAGAAGCCCTTCTAGAACAGGGTGGCCTTCGGCATGTAGCTGAGTGTCTAGAGCAGAGAAGGGAAAGCTGGAGGAGTGGCTGAAAGGACAACCAAGCTGCTGGCCAGCATCCCGGCAAATTCTGCCACTTGACAATGGCAAGCACAACAGGATTGTTACTGAAAACGCAGTTGTGGGTAAAGCCCACAAGCCAAGCTATTCACGGGCATGCCAGTGAGAGCCAGTACCTACTAACTGCCTATGCCCCTCTCTGAAAGGGGGTTTGCATTGTAGCAGTGTCCCCAAAGTGGCATCCACATGGGACTGCCTGTGACTTACAGGAAGAGGAAGAGTACTCTGGAGCACTCATGCCAGGCTAGAAAAGGACGGCACCGTAATACACTTGGCAGGCTTATGGGGAGAGGCACTTTGCTTTTAATGTCATTTAGGAATGAACCTTCTCAGCTTTTGCTTGCAAGTTAGTCTTGCTGCAGCTCCTTTGCCCAGGGGTTAAGACTCTACTCTGTCTGGCAAGTGGGGTTATGCCAACCTTGTGCCTCGTTACCAGAGGAGTATGTGGGGTGGCCCTGTCCATGGTGCTGAACAGGCATGATGCCCATTACGGGATGTTGCCCTGAAGTACTGAGGGCCAGGCTGAAGTGCTTGGGTGGCTCAGCCCACCTGCGGGGTGAAGGCTGGGCAGGAAGAGAACCTGGGGAATTGGCCTGGGATGCCTCAGCACAGCCAAGTGCTAGAAGGGCCCTGCAGTCCAGAGGGCACCCTGGGCAGTCTTGTGGGCCAGACTGGGCTTTAAAGAGGTTTAGAAGTGGTAGCCTCTTCAGGCTCCTTTCCCCAGGGAGCACAGGGGCTGTGGCAGGCCCATGAGGCCAGAGCAGTTTAGTGACCTGCCAGGTTTGAACTCACTGGGACAGCTGGTTCACCACTATTTGACCCAAGGCCTCCCCATACCTCCTTATACTCGCTGATCCAGTACAGTCTGCCAGCCACATAATCCAGAGTCAGCCCAACAGGTTCCTCCATGGAGACCACAGCAAGCACTTGTCTGTCAGAGCCATCCATCCCGGCTGCTTCGATCATGGTCCTGCCTTTCTCCCCACGGTTCACCCAGTACATGGACCTGTTGGGAAGGGCTGTATCAAGCATTGCTTTGGGCTTGCCCATTGCTACAGGCATGCAGAAGACATGCCAGGGCTGCTCTAGAGGGCAAGCCCTGTAGAGGGGATCTCCCAGCAGATCTCTAGATTTGTGGCAAGTCTCAAGATGGGGATGTTTCAGGTGGCCTGTACCAATAGCTCTGGCACCTCATACCTAGAGGTGCTCAACACTCCACTTACCAGCCACTAGTGGGACTCTTCCCACACTCAACTGAGCATCCCTCATGGAGTAAAGCAGCCAAGATGGAAGTTGAGAGGCTCCATGGACAAATCCAGACTGCTTTAGGGTTGTTCTTGCCCAGATCTGGTGCTCACCTTTCTGCTGGATACACAGTCAGCTGCTCAGGCACCAGGTTCTTCTCCAGCACCTTCACGTATCCCCGGCCGTCACGGAGGCCAGCACAGATGGTCTGTGGATGGCTGCTGGCCCAGTACAGCTGCCCTGTGAACCAGTCTACTGCTATGCTGTTCACAGCCTCAACATCTGAGAGAGACAGGATAGATGACAGAATGGGGACTCCCTAGCCAGGTGGCCCCATGAAGTCAGACCACTCAAACTGGAAGGGAGCATGAGATAATCCAGTCCAGTCCCCTGCCCTCAGGGCAGGGCCAAGCACCATCTAGATCATCCCTGCCCAGTGTCTGACTCAAATCTCCACTGGAGATTCCAGTGTCCCATGGAGGAGGTCAAGTGTTACAAACAAGGTGCCTCTGTCTCTGCACACACATGACGAGCAGCAAGGTGCCTGCTGGGGCAGCCCCCCCTTGTTCTGACTAGTGTCTTGGAAGGAGGCACGTTGCCACTGCCAAGCCAAGTTCTGTGGCTTGGAGGACCCACGGGACAAGTGGGATGAAGCTGCCTTGTCTAGGTGCTGTGGTATTGTGAGTCTCCCAGCCTTCCTGCTGGGGGAAGCACCGCCCCCAAGCTTTGGGGCTCATTGCCACTTTCGGCTCAGGGCATTTACTGTGCCCAGGTCTCTGGGCCTCATCCTCTACAGTCTACTCCACCTTGGAACCCAGGACAGTGCAGGGGGCCTTTCTGCAGGGGCACTCACCTGGGTAGAGCAAGATGTTCCCCTTCCAAGGTGTATAGGCGCGCAGGTGTTTGCCAGCGTCGATCCAGTAGAGAGCCCCCCGCAGTAGATCATAGGCGATGGCTCCAGGTGTGGTGTTGGTGGCGATCAGGGACCGGTGGGCATGTGTTCTCACATCCAGAAGGGCAAGGTCCTGCCCGGTGGCTACCAGGAGTTGGGTCACATTGTCTGCAATGGGAGTGAGTACGCCCTTGATCTGCCGCCTTCTGAGCGGAAACTTGCCAGCAGGAGCCTCGTACTGCCCACTCCAACATGGAGCGGGGAGATGCCATTGTCCACGCAGGATGGGCTCAGAGGGAGCTGGGCAGGGCTGGGCACCAGCATGGGCCCAGACCAGGGAGCTCAGCAGAGATGCTGTCTTTGTGGGCCAGCCCTGGATGCTCAGGGGCTAGGCGTGCCTCTTGCTTGGAGCAGCAGCAGCAAGTTGCACCAAGGGCAGTGGTGGAACCTGGGTTTGTCCGCCAGCTCCAGTGACGTTTCCCACTCCCAACACACAGCAGGGCAGCCCCAGGCAGATCCTGAAGCATGGCATGCTTGCCCCAGCTGGTGGGGGCAGGCTCTGAGCGAGCCATCTAGCACTGCTGCCTGGGTTTGACTCAAGTCTACCATGCAGCTGCCCTGGACAAGTTGCTGCTGGTAACTTGCACGTCACCAACATTCGTGGGGATGGTGGAGAATGTGGCCTTGGTCAGTGCACATAACATGACCACGGCTTGTAGTGGGGCCTTTTCTAGTGAGGGCCCGACTTGCCTAAGGTCCAACCTACCATTGACTATACACAAGCCTCTGCCAGGCTCGGCCACAGAGTTGTGGCAGCTCTTGGCCCAAGCTGGCTTTCCAGGCTCTTTGGAGAGCCCCCAAGTCCTCCTGGGCCCTGTAGTTTGAGGTGGACACCCCAACCCCATACAGTTGGGCCTCCCCACTTCAGCACCAGGCTAGCGTGGAGCTGACTGGTGGCCACTCTGAGCCGGCCCCTAACAGCCAGCACATGCCCTTTGAACAGGGTTTGCTGGGAGCCAAGTTTGTGAAGGGACTAGTGATAGGCTCAAGTGGCAGGTCTCCGGGACCTCGGTGGGAGGGGGAGCCAGACAGGTACCTTTGCCCTGGGGCAGTTGGGAGCTTGCTGCCAAGTCTTGCAAGCCAAGCAGTAGAATTCTATCTTCCTAGGAAGACTTGAGACACTTGCTAGGCTTTAGCCCAGCCGGCCATTGGAGCAGTCCAGCCACCTGCTGTCATCACGGGTTACTTACCAGCAACTTCACAGATAGTGCCCGAGTGGAGCTGGTACCCCGCCACACACTCACAGGTGAAAGAACCAAGTGTGTTCTTGCACAGCTGGCTACAGGGACTGTACACCAGGGAACATTCATCCACATCTGCCAGGAGGAGAAGAGCCAGGGGTTAGGAACTGGCACAGCCAGCATCTCATCCCACTAAGCCAGGTCACCTGCGCAGGCCAGTCTATTGCTAGCCTCACCCCCATTCCAAAGGGGACCAGGTGTGCTGGCTGCTGAGTTCCAGGCCTAAATCTTCACCAAGAAATCTAGCTACTTAGCTTGAGCCAGGGCCACTGTAGTGACTAAGATGCCTGAAGGGGGTGGCCAGAAAGACTTAATGGGAGATCTCTGGATCTTCGTGAATGAGCTTCTAATGCTCTGTCTCTTGGTAGCTTGGCCACCACCAGGGTGGCCCTATCTGCCCCTAGGGGCCAGCCCATGCAGGACAGACTATCCACAGGCCTGAAGATGGTCACAAGTCCAACCAGCCATGGACTCCCCCACTGTGGGGGGAGGGAAGGGAAAACTTCCTGCTCTGTTGACGGGGCAGATTGCTATGTGAGCATGCCCCTCAGTTATTTTTGGAGTTCGCCCTGCCCCAAGATTGTTCAACAGGTGCAGATGTGGCCCTACCAGTACAGTTCTGTCCATCAGCCTGGAGCTCCCATCCTGCACCACAAGAACACCTCACGCCCCAGCTGGTTTCTGTACATGTCTCCATGCAGCCTCCGTTGTCCAGAGAGCAATTTTTGCCTGCATGAACCACAAACAAGCCTGGGTATGAGAAGTGGTGTCAGGCCACCTGGGTCAGTTTACAGCCTATGGGGCATGCTACAGCCAGAAGATGCAGGGAGCTGCTACATTACCGCAATTACTGAGTTCATCTGTTCCGTCTAGACAGTCCTGTGCCCCGTTGCACATTAGAGCTCCCAGGATGCACTTCCCCTCGTCACAAAGGATCATGTCTTTTGGGCAGTGGGCTGCATGAGAAGACAGCAAGTTATTGTCTGCTACCGTGCTCAGCTTGCAAGAAATAGTTGTTTGCCACATTCTCCAGAAAGGTTCCCTTGAGGACTCGGTGGACAGAATGTATGTTTCATTAAGGGCAAATTGACAAGCACTTCAGTTTTGGATGCTAGCTATTTCCTGTCCAAGGCAAAGCCAGCACTGTGGGAATTTGGTATCTGAACCCTGCTGTACCAGGGAGCGCCAATTGAAAGGTATTAAATTTGTTTTTACTCCTCAAATCACATGAACATCTTGCTAAAAATCAAATTGTGCATTCCTGCTGCTCGCTTCAGGCTAGGTCACAGTGACATTATAGCAGACTGCTGCTAGAGACAGGCCATCGGAAGCCCAGTCTGGTTTCAGATAGACGCTAAGGAAAGAGGAGTGGATCACTCACTGCCTGAGCATGGCTACAGAAGCAGGACATGACAAGAATGCTTCAACTAAAGCAGACCAAGTCAGCCCTGAAGAAAGTCAACATGTGGTTTGTGGAGAGGTGCCGAGTTGCACCTCCACTGTCTGAGCATTCAACTTATTCCCATTCTTGGTGAATATGGAATGACCTTTAGGCCAGTTGTGGGAACCGCATCCATGGGGAGAATTTCTAAGCTTGGAAGGGCATCATTCCTTTCAGGTTAGGTTACCTTAATTGATCTTTAGAGCTAGGGCACTAACTGGCAAGAACCCCTTGAGGTGTACTTGGAGAAACAGCCCTGCTCTAATACAAGTTGGTCTTCAGTCACACCTGTTGTCTGAGACAGATGAGCAAGTCTGGCCATAAGCAACAGCTAGACCCCAGACTGAGTCTTTGCAATATTAAAATGGTGGAAGAGTCTTCAGATTTTAGTTCTGACTCCTTCCTCCTGTCCCCCTCCCCCAATATTCCCCAGAGCCCATGGATGTATCTACATAGTATCTAGTCTGGCAAGGGTGTACATCTTCTGGGTGGATATTTGGGCTAGCAGGGCTCAGAAGCTCATCTCCTTGCCTAGACTCCAGCCCCAAGCAGAGTCTGAAGACAGGTGTGGACTAGTGTTCCTACAGCTAACTGGTCCGTGAGGGGTGGCTTGGTCCTTTCAGTTCAGATGCTGGGCAGACTCACCCGAGTCAGGCACTTCAGTGTCCGACTCCATTACACCAAGATGGCGTGTTTGTTACATGCTTATTGCCACTAAGCTTTGTGGCTAGATGGATTCGGCACAAGACTTCAGTCCCAGAAGCTAGGGCCCTGGGACTGCGGCTGGTTACGTACCACAGATGTCTTCATCGGAAGAATCACCACAGTTGTTGATGCCATTACACTTCCAGTCCTCCATAATGCAGACTTTGTTCTTGCACTGCCATTGCCCTGGCAGACAGTGGTTCTGGGGACAGTTGGCTTCATCTGAGCCATCCTCACAGTCTTCATGGAGGTCACAGACTTCCCAAGGATCAATGCACTGGGTGTTACCCCGGCATGGAATTTTTCTCTCTTCACAGACTATGAGAGACCAGAAGTGACCATGAGAGCTGTTTACAGACTAAGCTCTGGTTTGATCAAGCACAGCCGAATTACTGGCTTAGGCAGTAAGGCAGGAGTTGTAAGAAACTCCCTATCTGCCCTGTGTTCTGAGATTAGGGATAAGTTTAGACCCTAACCTGTAACTGGGAGGAACACTCCAGCAAGAGCTGTACCATGTCTAGGGATCCTTGTTTTTAACCAAACCCCAATGGCTACCTTGAAATCCAAACATCTGTCTGGTAGCCTTCTCTTGAGGGCTCAAAGACAACTTGAGATCTTATGGATCTCTTGGCTGAGAGCATTTAGCCAGCAAAGAGCAAGAGAAAGGGAGGAAACTTAACCCTTCACGCTGGTCTAATCTGTGTGACCAACTGCAATAAAAAAAAAGTCAGCCATGTACCAGCCTAGCCATCCCAGGTGAGAACCACCCTGGGCAGGATGTTTACAGCCTCTTCATTATGAGGCTCCCCACTTAGCGATGCTGACAGGCAATAGAATGACAAAATTGGTGCTGTACAAAGATGCCCCAACCCCAGAGTCCTGCTGTAACAAGTGCCAGTGGGAACGGCCTGCTGCTAGCAGGAGTGCTTTCCTGTGGAAACAATTGCAGCTCACAGGGGAAGGAAGCAGTTCGCTAGCGAGAGACCCAACCCACGGCTACACTGCCTAAGCACAGATGTCAGACAACAGGTAGTCAAGGTGTAAGTCAGTCTCGGAAGATGACCCCATACAATAGTCTTGGGCAGTTTAATACCATTACATAGTGAATTTTTATTCAGATAGTTCTCAGGTGTGGGTCATTGGCTGGATCAGACCTAGTCTGTAGCATTCATGGAATATGGCAGGGCAACGTTTGCTCATGCCTGAGAGCTCAGGTACTTGTATCTTTGAGCTCTCAGCTGGGCCTGCCTATAGCTTGTCACAGGCCTTGGGGTGTCAGGGAGGAAGCGGCCATCTTGGACTCCTCCCACCTGCCATGAACAGGCAGGTCTAGTCGTTCTACAGCACCAGCTCCTGGCAGAGGCAAGGCCACCATGTGGGGACCCCTCTACCTCACCCACTGGCTTGGTGGGGCAGGGCACCACCTGATATGCACTTTGCAGATCTCAGGCTTAGGTTACAGGCCCTCATGCTTTCTCTGGATGTGGTCTCGGTTTTGGCTCTGGTGGGCATTAGAAGCAGCCAGACTATTCGACACAGAACCCTCCCTCAACACAGCAGCTCGACTCCTCTAGCACGAGGCCTGCTGCAGAGGGGGCACGGGTGTCAGCTTCAGTGTGAGCCAGTGGCATAGTGCAGCTCCCACAGGCCATCTGTAGTCACCAGGAGCACCGCCCAGATCCCGAGCCAGGGGTCATACTTACCACAGTTTCTCTCATCGGAACCATCTACGCAGTCACTGATACCATCACAGAGCCAGCTACTGGAAATGCACCTTCCATTGTCACACTGCCATGCATCTGCATCACCACGACATGCTGCTTCTGAACAGTGGTGAGGAGAGACAGGAGAGTCTTTAACAGCCGTTGCATGGAAAACTCACAAGTGCCAGCCACTGCTACCTTGTGGGCATGCTGCACCCTTCCAGCCGGGTGAAGGGCAACCCCGAGCATGCAACAGCTACGCCTGTCTACCAGCACCATGACAGGGCAGTCTGATTTCCTACCTATTACCAGATCAGCAGCTGCAGCCTGAGTTGCACAACCAAGCAACTACACTTTTATAGGAGGTGTCAGTCATTGGCTGGCAGGGTTTGAAAGGGATCCATTTTCTGGGGAAGGTGTCATGACACGACACTGCTTACAGGGCAGTGTGGGGGTGAAAACCTGCTGGCATCAACATTTGTGAACACTTCTGGTTTTTCAGAAGAGCCACTTTAGAGACTACAGTAGCCTTAGTCGACAGTCAGCACACTCGGGTCTCCAGTGTGCATTGTGGAATCCATGCTTCAGTGAAGACTTTCCAAAGCACAATGGAATGAGCAGACAGCTGTTTAGAGCATAGGACTTCTAAACCAACCTCCCTGCTTCTTTGTCTATTCCCTACCTGGAGTAGAGAGTGCTTGAGTTAAGCAGCAGGAAGCTTGAGACAGGCCTCTAGAAACAGCCTTTTGAGCTCCAAATTGAGAAACAAGTTTGCTCCAGATGAAGCTCCCAGATAGCTGGCCAAGGACAAAGCCATCAGAGGTTGAAAGGAAGCTTTAATTGATGGTTTAGTGGGAACCCAAGTCAGGAGGCTGTGCCCCAAGATATTCAGAAGACCAATCTCCACCCAGGCAGTGCCCTTAGTGGGTCCAAACTGTAGACTCCCGAGAGCTGCTGCAGACTTCAGGGTTTTATTAGCTGGAAGAGACCCTGTCAGCGAGATCCCTTGTGAGCACCCAAATACAGCCACTCACTACAGGCTGCACTTCCATTGAGCTCAGTCTAGCACTGTGGTATTTACCACACCAGCCACATGGGACTGTTTGGCCAGTTGAGTGTCTCACAGCTACTGCTTCAGAACTGGTTGGACACCACAGGTCTAGCATGACCAATGCCTGCTGTGACCACCCCTCCTGGCCATAGAGAGCAGGCAGAGTCTATCAGCTGCACACCCATGCTCCAGAGCCAATGGGCTTGGCTTTTGCAAACTTGGCCTTGGATTAGTTTTAACTCCAGCTGCAAGAGCTAGCAGCACATCACTAGAAGGCTGAGTGTTTTCAGCTGCTTGCCTGAGTTGCACATTTAATGGAGAGAAAGTGCCCAGCAGTTAACTGTGCTTAATGGGTCATCAATAAGCCTGTACAGAGCACAGTCACTCCAGTCAATATTTAGTACAATGCAATTGAGGCTAGCCTGTATCTGCTCTGGCATTAGGCCCGACAGGCCTTGTTGGGTGAGGATGGCTATGGAATAATATTGATTCCCCCACACACATGCTCCACTTTATATTTAGGTGTTTGCCAGGGCATAGGGCTAAACACCCTTGGAACAGAGAAGCCTGCTCCATTTGTAGTTAAGGGCCCACCAGGTCAAGTTACTCTCAAAGCTAAGCTCAAGCAAGCACCACCCTGAGCAGGTAACAGAGGAAGCCTTGTGAAGAGGGGAGCTGGCAGGTTCCCACCCCAGATACTAGACTGGAAAATAGTGCTATAGTCTCAGACAATGACGAGTCTGCTCAGCGTTGCCAAGATGCAATGAACTGGAGCCTGTGACTCTAGTTAGGAGGGGTAGGGAAGTTCTGCAAGTCTAGCTACAGGTGCTAGAGAGCATGCTGGTGTGGTACCACCACCTAGCCAGACCCCAGCTTTTGTTAATACTAGTAGGTCACCAGTGTGCATCTCATCACCTCAGCTGGAGA